>JBBGZY010002053.1:147500-564229 GCA_037952925.1 Lithobates clamitans
ATATATATATAGATCTCTCTCTCTCTCCCTCTCTCTCTCTCTCTCTCTCTCTCTCTCTCTCTCTCTCTCTCTCTCTATATATATATTTATATATATATATATTTATATATAGATAAATCTATATCTATCTATATCTATCTATCTATCTATCTATCTATCTATCTATCTATCTATCTATCTATCTATCTATCTATCTATCTATCTATCTATCTATCTATCTAAGCCTGTTTGGACAAACTGTTGAAAAATGAGCTAGAGAAAAAATAGTTTGCATCAAAAATAGGGGTTATTTTTTCCAAGACAAAGAGGAACAGGTTTGTACAGAGTTTATAGTCTTTTGGACAGGCTGATAGTTTTAGGGTAGAGAGCAGACAGAATGCATCTTTAAAAAAAAAAAAATTGTATTTGAAATGTAATAGAGGAAAATGTTAGTGTACACACCTTTTAAGCCTTTTGGATAGTCCACAATTTCTTGAGGTTTGAGCAGGCAAATTGCATCCAGACATAACATTTTCTTGTTATTTTTCATTTTATACAAACTAATTTTACAGACTTGCATTCCTTGCGTTAAACCTACTTGGGTAGGCCATAATTTCTAATGCCGGGTACACACGAGCGGACTTTCCGGCAGACTTGGTCCGGCGGACCAGACTCCGTCGGACAATTCCATCGTGTGTGGGCTCCAGAGGACTTTTTTTTCCCAAAAGTCCGACAGACCTAGAAATAAAACATGTTTCAGATCTTTCCAACGGACTCGAGTCCGGTCGAAAAATCCGCAGATCTGTATGCTAGTCAATCGGACTAAAACCAACACTAGGGCAGCTATTGGCTACTGGCTATCAACTTCCTTATTTTAGTCTGGTGTACGTCATCACGTACGAATCCGTCGGACTTTGATGTGATCGTGTGTAGGCAAGTCTGTTCATCAGGAAAGTCCATCGAAAGTCCGTCGGATAGACCGTCGGACCAGTCCGGGCGAAAAGTCCGCTCGTGTGTACGCGGCATCAAAGAGAGAATAGGAAATGTCATTAATAGATATAAAATTAGACTGTATTTTTGCAGAGACAAAGTATAATAACAATACTGATTTGCTGGAAAGAATCTGAGCCTTCATATTAATAGGAGGCAAATTTGTAGGCAGACAGTAGAGTCGGCCTATTACAGCTAAAAAAATTACATGAACCTTTATTTTTCGGAAACAAATTATGAAAAGATTTTCCGAATAAAGTAGTATTCTTTTCATTAAGAGGAAACTTTGGAGGCAGAGAGGCAGTTTTTTTAGCCAGAAATATTAAATAAAACTGTATTTTTTCAAAGATATAAAAAATGGTCACGCTTATGTTCAGCAAATCTGTACAATTTTTGAGACAAAGCATCTGTGGAGGCTGAGAGAAGAAACATATCTAAGTGAACTATTTTTTCCATATCATATTTTATTGAAAAAAATGTTGACATATAAACATTGTCATAGTTCAAGAGAAAAAGATGTGATCAGGCTCACAGGTGGTGAAAAAAAACATTCACCAGTCTTCACTATACATGAATTTAAATAGAGAGGTTTTAAACACAGTTTGAAAACACAGGACGTTTGTTGTTTTGAAGTCTTAGAGAAGGGAGGATTTGGAGACACGGTGAGATGATTTATTAATGTCTGGGTAAGGAAAAGGGAAGGGAAACGTAAACCGCAACAACAATAAGACATAAAATGCACCCATATCAAGTCATCTAATAAAACTGAATGCCGGTGGCATTGAACATTTTAAAATAAAGATAGTCCAAAACTGAGACTGATAGTAAGTACCTTAAGATTCTTTGAGGAAACATCCTGTCAAGTTTGTGAAGGGTAGAGTCCTGAGAGCATGGATTTCGAGATAATTTCCTTCAAGGTTTAACAAACTGATGTGTCATCCGTAACTTGGACTATTGGGCTATTGATGGTTTGAAAAAGGTAAGGAACCTGTTTCAGCTCTTGGTTGTCTTGCCATTTAGACAAGAAGTGGAAAGTTGTAGAATGAAAGCTTTCAGCATCAAGTTTTCAATTTAGATGTACATATTGAATAGCTCAAAATATTCAATGAAAATGTATTTGTGCTGGAACTCTATATAAAAATTGAATGGATTTAAAAGAGTTTAATGATTTTTATTACAAGGTAATATCAGAAGTAGGGAGAAGTCATATCTCAACCAGAAATAATCATTGAGACTGATATTTATCTGAGATACTATAATAAAATGATACTAGTTTGCTGCATAGAAGCTCTCCTTTTTAATAGGAGGCAATTTTAAAGGCAGAGGTGGGGTATGTTTCAGCCAGAAAAATGTAATTATGTCATTTTGCTGAGAGATAATATAAAGGATAAAACAATGTTTGATGCAGATAATCTCATCCTTTCAAATAGGATTTAACTGTAGAAGCAGAGAGAAATTATATTTCAGACGTTTTTATGAAGACACACAAACTCAAAATCTTTTTTATAGGAGGCAATTCAAGAGGGAGAGAGCAGGCAGACTCCATTTTTTGTGACAAATGGTGTACAATGTATTAGCCCTGATTTTTCATAGGCCATAACTTAATTTACATTGGGCAGTTTCTATTTAAGAAATGAGTGTTAGTCCACACTACGTCTGCATCCCAAAAGTAGGCACAACAGACGAAAATTAACATCATTATGTAACTTGTATTAAAGGGGAAAAAAATTGCCAACTCAGAAGCAGCAGACAGAAGCAACAAATGTTGTCCAATTTTAATGGCAATCCACTGTAATAAGCATTTCAAACATGAATGGTCCATGCATTATTTACCCAGCAAAACAAATAGACCAATTTTTAACACCGGAAAATAGCAACAGAAAATTAGGTTTGGGGTATTCTTTGTGCAAGAACATCATAACTCAACACAGAAATTAGGGATGAGCCGAACACCCCCCAGTTTGGTTCGCAATCGGAACTTGCGAACGGACTGAAATTTTGCACGAGCGTTAGAACCCCATTGAAGTCTATGGGACTCGAACGTCGAAAGTGCTAATTTTAAAGGCTAATTTGCATGGTATTGTCCTAAAAAGGGTTTGGGGACCCGGGTCCTGCCCCAGGGGACATGTATCAATGCAAAAAAAGTTTTATAAACGGACGTTTTTTCGGAAGCAGTGATTTTAATGATGCTTAAAGTGAAAAAAAAGTGAAATATTCCTTTAAATATCGTACCTGGGGGATGTCTATAGTATGCCTGTAAAGTGGCGCATGTTTCCCGTACTTAGAACAGTCCCTGCACAAAATGACATTTTTAAAGGAATAAAAGTCATTTAAAACTGCTTACGGCTTTAATGTAATGTCGGGTCATGGCAATATGGATGAAAATCAGTGAGACAAACGGCATGGGTACCCCCCCCAGTCCCTTGCCAGGCCCTTTGGGTCTTGTATGGATATTAAGGGGAACCCCGCACCCAAATAAAAAAAAGGATACGAGTAGGGAGATTATTATAATTTGATCACTGAGTGAGATGATGTCACCAGTTCGGATTTCATGAATTGGGGTTTAGAAAATGAAAATTCCTTGAACTTTTTTGTAAGGCTTATGTTGGCAGCAATGAAGGCATTTATATATATACTTTGCTGTGGAAATGATTTAGCCGTCTGACCACTTCATTATTTGTTATAATGTACAGTACACCCCCCTCCCCCAACCTGACCCCCCCAGTGTGTCCCAGGCTCCACTGCCCCCTCTCCGGACTCCAGGGTGGAGCATGGTGGGTGTCGGGTGAAGAGTTGATGGTCTCTGTATTGAATAAGGATGGAAGCGGTGAGCTTCTCTGATTTCAGAGCTGTCATTCCCCATCTGCTGCAGCCGGAGGAGAAGCTGATCAATCATCTTCTTTGCAATGGGGTGACATCATTACCAGTTATCTCTGTAAAGGAATGTTAAGTGTTTCCTATGGACAATTTTGAGTACTGTAGTTTGTCAATATATCAATGGGGCACGCAATATTAAAGCTTGACATGTTTGGTGTCTATTTACTCAGCACAACCTCATCTTTTATGTTTTAACAAATATTAGGCCATTTATTGTGTTTGTGTGCGCTAAAATTACCTTTAGTATATTGTTTACTGAAAATATGCGTTTGATAACCTTTTGCGCTCAATACTGTGTGGTGAAAAAAGTTGCAACGACCTCCATTTTATTATCAAGGGTCAATATCAGTGAAAGGGTTAATGATGCCAATAATCAGGAAATGATGTATAGAAAAAAAAAATCTATGAGGCATCATTAGGATTCTATCTTATACAATACAGGGGTGGACTGATGAATGTCCTCTAGAGGAATATTGCAAGTGACTTGGTTAGTCTAGACAAAAATACATCAAATCATATCTCTTCTAAAGAAGATCATTAAGCATTGAGATCACTGGTAGAGAATACTGTCATTGTCATTAGGAATTCAGGCAAAGGAGGAAATGTCACTTTAAATACCTCCTCAGATTATATGACAAAAGCCAAATGACCATTAGAGGGTAAGAAGACTTGTAGGCTCTTCAGATGTGATCCCACCGCTAGAGTAGAGTAGTTGGGTAGAGTTGAGCAGGAAAGTAGAAGGTTCACATTTGGGATATTTGATACAGAAGTGGCCACTAAACCAATTCCAGAATATCCAATCATGTACATTATTAATTACCAACAGGTAGGTTTTTCTCCCTCCAGGTAGACCTATAGTGGCCGGGATGGGGTCACTAAATGAGAACTTGGCCCTTTGGGTTGACACCATGTTACAGAGTTTGGGTAAACAGTCACTTTCTAAAATGGGTGTCGGAGCAGTTATATATGGGTGAGTTATGATGTGGAGAGTTTATACTCATGAATATCACACAATTTGGGTTTACATGTAATGTCCTTGTCAGGACCCAGGTGTGAACCTGCGATCTCTGCTGTGTCTGGCGGAGTCTCTTCATGCTGAGCCACCTGGGTTGCTGGACAGCTCTCTGGAAATTTCCTTGAATGATCTTGCCTTTGAACCTTGTTTCTCTTGAACCTTGAATTCTTACCTCCTCCCATGAACTCTCTATTTAAGCAATGCCTTTGCACTTCCTGTTTGTCAGATTGTTGTGCTCTCTCCAGCCAATATCTCACTCCTGTTACCCTTGCTGCCATACCTGTCTGTGCTACCACTCATTACTAACCTTTGGCTTGTTCCTTGAGTACTCTTCTGCTTGATCCCTAACTGCTATATTTGCTACTGGACCCTGGCTTGCTCAGCTCTTTGTGTGGCGATCCTGAGGACTGGGACCTGGTACTGACACGCAGCAAAACCCATCCCCGCCATCAGGAGCTCTGGTGAACACCGGTTAGTGCTTAGACTCCACATGTCAGGTGAGCCCATGTCATATCCAAACAAAAGAACTCGCTGCTCCAGGTGAGACAGGAAGCCTAATGACATCACGGGTGCCCGCCTCGGCTCGCCTCCGCAAACGATCAACACTGAAGAAATGGCTGCACTCCAAGATCCAGCAAAATTCTTTTTTAATAAACGAACATCCCAAGTGTTACAAACAGTTCAAATGGTAGACGCGTTTCACACACTAACAGGTGCGCTTATTCATTACCAGTAAGTGTGTGAAACGCGTCTACCATTTGAACTGTTTGTAACACTTGGGATGTTCGTTTATTAAATAAGAATTTTGATGGATCTTGGAGTGCAGCCATTTCTTCAGTGTTGAGCCCATGTCATATACCAGGGTGACTTGCTTCTGTATTTATCCAGCTGGTCAGTAGGAGCTTCTCTACTGCTATAGCTACTGGTCTCCGAGCCTGACCCCTGACCATGACAGTCCTATTACCTGGACTTGGACACAATTTTTATAAAACATTTTTTGTTGATAGCACTCAATCAACTTCTTACAAACAATTTCTCTTAATTTGAAGGCCAGTATTAATTAAAAGTATAGGGGCTTCTATGGGGGCCTGTTTTTCACCTTCTTTTTTTTACATGGGATTTTGGTAACGTCAAATTTAGTTAGCAATAATCCATTCAAAGAACAAAATAAATAATTTTTACTCTATATTGATAATTCATGATCTACAGTTGGTGGTGATTAAAATTTGGACACTTCTGTTCATTATTGAAATAAAATAACAAAAAGCAGATTTTGTATTGGGGTATTCTTTGTGTATAAACACCATAACTCAACACAGAAACTCATGCAAAGTAGGGATGCCGAGTTCAGTCTGAACAATAATTTGGGACCAAACTTTGACTGTTGAGGTGTTTGTTATTTGATCAGTTTGATGGGAGCTGATCATCATTTATAGTAGATGTATTTCTACCACTGATATATATGAAAGCTCCCTATCTGTCAGTTGTGGCCAAGGAATTGGTAGGTGTTGGCATCTGTCTGTCCTTAGCAACTGATGATGCCACCCTACTCCATTCATGCACTTGTAAGCAAAGGCACGGGCATAGTGTGAAATCTCTGACCAAATAAAGGCACGTGCCCATATCTGGACAATGACATTGAGGATGAGAAGGTCAGTGATGTCCCCCTTTAGACCTGACCTCTGTTTACATGTAGAAATTGGCCCCTATGGGATGTCATTCAGAGCAATTCAGCAACGGAGTCACACTTCTTGATGGGAATTTTTTCTGTCATCAGATGCCAATCAACATTAATGATGTCGATCTGCGTCACTGGATGACGTGATTGACAAGGGATGTACAGTACATTGTGGGATTTTTGGGGTTATTAATTTAATAAAGTACTTGAAAGAAACCGTGTACATGTTTTTATTTACTGATTGTTTATGTTTTTTTTTAGCTGCACAACAACTCCAGCAGTGTGCCCCATACTGCACACTAGGGATGAGCTACGTTCAACTCAAACATCGGGTATTCGCCCATTCCCCGAACAGCGAATTCTAAGTGGTGTTCGCAGCAAATTAGAGCGCCCCATAAGGCACTGCAAAACCGCAGTGCATTGCTGTATGATGATTGGCCAAAGCATTCACCTGACCTGCATGCTTTGGCCAATCACAGCACGCTCCTCAGCGAGAGCCATAATTGACCAAAGGCAGGGTGCTTTTGGCCAACCATGGCTCAGGGGGACTAAGTCCACGCCCCACACTATATAAGGCTGCTTACACAGCGCCCATATAGTGTGTTATAGTGGACAGAGATAGAGAGATTGAGCTAGATCAGGCAGGCAGGTTAGTTAGTGGCAGTGTATTTGATATATATATATATATATATATATATATATATATATATATATATATATATATATAGATACAGTCAGACTAATATATATATATATATATATATATATATATATATACCCTGTTTCCCCGAAAATAAGACCTAGTGTGATTGTCGGTGATGGCTGCAATATAAGCCCTACCCCCCCAAATAAGCCCTACCCTGTTTCCCCGAAAATAAGCCCTACCCTGAAAATAAGACCTACAAGGACTTTAACTAGGGCTTATTTGGGAGGTAGGGCTTAAATTGCAGCCATCACCAACAATCACGCTAGGTCTTATTTTCGGGGAAACAGGGTATATATATATATATATATATATATATATATATATATATATATATATAGACTCTGCATTCAGCATAGCCTATATAATATATATACAGTGCATTCGGCGGTGTACAGTAGATAATACAGTGCAGGCGGTGTACACAGTATATAATACAGTGTAGTGCGGTGTTAAAAAAAAATCCCCATGTCTGGAAGGCCTCTAAGGAGAGGCAAACGCTCACAGGCCAATAAAAGAGGGCAAGCATTCTCTGAAATAATATTTAAAGTGGAGTTCCACCCATAAAATTTACTTTGCAGTATTCAGCAGCAATAAACCTAAGCAACAAAATTTGGATTTTTTTTTTTACTCACTCTTTCCTGGCTGTTGCTAAGGGGTGCCTTGTAATCTGCCTCTTCCTCTCCCTGGCGCCTGACGTCATTTCCCTCTGCGCCCGTGCTCGCTAGTGCTCCTGGGAGATATGTGTCATCATTTCCCAGGAGTCAGTGGGCAGCGCCGAGGGCTTTGTTGCCATCACAACGGGGTGGGCACTTCCGGGACGACACCCGTTGTGATGGCAACATCAGAAGTGTACGGTGCTGCGAGCCGTACCACCTGCGCATGCGCACAAGCAATATGGAAATTGCCAGGAAAGAAGTATGTAAGATATCTTCCTCTATGAAATCGGCAATCGAGCGGCAACACATCCCAGAAATGTGAGTGCTATAAATAGAACTTTTAAACTAACAATATTCATCAAAAAAAAATAAAAATGTAACAGTTGGAACTCCGCTTTAACAGCAGGGACCGTTCCTGCAGCCAACAAGAGTAACTGTGAGGGGTTACTGTGTTCTGCCACCACCAACACCTAAGGCCCAATATTTCAGCAGATATATAGTGCAGGTATAGGTATATAGTACAGTCCGTATAGTATATATACTGCAGTTCAGAGTATATAGTGCTGTCCATATAGTATATACTGCAGTTCAGAGTATATAGTGCTGTCCATATAGTATATGTAATACAGTTCAGAGTATATAGTGCAGTCCGTATAGTATATATACTGCAGTTCAGAGTATATAGTATATATACTGCAGTTCAGAGTATATAGTGCAGTCTGTATAGTACATATACTGCAGTTCAGAGTATATAGTGCTGTCCATATAGTATATATACTGCAGTTCAGAGTATATAGTATATATACTGCAGTTCAGAGTATATAGTGCAGTCCGTATAGTATATATACTGCAGTTCAGAGTATATAGTGCAGTCAGTATAGTATATTTACTGCAGTTCAGAGTATATAGTGCAGTCCTTATAGTATATATACTGCAGTTTGGAGTATATAATGCCCTCAGTGTAGTATATATAATACAGTGCAGGGGATATAGTGCAGTGTACAATATATAATATAGTGTATTGAAGTGGTTAAGGGGAGCCCTATGACAGAATTAAGAAAAAAACATCATGAGTTCCCCCGTCCATACCAGGCCCTTTGGGTCTAGTATGGATTTTGGGGGGACCCCCACGCCATTAAAAAAAAAAAAAATTGTCATGGAGTTCACCTTAGTATCCATACCATACCTGAAGAACCTGGTATGGACTGGGGGGGGACCCACACTGGGTTTTTTTAAATTATTTTTTATGTATATTGCCGGGATCTGGCAATACATTACAGCCGTGAACAATTTTAAATTACATTTTTTCCCTTTAGTAATGTCATTTTGCTGCAGTACTTTTCTAAACATGGGAAAATGTGCTATTTTACAGACAGACTAAGGGGGCCCCCCATGCATCATATTTAAACTAATATTTCATTTTCACTGTTTCACTTTAAGCACTATAATGCCACG
The DNA here is from genome assembly GCA_037952925.1 of Lithobates clamitans. NCBI lineage: Eukaryota > Metazoa > Chordata > Amphibia > Anura > Ranidae > Lithobates > Lithobates clamitans. Next base: position 156,857 of record JBBGZY010002053.1, read on the forward strand.
TACACACGATCGGACATTCCGACAACAAAATCTGTTTTTTTTCCAACGGATGTTGGCTCAAACTTGTCTTGCATACACACGGTCAGACAAATCTTGTCGCAAATTCCGATCACCAAGAACGCGGTGACGTACAACACATACGAAGAGCCGAGAAAAATGAAGTTCAATAGCCAGTGCAGCTCTTCTGCTTGATTCCGAGCATGCGTGAAACTTTGTGCATCGGAATTGTGTACACACGATCGGAATTTACGTCAACGGATTTTGTTGTCGGAAAATTTGAGATCCAGATCTCAAATTTTGTTTGTCGGAAATTTCGACGGAAAATGTCGGATGGAGCCCACACACGGTTGGAATTTCCGACAGCAAGCTCCCATCGAACATTTTCCGTCGGAAAATCCAACCGTGTGTACGCGGCATAAGAATCACTGCTCCTGAAAAAACATCCATTTTAAAAACTTTTTTGCATTGGTACATGTCCCCTGGGGCAGGACCCGGAAACCCAAACACTTTTTATGGCAATAACCTACATATAAGCCTTTGAAATGAGCACTTTTGATTTGTCACGTTCGTGTCCCATAGACTTTAACAGTGTTCGCACAAATTTTTTATCTGGTGCGAACCGAACCGGGGGGTGTTCGGCTCATCCCTACTGCACATTTCAAAGAAGTGATTCAGTGGGCCATTAATGAGAAAGAATGTTCTACATACTTACTTGACTGTTCTTGTCTGTGGTCATGTGGACCCCCTGCAGCTGACCACATGATCCAGCAACATGGAAAAATTATCTTCCATGTGATGGTGAAGGATACCTATGGCCATTTGGGTTGGAAAACTGCCCCTGTTGTACAACAAAAGCCACAAACTGATGGAATAGGGCTATATAAACCAGCTGAAATGGAAGAAGCTGTAAAGCCAGCAATTTTACCAAGCTGGTATTGAGATGATGGGTATGAGGTGAGCTAGAGGTGTACTTTTCCTTTTGTTCTAGTAGCTGGGACATAGAAACCTGCCTGCTCAAAGCTGGAGATGGCAGGGCATTGATGGCTGAATCTGAGCATGGTTGTAGCCTACACTTGCCCCCACACTTCATGTACTGATACTGAGCTACCCCCCCCCCCCCCAAGAAGTGCTGTAAGGAAAACCTCTGACACTCCTTGAACTACTTCCATCCCTATAGTTTGAGGTTGATGATATTTAATATTGTATAGCAGGAGGGGTGGAAATGGAGGAGCTTGAAGTTGCAGAAGAGTAGAGTGGTTCTTTTACTCTCTATCACTAGTCTTTGTAAATTGCAATCAGAACAAAATTTGGATACTTTACTCATCTCTCTTATCCTAGTAGAGATTGTGGCCTCCTCAGATCAGTCAAAGCTCTTCACATTAATGAAGGTGGGAGGATTATCAGGGTGGTATAACAATGAGTTCTAGGGGAAGGAAATGAGATGGAAAGGAAGTGGAACTGAAACAGAAGTCGGTATTATTGGTATAATAATATTTTATTGATACTACACAAGAAAAAAAATAATACGTATGTTAATCAATAATAAAGATCTACTGTATATTCTAAGGTGGTTGTCAGATAAAAGTAAACAAAAGCTGCATTTAAAAAATAATATATTGTATATAGAAAGTAAAAAAGCAACTGTTGAATAATACGACTAAGCACAAATAAAAGCAGAAAACATTCAGATACAGCCACCAATGGTCACCAATCCTTCAAGTCACTTGTCAACCTTGAGCCAGAGACTTAAGCTGGCCCTAGATGGCTCAAATTTCAACCAATGCCTGCTGAATCAGCTGAAATTGGAGAAGTTGGTGGCCCTGAAAGTTTAACCAGTTTGAGTTTCTTTACATACTGTGTGCTTTGTTCTCATACAATTTCCAGGCTGACAATCTGGGGAGATGTTTCATTTCTTGTCATCATAGTAAGTTGGTTCTATATCCATCTCCATCTGATCAGTTCTCCTTGTCCTCCTCACATTCCGATTCCTCTCATTCTTCATCTTCCTCAGGTCATTGACTATAAAGATGAGGAGAACAGTGTAGAAGACAAAGACCGCAAAGGGTGACAGGAGGTGACGCATCCCAAACCAAACTTTTCCTAAATGGAGATAATGAGGTACAATGAGAGAGTTGTACAGAATGGTAAATATTATATAACAAACCCAGTCAGATTTTCAGTACAGCAGTGTCAGTATAACAGGACAGAACACAATATTATAGGACTGCACCATCTTTAATGCATCTTTTAGGGTGTGCCCCTCAAATCTTTGTTAGTTTAACAGGACAGTCACACTGGTAACAGGGCAGAGATTCTGGTTGTCTTGATAAGAACATAGCCGACCATTTAATAATGTGTCCAGTAAACATGGAGGATAGAAGAAGGTTAGATTATCATCACACAATGACAGCAGGCCGAGAGAGGACATGACTATGTGATGTTGTGGAAATTGTATGTTGTCAGATGTCCCCCAGTGTCAGTTTTGCTGTAATACGCTCATGTGAGGGTATTCACACATACAGATGTTGGTGGAAGACCATTGGCTGCAGAAACCTTCCCGTGGACACGGCGGATCTGTTTGCTCTTTTAAGGATTTTTGTTTATGTCTCACCAGGGGACTGGCCACTCCATGGCGACCACATCTAAACTCCTAAGTAAGCAGAACTGCGTACATGGGAACCATAGCACAACCATAAAAAATTATGGCCCACTGAGCCATGATAGAGTATGGCTCACGTCATTGGTAGCGTGTTCAGAGCCATGTAAATAGTGTTCAAATTGTGAGACACAGAGGTGCTTGCTGCATGGCCTTGCACATGACCATCTGCACACGTCACTACTAGGGATGAGCTTCGAGTTTGAGTCAAACTCATGTTCGACTAGATCATCGGCTGTTCGCCGAACAGCGAACAATTTGGGGTGTTCGCTGCAAATTCGAAAGCCACGGATTACCCTTTAAAAGTCTATGGGAGAAATCAAAAGTGCTAATTTTAAAGGCTTATATGCAAGTTATTGTCATAAAGTGTTTGGGGACCTGGGTCCTGCCCCAGGGGACATGGATCAATGCAAAAAAAGTTTAAAAACGGCAGTTTTTTTGGGAGCAGTGATTTTAATAATGCTTAAAGTGAAACAATAAAAGTGTAATATTCCTTTAAATTTCGTACCTGGGGGGTGTCTATAGTATGTCTGTAAAGGGGCGCATGTTTCCCGTGTTTAGAACAGTCTGACAGCAAAATGACATTTCAAAAGGAAAAAAAGTCATTTAAAACTACTCGCGGCTATTAATGAATTGTCGGTCCGACAATACACATAAAAGTTCATTGATAAAAAAGGCATGGGATTTCTCCACAGGGAAAGCCCGAACCAAAATTTAAAAAAAATGTGTGAGGGTCCCCTTAAATTCCATACCAGGCCTTTCAGGTCTGGTATGGATATTAAAGGGAACCCCGCGCCAAAATGTAAAAAAAAAATGGCGTGGTGGTCCCCCTTAAAATCCATACAAGACCCTTATCCGAGCACGCAACCTGGCAGGCTGCAGGAAAAGAGGGGGGGACGAGAGAGCGGCCCCTCCCCCTCCTGAACCGTACAAGGCCACATGCCCTCAACATTGGGAGGGTGCTTTGAGGTAGCCCCCCAAAGCACCCCCCTCTGACAACACGGGGAAAGCCACAGGGAAGTCCCATGAATTCCCTGTGCGTCAGAGGAGGGCGGGGTCACCGGATGGCCCCGCCCTCTGTTATATAAAAAATGTCAGAACACGGCTGAAGACTCCCACTGAGGCGGATCGTGCGGACGGAGTGGAGAAGAAGCCTGAAGGAAGATGCAGGACGAGAAGAGCGGAGGAAGAAGAAGTTTAATTTTAAAAGTTTAAAATTTAAAAGTTAAATTTAATTGCATGTTTTTTTATGCTCATATGCGTGCCAAAGGGTCTTGTCTCCCTAAGGACAAAGAATTAATTTCATATGAAAGGAGGGGCTATTACTCACCTTCTCCCTTTGTGTCTATACTCTCATGATCCAGCCATCCCAGCACGTCCTCCCTGAAGTGAAACCCTTTAAAAAGGGTACATGGGAAATGGACTTATTTGGGTTGGGGTACATTGTGGCCTGGAGTCTATATATCCATTTTAATTTAATTTAACAACGTTTTTTATTAATTTCAATCACTGTCCCGACCCGGCATACGGTCCGGTCTCAAGCAGCGAAGGAAGCCTTTGGCATTCAACAAGAAAACTAAGAGTGTTGGATAGCATGTATCAAGTCGACATGGAAGTTGTAATTGCAAAACGGTATATCCTATGTTCAGTGCATGTTTACAGGAATACAATGTTCCAAAGCTCATTTTTTAGCTCTCATGTGTCAAAAGGCGGGGAAGGGGTGTTTAACCACCCAAAAGAAAAACTATATCATTGAGCGACACATGTATGAGAGCCTGAGAGGGCTGCACACCCCAATTACAATCTTTGAAAAGAAAAAAGTGGAAAGTTCCCCACGGGGCTTTTTAGCGGCAAATATTTTGTAAAAAAAAATCACAGATTTTGTATTACTTCAAAGGATGGTTAGATACAAAACATATAGAAAAAATTTATTAAAATATGAGCTCTGGTATATACAAGGCGAGACAAATTAGGCTAGGAAAGGTTATACATCAAGGATGATACATTGTTACACTTGAAATTGCACTATCCGATGTATGGAAATGCCCCAATGCATTTCGACCTCAAAGGTTATGGTCTTCTTCAGGGGGTCCTTACATTTCTATAAATACATCAAGAGGACAGATTTCAATATTCTAATTGTCATGTAATTTAATATCCAATACAGTATCATTTATTACGTCTACATTGTTTCGTGTTTGATTTATGTAATCACAGTGTATTTACCCTTTCCGCCAGGAAGACTGGCTTAACTCGCTGAACCAGAACCAGAAACTAGAAAAAACAGGTAATCGTCTCAAGTACGATCCTGGACCCACTGCGAGCCTGTCCATGCCCTCAACCCAAGGGGGCGACCCCGATCTGTGAGGCTTACAAGTGGTCACATGTTTAACGGCCCCCCCAATGGGGAATCAAATGGGCAGGAGCACCTGAAAATTGTAATTATATATAATTAGCATACCGAAGAGGTAAGGGTCGTTTTTTAGGACATTGTGAGAGGGGGAGAATCTTAACGAAAGGAGTCCCCCTCCGTGCGCTGCCGGGGTTGTTTCAATGTTTATCTGTCCTTCTTGGGCACCCCCTCTCTCTAGGCTCACGTTACTCCCTTTGGAAACCTGGGAACCAACATTGGAGCCTTCAAATCGCTGCGCATCCCCCAGCAGCATGTACCCAACACTGTGGTCAAAGAATTTGGGGGACTCCTCCGTGCATGATGATGGGGCTACGGAAGGAGTGACTGTGGACAAGGAGCCGGTGGAATAGGCCGATTTGGCAGCTGCATAGGAAAGAAAACTACTCTGAGCCTGGGTGACAGAGGATGAGGAGGATGAGGACGGCTTTGTTATCCACTCCACCAACTCTTCCGCATGTTGTGGCTCAATAACACGGCCAGCAGCAGAAAAAAAGGACAAGTGTGACCCACGGCCACCAGCAGAGGATGCACCATGTCCATGACCAGCGCTGTTGACTGTAGACACAGAGCCTGCTTGCCCTCTTTTAGTGGCCTGTGAGTGTCTGCCTCTCCTTGGTGGCCTTCTGGACATGCTGTATATTTTGTTTTGCAACACCGCACAACACTGTATTGTAATTACAATTTTTGATCTAATATTTCACAGCAGGGCCTGTTCCTGTGCTCAACAAGAGTATCTGTGAGGCTTTACAGTGTTGTGCCACCACCACCACCATCGCCTAAGGCCCAATTTTTCTGCCCCTGTTTAACAGGTGCGCCTAATTACAATATTTGATCTAATGTTTCACAGCAGGGCCCGTTCCTGCGGTCAACAAAAGTGTTGTGCCATCACCACCACCGCCTAAGGCCCAATTTTTATGCCCCTGCCCGATGCGCGGCTGCAGAGATCGGAAATGTCTTACTGCCTGTGATTAGCGCAGCGCAGTGCCGACTTCCTGGCGGGTTCTGCACATGGGCTGTGCGAACATGCCGGAGCTCATCCTTACTTAACAACAAACCTTCAGTCCCTATCTTGTTTGTAACCCGGGGACCGCCTGTATACTGCTGCTGTTCAGAGTATATAGGGCCTGCGGACCCCACGCCTTTTTTTTTATTTGGGTGCAGGGTTCCCCTTAATATCCATACCAGACCCAAAGGGCCTGGTATTGGGCTGGGGGGGGGGGGGGCAACATTACAGCTACAAGCAGTTTTAAATGACTATTTTTCCTTTAGAAATGCCATTTTGTGCAGGGACTGTTCTAAATACGGGAAAAATGCGCCACTTTACAGGCATACTATAGACACCCCCCAGGGAAACAATTTAAAGGAATATTACACTTTTATTGTTTCACTTTAAGCATTATTAAAATCACTGCTCCCGAAAAAAACTGCAGTTTCAAAACTTTTTTTGCATTAATCCATGTCCCCTGGGGCAGGACCCAGGTCCCCAAACACTTTTTATGACAATAACTTGTATATTAGCCTTTAAAATGAGCACTTTTAATTTTTCATGTTCGAGTTCCATAGACTTTAACGGGGTTCGCGTGTTCGAACAAATTTTTGGTCTGTTCGCATGTTCTGCCGCAAAACGAATCGGGGGGTGTTTGGCTCATCCCTAGTTATAATATTTTATAAAAAGTCTTAGCTGGAATTGGGCTTCATCTACAAATGTCCTGGTAGATTTTTTGGGGGGGAAAAATAGAACGTCTCACAATTATAAAGAGATTATGAAGCAGCTCATTCTGGTGTCCTCCTCACATTATGTACTTGTATGACGTCTTCTACTGAATGTTGGGTCTCTGTTCAAGTTTTTTATCTCTGTCCCTCTGCATAAAAACTGTATTTTATATTAGGACTTGTTCTGTGGTGTGGTCAGTGGTGAAGGGTTGGTTGCCAGTGTCCAGGGTTCCCTCCTAGGTAGGGGTGACACAAGTCCAAAACTACCCAAGATACACTGCCTGAAAGATATCAAAGCTGACAGTAAATCATAGGTGTTGGAGGCATTGCCCACCCCGCAACTGCATGTATGCAACGGGCATGCTTTGGGGGGGGGGGGGGGATACCTCCACTGACCATTATTGGCTGTCAGCTTGGACACCTTCTCTGTGCCCTCTAAGAATTCTTCACTCAGGGAAACCAACCCTGTGGCCCCATCCATGATACACCTCTGGGTGGGATCTATATGGGAAGGTAAAAGGCTCTGATGGAAGCTGATCATTCTGTTATGTTATGTATTTCCTGGATTGTAATCTTTGTGTCTGGAATATTTTATCTCTCAGTAAAATTTTTAGTAGTAAATTCAGCCTGGAGACATTTCTCTCATTCACCTGCACAGGAGATGTTGATGGATCTACTTAGATTATTGATCTGATTGGTGACATCACATTGGAGGGTTCCGGAGACCGGAATAACGAGGATTTGAACCTTTCACCAAACAGACACTGCGCTGCCATCTGGGAGACAGGAGGATCTCACACATATATATACACTGTGTATATCTATAAATAACAATGTATTGGGCCATTTTGCCAGGAACTATGACTCAAGTCTAAAAGGGCTAAATTTGGGGGGATAAAGGTTAATGGAATTGACTCCATCATGTCTCCTTCACTGTGCCTCTTCCACCATGTTCCTGCAATGTGTCTCCACCTTTATGTCTCCTCCACATGTCTCCTCCAACATTGTTCCTCAACTGTGTCTCCTCCACTATGTCCTTCCATGTCAGATGTCAGGAACATGTTACCAGCCATCAGGCTAAGACCTGCTGTTATTTGCTGACAGAGAACATCCATAGGCAAGGCCCTCCTTTCAGGCTCCATTTGGCTGAATGGTACTGTCACCTACCTGTATGCAGACCCTGAGATGATGAGGAAGGTCTCTTGTACAGTTCCCATCTGAGAACCCCTGGATGTTGAGACAGAGTCTACAGGGTTGAAAGAAAGGCACAAGTGTCAAGGTGTAGACACTGAGCAGGAACTTGGGAGCGCTGATATCTGAGGAATCAGACGTATAGCTGACAATGCACTGTGGAGATTTTGAGTTCAGTTGAAGGTGGAGCCAGGTGAAAAGCCTGGTTTGGTAATAGCCATGTATAAATACAGCAGGATGTGAGAAGAATCAGAGTCAGGAAGAGGCAGAAGTTGGCAAAAATACTGAACAAAAACATATTCAGTCTCAGTACCGGGATTTGGGCTCTCAGTTTAAGACTAGGCAAATCTCACCTGAGACAGCCCTGGCCTGGGAAGCGATGGTGATTGGCCAGCTAATCACTGTTCACCTTTAAAACACTTGTGTCAAAACACCACCAGTGCTTGTGGTAGCATACCTACCTTTGTGTGTTTGTGCTGGACCCAGCTGATATCTTCTCTGATCTACTTATGTAGGACTAAGGCTTGTTCTGACCCTGCTCTTCCTTGCTGCTGATTTCGTCCCATTTGAATTTGGATTGTCAACTTAAAAGGCAGTTACATTTTTAACACCAAGTAAGTCTGGGGTTACAGGAGCTCCCCCTCAAAGAAGGGGGGTAATGTCAGTACCAGGGCTGTCCCTTTAAGACGGAACAAATCTCACCTAAGACAGCCCTGTCCGGTAAGTGATAGTGATTGGCTTAGCTGTTCCTGGTATAAAAGGACACTGTGGGGGAGACACAGTGGAGGAAACAAGGTGAAGGTGACATGGTGATGGAGAACTGATAAAGGAACAGGGTGGAGGAGACAAAGGCAGAGAGACACATTTCTGGAACATGGTGGAAGGAGACATGATGGAGGAGACACAGTGGAGGAGACACGGCGGTAAAGGATATGCGGTGGAGGGAACACGGTGGAGAGGACATGATGCAGGAGGCCTGATGGAGGAGACACATTGGACATGGTGGGGGAGACATAGCAGAGAGAACATGGTGAAAGAGAAGCAGTGTAGGGGGCACGGTGAAGGAGACAAGGTGGAGGAGACACTGTAGAGGAGACATGATGGAGGGAACATTGTAGAGAAGACATGATAGAGTAAACACGGTGGAGGAGACATAACGGAGAAGACATGATGGAGGAACATGGTTGAAGAGACAAACTGAAGGAGACATGAAGGAGCAGACACAGTGGAGAAGATGTGGTAGAGGAGATATGTTGGAGGGGACATGGTTGAGGTGATAAGATGGAGGGGACATGGTGCAGGAGACCTGATGGAGGAAACACAGTGGAGAGGACATTGTGGAGGAGATATGGTGAGGGAAACAGGGGTGGAGGGGACATGAAAAAAGGGGACATGGTGGGGGAGGTATGGCGGAGCTGATTTATTAAGGGAGTGGAGCATAATCACTCTACAAGGTGAATTTTAAGTTAACTTAGTGAATGAATTAATGATAAGTTAAAATTTATTTTGCAAAGATTATCCAATCGTGTGCAAGGAAAAAAATGATAAAAAAGACAGGATATTTCCTTACACCCATTCACTAAGATAAGTGGAAGTAACTGTACAAAGTGAAGATGATCAACTTCTTTAGTAAATCCACCTAATGAGCCACTTTATTGAATATGATGAACCCAAAGGATTGATATATCGATAGAGATCTCTACTGCTTTATTTCAGACAATTAAATACAATTTCCTTTATGGATGGAGATGGTGAATTAGATGATTATTTAAAATTTTACTTTCTCTACATATAACTTGATGACCTGAAACATAAAGAAAACATAATTTCAATGAAGAGTGGAGACGGGGGAGGGGGGTTGGTTCTATTTCCCAGGTTGGATACAAAGGAGCTTTTTATTGATATAAATCTCACTTATTGGATTGCAGACAAATATATATTGTCAGGACTTTTATTCAGGGGGAACGCAGTTCCGGGAACCTCCAACACTCAATGTGTGTAATGGAAGGGATGCTGGGGTGTGCTAGAGGGTCTATTGTTGCTGTCTGCTGGGGGATCTATTGCTGCTGGGATACAAATAATAATTCATACAAATAGCATCCCAAAATGAATGGTTCTGTATTCTCTAAAAGGGGAGTACAGGGCGGTGGGTAGGGAGCGGAGACAAGGGGTGACTCGGAAGGTTGGGGGGTATCTACACCTATTCTCTTAGAGGAAGAGCCCTTTATATTGTCATCTGCAGACATTTCTTCATCCACTTCTGATGTCTCAGGTGACCCCGGCTCTGCTCTCCTCCGACAGGCTGACCCCATTCTTTACAGTACAGGTGATGTTCCAGGGCCCCGGTGACTCCATTGATCAGATCCAATATATACACAGCATGCCCCTCTCCCATCCTTACCTATAATCAGGTGTGCAGACATCTTCCTGGAGACTGGAGGAGATAGATTGTGTCTGTGTGCACCCCTCCCCCAAACACTAAATCCCCCAACTAACATTACACCCATTTTCTTCAGTCATGTGACCCCCATCAGGGTTGTCACCCCACACAACTTTTATTTACTGACAAAACATTTAGAACAGGGATCCTCAAACTACGGCCCTCCAGCTGTTGCAGAACTACACATTCCATGAGGCATTGTAAAACTCTGACATTCACAGACATGACTAGGCATGATGGGAATTGTAGTTCCTGAACACCTGGAGGGCCGCAGTTTAAAGACCCCTGATTTAGAATCTACAGAAGAAGCTCATTATATTACTGACAACCTGAAATATGACAGAAACTCCTATTAGAGACAACTCTTTCCTAAGAGGTGAAACCTGATTGGTTGCTGTTGGCAGAAGCTCCGCCCTCCATTGGAGATCTGTCACCCCACCATCAATGGTCACATCTACCACATGGGGCCCCCGAGCAGAAGGCACAGCACAGTTCAGATCACAGCAACTTCAGGAGGGCTGAGCACTGCAGATGTGAATCCACAGGGAATGGTGAGGATGGGGCAGTAATCAGAGGACATTGTACATACGTCTCTCCCAGATCTTCTACTATATAATGTATGGATAGAAAGACACGGGGAGGACACTGCTAGGACTGGGGGTGGGGGTTGGATGGACTTACCTTCTACATGGACGGTGTATATAAAGACACGGAGCGGGGAGGACACTGCTAGGACTGGGGGTGGGGGTTGGATGGACTTACCTTCTACATGGATGGTGTATATAAAGACACGGAGCGGGGAGGACACTGCTAGGACTGGGGGTGGGGGTTGGATGGACTTACCTTCTACATGGACGGTGTATATAAAGACACGGAGCGGGGAGGACACTGCTAGGACTGGGGGTGGGGGTTGGATGGGCTTACCTTCTACATGGACGATGTAATCATCTCTCTGTATACGGCGTCCTCCACTGTATATATTCACAATGTATCTCCCGTCATTCTTCGGAGTCACATTGGATATGATCAGACTTCCATTCTCTGATAATCTTGTATTGGAGAAGAGTTTGTTGTCAGGTTCAATCTGTGAACATCCCGAGTGTAGAAGTATTGTGGTGCCAATGTGTCTGGTTAGGTCATTATAATGCCAATAAATCCGGTCACATCTCTCTGTATCTGTACGGTTGAGGGTGAGATGACATCTGATGGGGAAGAGAAGGTTAGATCCCGGCCGGGTGAATATTTCCTCCTCCGGGACATTTCCTGCACAGACAGAATACAGATCCCAGTCAGGTCACAGTGTACGCTCCCCTCCCCCCTCATATAACACACATTAAAGTAGAACCATCTGGAATCCCATGAGACTTATGAGTAACAAATCCAACATCTGGATCAGTGGAAGGGGTTTGTTGTCTAGTACCCGGGAGCTGCGATGGGCACCAGGCCCCGCCCCCTATCCCTCTTTGTCCGCCCTCTGGGCGTGGGGGATTGGGCGGGCTGGCATCCTCATTCACATCGGCGCCGCACATGAGGGCCACACATGTGACGTCATTCTTCTGCATCACTGTGCTGGCGTGCTTTCCGCCATCTTGGCTTATTCATGTGTGGGGGGCGGTTTTGGGCTCCAATTCCTTGGAGGCCGACGCTTCCCACTTTTTATCACGCCAGCGTGATGCTGGGAGAGGCCCGGGGAGGAGACATGTGAAGAACGAAAACATTTGTTTTGTTCAATTCGTTATTTACATAAATTAGTTTAGTTAGATTTGTTTAATTCGTTTTCAGAATTTGCTTTGTTCATATTCAAATTTGGATAAATTCAAAAAGTTTTTCGAATCAGTTTTAAATAGTTTTCGATTTTGGTGCCGAATAGGGGAAGGGGGGGAAAGAAAAAAGGGGGGGGAGAAGAAAAAAAGGGGGGGGGGAACAAAGGGGAAGAGTAGAAAAGGGGGGGAGAGAAGGGGGGATAGTAGGGGAGACGGGGAGGAAGGGGGGGAGGGAAAGAAAGGGGGGGAGAGGGGGGTGAAGAAGGGGGAGAGAGGGGGTGAAGAAGGGGGAGAGAGGGGGTGAAGAAGGGGGAGAGAGGGGGTGAAGAAGGGGGGGAGAAGGAAAGAAAGAAATTAGACCAGAAAGCAGGTAAGGGAAGAACACGGGAGGATAAGGAAAAGGAGGGAGGGAGGGAGGGAGGGAGGGAGGAAGAAGCAGGGCCGGATTAACATAGGGGCTATTGGAGTTGCAGCTCCAGGGCCCTTCCTTAAGATAGTCCCAGCCCAGTGGTGTGAGTGAGTCACTAATGCTGCCCAGCCCCGCTCTGTGTGCAGTGTACATATGATTGATATGTAAATCGCGGTGGCATTGATATGTACATTCTTTTCTCACCCTTCGTCTTTCTCTTACCCCTCTTTCTCACCCTACTCGCTCTCTCACCCCCCACCCTCTTCTCTTTTTCGCCCCCCCTTTCTATTCAATTTAATTTGTTATAATATTTAATTTGTTTTAACAAAAATCGTTTGCATTTTCATTTTATGTATTTCCATAAAAAGGGCCACCAAAAATCTCAGCACCAGGCCCATGATGCTTTTAATCCGGTCCTGGGAAGAAGGAGGGTAATGAAGTCGGGAAGGAAAGGAAAGAAAACCAGAATGGTAAGTGAAGAGAGAAACGGGAGGGGAGTTTTTTGGTGGGGTTGTTGGGGTGGGGGGGATGGTGGGGGATGGCGGGAGGGGGGAAAAGGGGGGGGGGGGAAGAAGAAAGAGGAGGGAGGGGGAGGAGGGGGAAAGCGGGGTGGGGGAGAAAAAGGGCACCTATCTTTCCCCCATGCAATCACTGGCTTGGTCTACCCATCACTCTACCACACCCTTGTGTGTGTCAAGTTTTTGTAGCTTCTAAATTTTAAATTGCAACATTACTTGTGAATCAGAATCTGTTAATTACAATCCCCCTTGTCCGCCGTGGGGGGGAATTGTTGAGTCGTGTCGTTTGCTGGTCCCGTCCGAGTGGGTGAGCCGGTCTTCTTATTTTAACACTGAATGTAACTCTTTGTCAAAATTATTTTGCTGTGTTTATTATGCTTTGTTTAAATGCATTATCTGTCTTATAGACCATCCCTCCTGAAGAAGCGGTCTCTTGCCGCGAAACCGGTTGAGGATTTTATGTATACCCCCCTTCAACAGAAACTCTACGGCTTGTTAACGTTGGTGTATACAATTTGTTTTTTTTTTTTTAAAATACACTGTTTTTATATGTTCTGTATGTATTAAACTTAATTTTATTATTAATTAATTGCTATCTATTATCAAGTACTGAGGTAGTCCATAACAAAACTCTTTAGGCGTGGACGTGCGTGGGTCAGCAAAAGCAACTGCCCCTGCACCTCCACTTCCTCAATCTCTCAATTTCAACCTGGATGATGGTACTTTTACAATGATGTATTCTTTTTTTTCAACTAGAGGCTATACTCTTTAATTGCCAAAGACTAGAATTAAATAGAAAGATTATAACCATCTTCTGAAGTTCGAATAGAAAAGAAAATAATTAAAAAAAACAATAGAATAGAAGTAATATAACCATTTTCCAAAATTCAAATAGAATCAATTTGAATTTGAATAGAAAAGTATAGTGTAGAATAGAATAAAAAATTACACAATGTATGTTGACTACATACATGAATGAATGAATATAACCATCTTCCTATTCTAATCTATTATTTTCTATTCTGTTCAAATCCGAATTGATTCTATTTAAATTTTGGGAAATGGTTATATTCTTTCAAATCTAATGTTTTTTAATTGTATTTTTTTTCTATTTGTTTATTTTATTCTATTATTTTCTATTCTATTTTATTTTCTATTCTTTTCTATTCAAATTCTATTCAAAATTCAAATTTTGGAAGGTGGTTATAGTCTTTCTATTCTGTTGTTTTTTTCTATACTATTCTGTTATTTTCTATTCTATTCTTTTCTATTCAAATTCAAAATTGATTCTATTTAAATTTTGGGAAATGGTTACATTCTTTCAATTCTAATGTTTTTTAATTGTATTTTTTTTCTATTTGTTTATTCTATTCTATTATTTTCTATTCTATTTTATTTTCTATGCTTTTCTATTCAAATTCTATTCAAATTTTGGAAGGTGGTTATATTCTTTCTATTCTATTCTGTTATTTTTTTGCTATACTATTTTGTTATTTTCTATTCTATTCTTTTCTATTCAAATTCAAAATTGATTCTATTTGAATTTTGGGAAATGTTTATATTCTTTCTATTCTATTGTTTCTTTTATTCTTTTCTTTTATAGTCTATCCTATTCTTTTTTTTCCTATTCTATTTCTTCTCTTATGTATTCAAATTTACATTTATTCTATTTGAAATTCAAATTTCAGAAGACGGATATATTCTATGTTATTCTGTTCTATTTGTTTATATGATATTCTAGTCTATTCTGTTCATTTATTTTTTATTCTATTTTGTTGTGTTTTACGCTATTATATTCTATTCTTTTATTTTCTGTTATATTCTTTTCTATTCAATTTTTTTTTCTATTCTATTCCTTTATTTTCTTTTCTATTTTATTCTCTTTGGAAATGTGAAAACTATTTAAATTTGAAAACAATTCGAATTCGAATTTCATCAGAATTTTCTTTTTTGTTTTTTTCAGATCCGTTTAACCACTAGAGGACCAGCCACTGAAGTTATACTGCAGCAGGTTGGCTCTCCTGGGCAAATCGGTGTAGCTATATGTTGGCTGCTTTAAAACCACTAGGGGGCGTGAGCACGCCCACGGCGCAACGACGATGCCGGGCAGCCGCGATGTCCACTGGACACCCGCGATCGCTCCTGAGAGAGAGCCAGAACGGAAATCTGTCAACGTAAACAGACAGATCTCTGTTCTGTCACTATGAACAACAACATATCTGTCTCCTCTATCCTAAGTATGAACAAAGATCGGTCTCCTCCCCAGTCAGTCCCCTCCCCCTCACAGTTAGAATCACTCCCTAGGGAACACATTTAACCCCTTGATCGCCCCCTGGTATTAACCCCTTCCCTGCCAGTGTCATTTATATAGTAATCAGTGGCTTTTTTTTAGCTCTGATCGCTGTATAAATGACGACGGTCCCAAAAAAGTGTCAAACGTGTCCGATGTGTCCGCCGCAATGTCGCAGTCCCAATAAAAATCTCAGATCACCGCCATTACTAGTAAAAAAATAATTATAATAAAAATGCCATAAATCTATCCCCTATTTTTTAGACGCTATAACGTTTGTGCAAACCAATCAATATACACTGCGATTTTTTTTTTTTATCAAAAATATGTAGAAGAATACATATCGGCCTAAACTGAGGAAGAAATTTATTTTTTTTATATTTTTTGGGGGGGGGGATATTTATTAAAGCAAAAAGTAGAGAATAAATGCTAAAAATGGTCAGTTGCGCTTATATTAACCTCATATTCCCATAAAAAATGAAATATGTTTCTAATAGTATCATTAAATTCCCATAAGGGTGGTGAAAATAAGAGTGGTAAAATAAAAGGTGAAATTCCACTGCCAATATAAATAGTGAATAATCATTAATGAATAAACTAACCCCACATATATGTGCTATTAAAAACGTGAAGTGGTAATAATAAGAAATAGGATTACCACTTATATTAATAACAGTGAATATAAATGAATTACAACTGGGCTAATCCACCATAAGTGTGCTAGTAAAAACGCACAGCGATAAACCTTGCTGTGTAAATGCTTAGACACAGCTATACGCTCTTTATAACAAATATATTGGGTGAAATCTAATTGCGTGATACAGATGAAGTTAAATTATATATGATACTTCCATGAGATTCCTACAAAGTCATAAATACTAATGTGCAAAAATAGTATATACACATATAGTCCTTTGCCAATAAAACCTTCATAAGAAGTGTGGATAATCATCAAGTGTTAAATCATTTAGTCAAAACAGTGTCAATTAACTTGTAACAATGTTGAAACAAAAAAAACCAAAGTGATGGTAAAAAAAAGAATAAAATGTTACTTGTAGCTTCTTGCGCTTTTTCTTCAATATAAATCACTTCTCCTCTCAGATTCCAAACATATAGGGAGAGAAATTAACAATCCATTGCGCAGATATTAATGATACATTGGATACTATACTACAAATAAGGTGTTCTCACTCACAAACTCATTAAGGATGGGATCGCTTGTATATTGATCAGGCTGCAAGAGCTCAGCGGCACAGCTCTACCTTCAGTGCCGCCAACTCACACACTGCAGATGCTGGGCGTCACAGGCTCCTCCTACATGTTACGTCACTGCCACGTGACTTTTTCAAGGATGCCCGTCCTATCCATCTGCCGTGTATATATATATATAGTGTGTGTGTGCTTGTTGCTAAGGCAATCATCATTTCAATGATGCGATCTCCCTTGCTTACTCATAATCAATCACACAATCATCTATGATTAGTTATAATATTCCCTACTATATCACTCTTTAATAAACACTTCTTAATAAAAAATAATAATAATCGGAAGCCATATAATCCTAATAACTATAAGATAGAGCTTCCTAAATAAAACAATATATACTAATCATTAAAATGTATTATCTTTCTAATGGTATATTCAATGTAATGTTCACTACTCCCCCTGCTGTTTTTATCAAGGAACTTCACCTTTTAAAATCTCTCCTATAAAGTCTTGTCAATTGTCAAATCGCATGTTTTATCCATATAGAAAACTTTTAATTATAATATATCCCCAGTAGTGTTTTGAGATTAGAATATACTTCCAGAGTAATTAAAAATATGTAAAAAAATATTTTATATATATAAAAATATACATAAAATATATAAAAGCTCGCATAGAAAAAATGAAAAAAATCTTGAAATAGTTGTATTAAAAATCTGATATAAAACAATTTAATTAATTAATTTAATTATTTTTTCCTGTGTTGACATTCACATCCTGTGTTGTCATATCCTTATTTGGTCATATCCTGTGAGGTCACATCCTGTGTTGTCATATCCTTATTTGGTCATATCCTGTGAGGTCACATCCTGTGTAGGAGGCGATTGGCTGTTGGAGGCAGGGCTTCCAGTTTGTGGCTTCCTTTTTGTGTGTGAATAAAAGAAGCAGTGCACTGCTCGGCAGGGCAGTCGTGCTGAGATGAGGACGTAAGTATGGTCACGTTTGTTTATTGGGGAAATGCGGGAGACACGGGTTATTTAAAGGTGCATTATACCATTATGTTGAAAGGGTGCTTATTAGCACAAGAGTATAGTGGAATATCCAGGACAGTTAAGATGGCGGGCCATGGTACGAGTGAACAGAACCTCCTCCACATCGGATCAATCTCTGTCCGATGCTTTAGGTGGGTTCTGCTTTGCAAAAGAACAAATTTTTCATCTTTTGGTATAATACTGGGTTTTTTATTGTATGTTTGTTATGTGTAAGTAACTGTATGTTGTGTAATAAGTATTGTGATTATTACCTATTATGGGACAAGAAGATTGTAGATTGTTTAACTGACTCAAGACACAGAGGGTTTGTACTTAAGTAATTTTGAAAGCTTTGATTTGAGAAAATGGCTGCTGCATATTCAAGTGGCCATGCGGCTGAATGGGGGAGGGGCAACCAGTATTGTTGATGGTCCTGGGTATCTGTTGACTTTCCAAGTTTCAGAACAAAGTTATGTGTAATAAGTTTGTGATGTATATGAGAAATAGAAATGGATAAATTGTGAGTTTTACCTTTGTATGGGACCAAGTCACATGTCCCCATAAGTGTAAAAATATTTTCAAGTAAAGGGTTTGGTTTTTACGTGAAAACGCCTGCCGCATATTCAAGTGGCCATGCATTGCTGGAAGCTAGGCAACAGCATGGGGGGAGTTTTTTTTGTTTTGAGATGAAAAGATCATGATGCAAGCATCGCTGTGGGTTGGATGTTCTCAGGTTTCTAGGATCGCTGTTTGAGTTCTCAAATGTCTTGTGCAAGCTGATGCCAGAGCAAGTATATGAACTTTTTTGGGAACAAGAGTGTAAGTTTGAAGCCGTGTTATTATGTGTTTTATATAACATAGTTGTGTGCCAAGGTCCATAGTGGTATGTAGAATGAAATGTTTGTAAGTGTTCATTTGGTGTCTCAAATGTGTAATTTTGTGGGGAGAAGTTTATGTTTCTAGTGAAGAAATCTCGATTTTGGCGGGAACAACAACTACATTTCATGTGTTAATGGCGCCATTTTGTTGTGGCCTGGCTTTCGTCTGCCACTTTCTTTTCTTTTCTTGTTGTCTGCCATGCGGCCATTGTCATCGGCCATTTTGAGAGGCGCAGTTTAAGGATTTTGTGCTGTTTGACCTGTGGGTCACCCAAGAGGGGTGTAGCCATGCGGTCTACTTTGCACTGAATTTACTAGCTTTAAACTGAGTTTTTGTACTTTTAGCGGTGTGTGTTATTTTTATTTTTAAATGTTTGGGAGCTTCTCAGAGGGCAATTTATTGTTTTGAGGCTTGTATTGTATAGCCTGCAGAGGAGGAGGGGAACTTTGGTTGACCTCCTTGAGCCATCTTTTTTGTAAGAGTTTCGGTTTTGGCTTTTGTTGCGCTGTTGTGTGGTATTTCGGTCTCAAAACTTGTGGTCTGATTTCCCAGGTGATATGTGAGTCAAGGGGGATTCCCTCCCATTTGCAATATGGGGGTTTATTCCACCCTTTCCTGGAAAAAAGTTTTTTAAATTGTTGAAATATATATGATGTGAGCCATAGATTTTTTAATGTCTTGATAGACATACAGCGCAATGCGCTTGTGTATGCATACACTGTGAGGGGTAGAGACATAACTCGGGGGTTGATCTGTGGTTGTTGATGAATCATTTGGCATAGTTAATAGTTGGTTGTTAAAAGAGTGGTACTCTGTAGTTCTGTGCCAAAAGTTCTGGGACAACAAGCCATAGAGTTAATGCCTGGGTTAGGGTTTCTAGTTGGGTGACTGGACCAGATATAGTGGTTGCAGTCCACCGATCCACCGTGAAAGAAGGCACCGGGTGGGGCTCTCCTAAATGGGTGCAATGGTTTCCCTGGACGCAGGGGTAAGATGATAAGCTGATTCGAATCGCCATGGGCAATGGCAGTCCGTGCAAGGGAAGGAATGTGAGGCTTCCCACAGTCAGACGGTTGCACAGTACATGAAGTCTAGTTTTGGGGAAAATGCCATTAAACCCTTTAAAGATTGGCAGATATGGTCAGAGGGGACAGTAAGGTGTATTCCTTTGGAAGGTGCTTTTGATGTCTGGAGGTACGAGACCCCAGAATAAAAATACCTTGGAAGTAGTTCAGCTGCGGCTTCAGAAATCTGTAATGATGAGTGAGTTGTTGGATGTGTAGTACACACTTGTGTGATTAAAAATTCTCAGGCCTGTTGTTGAACTTTGTGTTGCTGGTCCATGCAAAGATTTCAAGCTGCTTTCGTGTTTTTCCCATTGTATTTTTTTTCTATCGTAAAAGAGTGAAGGTAGCATTCCATCTGGTTGTTTTGTTTTTTCATTTTTGTTTAGGGAAATATGAAATATCTCCCCCACATTTGTATCTAAATGTTTGTCTCATGTTCTAGTCTTCTCATTGTTTGTATGTGATAACAAGAATATGTTTGAACGTACTGCGACAGCCCTCTTACGTGTCGCGGGTGTTGTATTTTAGCAAGAACGAGAAAGTAAGGGTTTCAGAGGGAGGATTTAGTTATTGTCAGTTTTGAGGAATGTCAGTGACAATTTACCAATGTACACGAATGTTGTATTGTTTACCATTCTTTGCATGTTAAATATGAATGAAAGAGTAATCACTTTTGTTTATAAGTACCGCATTTATCGGCGTATAACACGCAACGGCGTATAACACGCACCCCAAGTTCTGGAGGGAATTTTAAGGAAAAAAAAAACTTTTAGGAGGGAAGTTTAAGGGAAAAAAACTTACATTTAAATGCCCATCATTGCAGCCTTCTCAGTGCAGCCATGTCAGTGCAGCCATGTCAGTGCAGCCATGTCAGTGCAGCCTTGTCAGTGCAGCCTTCCCCAGTGTCCATTGCAGCCTTGCCCCAGTGCAGCCTTGCAGCTCGCAGTTTGAAAATCCTGTGATCCCTTGCGATCCTGAGCTTCAAAATCGCCGACCGCAATTTGAAAATGGCGCCGCCGGCGCCGAAATACACAGAGCCGGTCCTTGGCTCTTCTCTGCGGCTCTCGTTCACTTTCGGCTCCACTCGGGATGGGCGTGACTGTGAGCGGAGCTATCCGAACCTAGCCGAGTACACTCGGCTAGGTTCGGGCAGCGCTCGAGTGAAGCCGAAAGTGGCCGAGAAGACCTGAGGACCGGCTCTGTGTATTTTCGGCGCCGGCGGCGCCATTTTCAAATCGCGGTCGGCGAATTTGAAGCTCAGGATCACAGGGGATCGGCGTATAACACGCACCCACGATTTTCCCCTGATTTTAAGGGGAAAAAAGTGCGTGTTATACGCCGATAAATACGGTATCTTTTCAGGTCTGAAAGTGTATGTACATAGAAAGCACATGTATAATAGGGTAAAAGTTTTCGGCACCATTCTAAACTCTGCGTGTCTAACTCCAGTTTGTAATGAGGAGGAAAAGGGGAGATGATAGTGGTGAGAATCACAATTTTCAAACCAATAATACTAACCGCTCTAATTCTAGCCAAGTTTGTGACAGGTGACTGGGTCGTTGTAAAGAAGCTTGAAGGATGGGACAACTGGGTCCACGGCAGCCACTGCAAGAAGCTGCTCAACTACACCAAAGGATGAGGAGTATCTTTTGTTTATTTATATTTTTAAAGTGTATTTTCCAACTAGCTAAGAAAGCGAACAGGACCAATTGTTGGGTCTACTCTGAATCTCCACCGAGCTCTAGTGCCCCAGCAGTGAAGGCGGTACATGATATATAGGATGTTCATATTGATGTGAGGAGTTTTGACAAACTAGTAAAATCCAAACAGACACTTGTCAATAGAACTTAACAATACATTTTTAGAGGGTAAAATTAATTATAATTTTAACAATAGCTCTGGTTCTTGCCATCTTTGGTATCGGGATAACTAGGTAGCCTACAAGTGTGTTTCAACTTTAGTTTGGCATTAATGCAGATCTACAGCTTATAAGGTAGTTCCCCTAATGCAAGAGGTGTGCTGGTGAAACTCGTCCCAGCATCTTATGTCGCGGCCGATCGTGAGGCTGATCCTGATGGCGCGAGAGAAGGTAAGAATGGCAGGGAGAAGTAGAAGGGAATTGTTCACCAACCCCGACCAGGTCTGAGCATGGTTTCCTGCGTGTACACGGTGGAGGCTTGAGCTTATGAAACGATTGAACAATTTCTCTTCCATTGAGGATGGGATGTTTTCATGTAACTGTTGAAGCTACAAGGAAGTTCCCACAGTCCAAGGGGGGTTTCTGGGAATTTGTAATGTTTATTCAGAATCACTGTGGCCCTTAACCCCTTTCTCCTGATGCATGCTGGGGGAGGGGCTGTACCAGGAAGTCAGTCACGAGTGTGTGTGGGACTGGGAAGCAGCCGCATGATACTTAGAGGGAGACCTGTTGTATAAGACTCCTCCATGTAAGAATGTTTATCGCTTTCTGAGTGAGTAATAAACCCTTCCCTGGTTAAGAAGTACATCCAGCCTGTGTGTAACTTGCTGAGCAGATACTGGCAGCATTGCTAGCAACACCCTGAGAGACCCTGTGTCAAAGGGACATAACAGAATTCATAGGTAAAGATTGTTATATCTGGATCGGGGATAGTAGTGACAAAGTTCAGGCCCATATAGATAAGGTTCAGATCCCTACAAGGCAAATCCAGAGCTATAGCTAGTGAAGGTTGGAATCCTTGTAAGGGTTTGGGAATCTTTGGGGATTTAATTTATTATTTTGCAGCAGATCATAGTGAAGGAAGTAGGGGTATATATACTCATGCAATTTTGTTTCTATTCCTTCTATATGTCGTGATGAAGTGCTCCTGTTGCCTGATTGGACGCGTGACCAGAGCCCGAGCAGATGACCACATCTTCCTCAATGAGACGCCCCAAAGCCCAACCCATGTGCAAAACACAGAGGATCCCAGACCGACCGGCGATTACTACAGCTCACCACGTCATCTCTAACAAAGTCTACATGTCAAGCCGTGTTTTCCTTTTTATGGACTGTAAGGACTGATTCATTTCCAGGTGTATGAAGATCAGGATTCATCGAGGGACACATGGGAGCATATGACAAGAGGAGGGACTGTTGTGGAAATTTTATGAAGATGTATTTTAATATGTATTGTCAAAGTGTCTCCCAGTGTTAGTTCTCCCGCAACCCGCTCTAAAGAGCTGACGGGGCAGACTGACGCTGGTTAAGAACCATTAGGTAGTGGAAAACTTCCTGTTGTTGGAGAGAGGTGTTTGCGGAGTAGGGATATGTCCGCCGGTGAAAGGGCCCCTGTGTAATGCACAGAACGATCGTCAGGGGGGGATTTGTCCACTCTGCAAACACATTATCAGTTTAGCGGATGTGCGCTCGTGTCACCCCGGTGTGCCTGATCAACGTATTTGAGGTGCCATGACGTACACCTGCAGATAAGCTCCCATCAGCAGGAATTGTAGTCATCGTTCATTGGTTGCTGTATAAATTTATATATCCTGTGTTGACATTTACATCCTGTGTTGTTACATCCTTATTTGGTCATATCCTGTGAGGTCACATCCTGTGTTGTTACATCCTTATTTGGTCATATCCTGTGAGGTCACATCCTGTGTTGTTACATCCTTATTTGGTCATATCCTGTGAGGTCACATCCTGTGTTGTTACATCCTTATTTGGTCATATCCTGTGAGGTCACATCCTGTGTTGAGGTCACATCCTGTTTGTGTGTAAAAACCTGAGAGTCTCTCTGCCCTGCTGGTCAGATGAAGGAACGATGGAGCTGAGATGGTGATTATGGCTGTGTACTGGGGAAGAGGGGAGACATGGGTTATTTAGAGATGCATTATACCATTATGGTGAAGGGGCGCGTGTTAGCCCATGTGAGATTGGTTTATGTATAGCCAAACTCTCCACCACAGTATTCGTGGTATATTTGCCATTCCATGGCCATTTAGAACATATGAATGAGATCTAAAGCCTGGTTAACACGGTGAGTTTTTCTTTAGTTCAACCCAGCAGGCTGAAGGCAAAAAAACCCAAAAAAACGAGGGAGCTTAGGAGGAGCTCGCTGTACTAATGAGTACACTACCGCACCACAACTGCGTGCATTGCGTTCTGTTCAGTTGAACAGAATCATTTTTGCTGCGCTGCATTGCAAATTCTCCTGGCCCCACTCTGCTGTCACATGTTTTTACCAAACTTTCCCCCCAACATAAAAGTGTAAATGATGCCTTTGAGTTTGAAAGACCTGAACCCCCCCCCCAGGAAAAAAAAATGATCTACGGCCCTGACCACTTATATCATCAAACGGTCTCATCCCGTCTGAAACCGGAACATTCTATTCAGACCAGCAAACAGTCTGCTACTATTTCATGGACTTATTATTATCATCTTTGGCATCGTGCGGTCAGTCTACCTCACATCACTCCTCTACTACTAGATATGTATATATTGTAGTAATATTATTATTATTATATTATATATATGCTTGCTTTGCATCATTAACCGTTTATTTTCACTTTCTCTCACTGCATGAGCTTGTCTGCATGATTATATAGATTTAATCTTTGCATGGATGAGTATATGCGTTTAGTTGCGTTTAGTTATACATAGGTGCGTTTACACAAAAAAACTTACTATATATATTTTTTTGTTTACATTGAACATATATATTTATATATATATATATATATATATATATATATATATATATATATATATATATATATATATATATATATATATATATATATATATATATATATATATATATATTTGCTCTCTATCATTCTTATTGCGATTGCTTTTTAGCTAAGAAAGTTTCTGTGGCTTCAGTATTAGTATCGTAGTAGTAACAATAATAATAATTTTAAATGCTATAATGATTCTAATCTTACAATGTTTTTATATTATATTTCAATATTTTTTAATGCTTCAATTTCACGTCTTGTGTCTGTAATAATGTAGAATTTTGACACTTCTATGTACAGTATCTCACAAAAGTAAGTACACCCCTCAGTCACATGTTTGTAAATCTTTTCTTCTATCTTTTAATGTGACAACACTGAAGAAATGACACTTGTCTACAATGTAAAGTAGTGAGTGTACAGCTTGTATAACAGTGTAAATTTGCTGTCCCCTCAAAATAACTCAACACACAGCCATTAATGTCTAAACCGCTGGCAACAAAAGTCAGTACACCCCTAAGTGAAAATCTCCAAATTGGGCCCAATTAGCCATTTTTCCTCCCCGGTGTCATGTGACTCGTTAGTGTTACAAGGTCTCAGGTGTGAATGCGGAGCAGGTGGGTTACATTTGGTGTTATCGCTCTCACTCTCTCATACTGGTCACTGGAAGTTCAACATGGCACCTCATGGCAAAGAACTCTCTGAGGATCTGAAAAAAAAACAATTGTTGCTCTACATAAAGATGGCCTAGGCTATAAGAAGATTGCCAAGACCCTGAAACTGAGCTGCAGCATGGTGGCCAAGACCATACAGCGGTATAACAGGACAGGTTCCACTCAGAACAGGCCTCGCCATGGTCCACCAAAGAAGTTGAGGTCATGTGCTCAGCGTCATATCCAGATGTTGTCTTTGGGAAATAGAGGTATGAGTGCTGCCAGCATTGCTGCAGAGGTTGTATGGGTGGGGGGTCAGCCTGTCAGTGGTCAGACCATACGCCGCACACTGCATCAAATTGGTCTGCATGGCTGTCATCCCAGAAGGAAGCTTCTTCTAAAGATGATGTACAAGAAAGCCCGCAAACAGTTTGCTGAAGACAAGCAGACTAAGGACATGGATTACTGGAACCATGTCCTGTGGTCTGATGAGACCAAGATAAACGTATTTGGTTCAGATGGTGACAAGCGTGTGTGGGGGCAACCAGGTGAGGAGGACAAAGACAAGTGTGTCTTGTCTACAGTCAAGCATGGTGGTGGGAGTGTCATGGTCTGGGGCTGAGTGCTGCCGGCACTGGGGAGCTACAGATCATTGAGGGGACCATGAATGCCAACATGTACTGTGATATACTGAAGCAGAGCATGATCCCCTCCCTTCAGAGACTGGACCGCAGGGCAGTATTCCAACATGATAACCACCCCAAACACACCTCCAAGGTGACCACTGCCTTGCTAAAGAAGCTGAGGGTAAAGGTGATGGACTGGCCAAGCATATCTCCAGACCTAAACCCTATTGATCATCTGTGGGACATCCTCAAACAGAAGGTGGAGGAGCGCAAGGTCTCTAACATCCACCAGCTCAGTGATGTCATCATGGGGGAGGGGAAGAGGACTCCAGTGACAACCTGTGAAGCTCTGGTGATCTCCATGCCCAAGAGGGTTAAGGCAGTGCTGGAAAATAATGGTGGCCACATAAAATATTGACACTTTGGGCCCAATTTGGACATTTTCACTTAGGGGTGTACTGACTTTTGTTGCCAGTGGTTTAGACATTAATGGCTGTGTGTTGATTTATTTTGAGGGGACAGCAAATTTACACTGTTATACAAGCTGTACACTCACTACTTTACATTGTAGACAAGTGTCATTTCTTCAGTGTTGTCACATGAAAAGATAGAAGAAAAGATTTACACAAATGTCACTGAGGGGTGTACTTACTTTTGTGAGATACTCAGGGCTGGTGCAAGGATTTTTGACACCCTAGGCAAAACCTAATTTTGCTGCCCCCATTGGCTCCACCCCCTTTGCCCTGCCCATGTGCACTGCGCCTCTAATTACACTACCGGTCGGACGGAGCAGCTGCCTGAGATTGAGTTAGTTATGTGCTGCAGCCGAGGAGGGAAACCAGTGGCCGGGCGCCCCTAATCATTTGCCTAGTGGTGGCACCGGCCCTGGAGATTATATATATAGTGTAAGGGATCAGAGGGGTGAACAGCCAGCTCAGAGACTGTCCAGTAAAGTAAAAGTATCTATATTTAGCAAAAAGGCAAATCAAACAGAAAAGTGACCGGCTTGTCTTGTAACACAGTTGCACACACTGGTAAAGTTCAGTCTCTGTATCAAACAGGTTTATGTGCACCGCTCACCGCTCTATCCAGAGCTACAATCTCTTATAAGGTTTATCTCACCCCAGCAATGCCGCTCTCCTCCCAACGCGATGACGTCTTTCTCACTCCAAGCAAACAGCTCCACTGACATTTCCGGAGCACCTGATTAATAATCAGATCTGAAGGGGAAGTGCCTCCTCAGTTATCCCTCTATTCACCTACTCCAGGCTGACTGTCTACAATATATATATATGGAGGGACAGAAGCACAGACACAGAACAGAAGGGACTTTATATATGTCTTTGAGAACATATTAACAGCAAAAATGTTTTTAGATAAAAGTGTTTTTAGATCTCTTTTATCTAAAAACATTGTTGGTGTTAATATGTTCTCAAAGGCGTATATAAAGTCCCTTCTGTTCTGTGCCCAGGGGTGGACGGACCACTCGGGCACTCGGACACTGCCCAAGGGCCCAATGCCACTAAGGGGCCCCATCAGGGTTGCCAGCCTCAATAAAACCAGGGACAGTATGTAAAAATCTGTGTTTTTTAAAAATCCCCAAGATTATAGCTGCCCCCCTTCTCCAGTACCTTTTCAGTGTGTGTATGTGTATTGTGTGTGTATACTGTGTGTATATTGTGTGTGTATACTGTGTGTATACTGTGTGTATACTGTGTGTATATTGTGTGTGTATACTGTGTGTATACTGTGTGTGTATACTGTGTGTATACTGTGTGTATATTGTGTGTGTATACTGTGTGTATATTGTGTGTGTATACTGTGTGTATATTGTGTGTGTATACGGTGTGTATACTGTGTGTATATTGTGTGTGTATATTGTGTGTATACTGTGTGTGTATACTGTGTGTATATTGTGTGTGTATATTGTGTGTATACTGTGTGTGTATACTGTGTGTATATTGTGTGTGTATACTGTGTGTATATTGTGTGTGTATATTGTGTGTGTATACTGTGTGTATATTGTGTGTGTATACTGTGTGTATATTGTGTGTGTATATTGTGTGTGTATACTGTGTGTATATTGTGTGTGTATACTGTGTGTATATTGTGTGTGTATACGGTGTGTATACTGTGTGTATACTGTGTGTGTATACTGTGTGTGTATACTGTGTGTATATTGTGTGTGTATATTGTGTGTGTATACTGTGTGTATATTGTGTGTGTATACTGTGTGTATATTGTGTGTGTATACTGTGTGTATATTGTGTGTGTATACTGTGTGTATACTGTGTGTATACTGTGTGTGTATACGGTGTGTATACTGTGTGTATACTGTGTGTATATTGTGTGTGTATACTGTGTGTATATTGTGTGTGTATATTGTGTGTATACTGTGTGTATATTGTGTGTGTATACTGTGTGTATATTGTGTGTGTATACTGTGTGTATACTGTGTGTATATTGTGTGTGTATACGGTGTGTATACTGTGTGTATACTGTGTGTGTATACTGTGTGTGTATACTGTGTGTATATTGTGTGTGTATACGGTGTGTATACTGTGTGTATATTGTGTGTGTATATTGTGTGTGTATATTGTGTGTATACTGTGTGTATATTGTGTGTGTATATTGTGTGTATACTGTGTGTGTATACTGTGTGTATATTGTGTGTCTCTGTGTGTATACTGTATGTGTGTGTGTGTGTATACTGTGTGGCCCCATAATCTCCTATTGCCTGGTGGCCCCATAATCTTCCCCTATTGCCCGGGGGCCCCATAATCTTCCCCTATTGCCCGGGGGCCCCATAATCTCCTATTGCCTGGGGCCCCCATAATCTTCCCCTATTGCCTGGGGCCCCCATAATCTTCCCCTATTGCCTGGGGGCCCCATAATCTCCCCCTATTGCCCGGGGGCCCCATAATCTCCCCCTATTGCCCGGGGGCCCCATAATCTTCCCCTATTGCCCGGGGGCCCCATAATCTTCCCCTATTGCCTGGGGGCCCCATAATCTTCCCCTATTGCCCGGGGGCCCCATAATCTCCTATTGCCCAGGGGCCCCATAATCTTCCCCTATTGCCCGGGGGCCCCATAATCTTCTCCTATTGCCCCGGGGCCCCATAATCTCCTATTGCCCGGGGGCCCCATGAGTTGTCAGTCCCCCCCTGTCTGTGCTTCTCTCCCTCCATACAATTCAGGATGATGGCAATGAGAACATGGGGTTCTTTCAGTGATCCTTTTCTCAGCCCACACCTTTCACTCATCATATATATATATATACATATATTATATATATATATATATACATACATACATATACACATGGAATATGATTTCAATGTGGATCTGAGCCACGTTACACTATATAGATTAAAGACAAGATCTGTGGAGTGACCATATGGACTGTGTGCACCCAGACTAGGAGTACATTATTATAATGCCCGGAGTACACACAGGGTAACCCTTTATCATTCTATATGGACTGAGCAGCAAAGAGTCTTGCGAGCAACTTGTGTTTGTTGGAACGATCGAATATCTCAGCCAGCAACTGGTAGCACACTCCCAATATAAATGTGACAAAGTGTTGAATAAATAAACAGTTGCGCTAATTGTTGCAATCCGTATACAA
The DNA here is from genome assembly GCA_037952925.1 of Lithobates clamitans. Taxonomy (NCBI): domain Eukaryota; kingdom Metazoa; phylum Chordata; class Amphibia; order Anura; family Ranidae; genus Lithobates; species Lithobates clamitans. The sequence continues at coordinate 186,041 of JBBGZY010002053.1, forward strand.
AATCAGAAATCTATAAATTAAATATTCCATCAACATTATTTCATTTCTTCCTTAAAGTGTGCAGAGAGCTCATAGAGCCACTTGTGAAGCATCAAAACATGAAAAACATCAATTTCAGTAACACATTCCTTCACCACGTCCCGCCCAGCCTATAGCAGATTGATGGCCGGGAAGTGGTTCTGTTATCCTGACTGGGCGTCATATGACATCCAACCAGGATAACATACCGGCCCGCGCCTGTGGGGGGCGCACAGTGCAGCGATCGCGAGTGCGGCGTGTCAGTCTGACACACCGCATCTCCGATCATAGTAAGGAGCCTCTGACAGAGACTTCTTACCACGTGATCAGCTGTGACCAATCACAGCTAATCACCGCATGAACCAGGAAGTGCCGGTAAACGGCATGCCTCGGTTTGCGCTGACAGGGAGAGCGATCGGCGGCTCTCCCTGTCAGAGAGGTCTGTGCTGATAATCAGCACAGCCCCCATCAGATGTGCCAATCAGCTGCCAATCAGTGCCCCTCAATAAAGTCTCTCAGTACCCACCCAATGCCAATCAGAGCCCACCACAGTGCCAATCAGTACCCACCACAGTGCCAATCAGAGCCCACCACAGTGCCAATCAGAGCCCATTACAGTGACAATCAGTACCCACCACAGTGCCAATCAGAGCCCACCACAGTGCCAATCAGAGCCCATTACAGTGACAATCAGTACCCACCACAGTGCCAATCAGAGCCCACCACAGTGCCAATCAGAGCCCATTACAGTGACAATCAGTACCCACCACAGTGCCAATCAGAGCCCACCACAGTGCCAATCAGAGCCCACCATAGTGCCAATCAGTGCCCACCACAGTACCAATCAAAGCCCACCATAGTGCCAATCAGTGCCCACCACAGTACCAATCAGAGCCCACCACAGTGCCAATCAGAGCCCACCACAGTGCCAATCAGAGCCCACCATAGTGCCAATCAGTGCCCACCACAGTGCCAATCAGTACCCACCACAGTGCCAATCAGAGCCCACCACAGTGCCAATCAGAGCCGATAACAGTGCCAATCAGTACCCACCGCAGTGCCAATCAGAGCCCACCACAGTGACAATCAGTACCCACCACAGTGCCAATCAGTGCTCACCACAGTGCCAATCAGAGCCCACCACAGTGCCAATCAGAGCCAATAACAGTGCCAATCAGTACCCACCGCAGTGCCAATCAGAGCCCACCACAGTGCCAATCAGTACCCACCACAGTGCCAATCAGAGCCCACCACAGTGCCAATCAGTACCCACTGCAGTGCCAATCAGAGCCCACCACAGTGCCAATCAGTACCCACCACAGTGCCAATCAGAGCCCACCACAGTGCCAATCAGTACCCACCACAGTGCCAATCAGTACCCACCACAGTGCCAATCAGAGCCCACCACAGTGCCAATCAGTACCCACCACAGTGCCAATCAGAGCCGATAACAGTGCCAATCAGTGCCCAGCAGTAACACCTGTCAGTACCTTATTATCAGTGCTGTCCATGAGTGCCACCTATCAGTGCCCATCAATTCTACATATCAGTGCCTCCTCATCAGTGCCCATCAGTGAAGGAGAAAACTAAATTTTATGACAGAAACTAAGAGAAACTATTTTTTTCCAAAATTATTTTTTAGTTTGTTTAGAAAAAAAATAAACCCCCCCCCCCCAGAGGTGATCAAATACCAGCAAAAGAAAGCTCTGTTTGTGGGAAGGAAATGATACAAATGTAGTTTGTGTACAGTGTTGTATGACCATGTAATTGTCATTCAAAGTGCGACAGCGCTGAAAGCTGATTGTCCTGGGCAGGAAGGGGGGAAGTGGCCGGTATTGAGGGGGTTAAACCTCGATTTCAATGTGTGATTTTATCTTTGTAGTTTTTGGATCAAAGTCCAATATATCTTCTGTGTAAAATGATACTATGATAATCTTCTCATTCATAAAATAAAATAAAATGTGCTCCTCCGTTATCACCCGTCATTCACAGCTGTGTTAGTTCTCTATTTGTGAGCTGCTGATCTTAATTAGAACACAGCCAGGCTCAATTTACACCACCAATAGTGAACCCAATGCCAACCGTGTCCCCATGTGTTACTTTGGAAGCAAATGCCGTTGTTGTCACTTTGCAATGGCTTACATAATCACATCTATCATTTATAATCAATAACATTCCATCCGAATGGCTCAAATACGGAACCAATAGACTCCGGAGAACAGATCTGTTATTGAATCCACCAATAGAAATGATCGGTAGCACACTCCCAATATAAAAGTCACTTCACAAGTGGATCTATTAGATCACTGCACACTTTAAGGAAGAAATGAAATAATGTTGATGGCACTGTTTATATATTTTTTTATTTTGAATATGGATTGTAACAATTAGCTGTTTATTTATTTCTATGGACTGATCAGTATAATAAATACACATATACAATACCCTGTTTACTTTGTTTGGAGCCAGAGACTACCATGTGGAATACAAACATTGGCTTTAGGTTGATCATATGGAATATATGGATTTGAGTTCTGGATATTGTACATGATTGTATATGAAATCCATGTAAGATCCAAGCTTTGTATGCCCATGGCTTTCTGTAATCAGCTCCTATTGGCATGGGGGGAGGGGTTTGCAGTGGAATAGGAGCCTAGCTATCTGTGGGAAACATACAGGCTCTGTTATATATCCTCCTGTGGAGCAAGTGCTCTATAAATATGGCTAAGGGTGCGACATCTGAGGCTCCATAGTGCCCACCATCAATACATTCTGCAACTTTCATTAATACCTGAAGATTCTTTGCTTTATATACCTTGGAATACCCAACCGATCTACTCACTGCTTCAATCTCTGGATCTAAGCCCTGTATATGTTTGTTTTCCATTTGATAGAATTGATTCCCCTACTGGCTCAGTCCTCGGAAATAAACGCACAATTATCTTCCATTTCGAGGATCACCGAGATTTTATGAAGTGTTTTGGAATCACTCCTACCAACTTTATACAATTATTATGTTGATTAGTTATCAGTGTAGGAGATTACACATATTGTGTATATGAGTGATTTATGTTTGAGAGAGGTGGAGAGTATGGTAGGTGTTCGGTATGTGTGTACAGTAGTGTGATATTATTTTACATTTGATATATGGAATAATGTTTAGTCTCTTATTCTATATCTACAGTATACATACACAATATAATAGTTACATAGTAGGTGAGGTTGAAAAAAGACACAAGTCCATCAAGCCCAACCTATGTGTGTGATTATGTGTCAGTATTACATTGTATATCCCTGTATGTTGCGGTCATTCAGGTGATTATCTAAAAGTTTTTTGAAACTATCAATGCTCCCCGCTGAGACCACCGCCTGTGGAAGGGAATTCCACATCCTTGCCGCTCTTACAGTAAAGAACCCTCTACATAGTTTAAGGTTAAACCTCTTTTCTTCTAATTGTAATGAGTGGCCACGAGTCTTATTAAACTCTCTTCTGCGAAAAAGTTTTCTCCCTATTGTGGGGTCACCAGTCCGATATTTGTATATTGTGGGGTCACCAGTACGGTATTTATATATTGTGGGGTCACCAGTCCGGTATTTATATATTGTGGGGTCACCAGTCCGGTATTTATATATTGTGGGGTCACCAGTCCGGTATTTATATATTGTGGGGTCACCAGTCCGGTATTTATATAATGAAATCATATCCCCTCTCAAGCGTCTCTTCTCCAGAGAGAATAAGTTCAGAGCTCACAACCTTTCCTCATAACTAAGATCCTCCAGACCCTTTATTAGCGTTGTTGCCCTTCTTTGTACTCGCTCCATTTCCAGTACATCCTTCCTGATGTAATGTATTGATATGCATATTATTAGGGATTTGATCTGGAGGGTCAAAAAAATCTTTTAGTAGAGTCTGACGTGTAGAGAAAGACCTCTCATACAGCCCTGGCTCAAGGGACACTGGTGTTGGGACAGTGGCCACGAGTGCTCAGTGAGGTCAGAGTGCCTGCAGGATCTTCTGTTGGTTGCAGAAGTGTGTGGCAGGTGTGTCACCAGAGCTGGGCTGGATGGCTGAAGCATCAGATGGCAACAAACAGCAGATGCAGACACACAGCAGATGTAGGACCGGTGTCACCAGGCACTATGCAGAGCAGGACAGACGGATAGCTGGATGCAGGGTCAGACAAGCCAGGTTAGGAACAGAGGATCAGATATCAGTATAAACATCAGGCAGAGAATGGTCAAGGTGCAGGCAGAGGTTGGCAACAGGATATCAGGCAGATGGAAGATATAACAAAGTCTTTAAGGGCAAGCCGAGGTCAGGATGGGAGGAGAGCAAGCGTGGTCAGGATATGCCGGGTCAAACACAGGAGTCAAGCAGAGATCACAGGAACAGGTATGAAGGGTAAAGCTGCAGATCAGACAGCAATGCACTAGTGCAGCTGCTGCTCTTATATAGGCCATTTGGCGCCAGCATTAATGGCTAACGTACGTGTGCGTGTTCACGCTAATGTCTAGGAGCTTCAGCTGCACTATGGCCAGCACGTCCCTCTTTTGTTATAATGATATGGCGGTATATAGGCAGGCGTGGTCTCTGTTCACCACTATAGGTGCCTCTCAGCCAAAATGGGACTGCAGTTGGAGAGAAAGTCAAGAGAAACCTGGATTCTTTATGGTTTCCTTGGGCCCCTGGGCCAGTGTTATCATCCGTCAGTATTTTACTGGCAGCCAGTAAAGGAAGGTTTGTTAGTCCTATCCTCAGAATAGCCGGGGGATGGTAGAGCTCCAAATGTAAAAGCTTTCCTATTACAGAAATGAGCAGCACCCTGCAGGAGCGGATACAACTGTCCATCTGTGTATAACATTGTCACCGTCCATCCCCCTCCATTCATCAATCAGAGTTTATCCATCCCTCTGCCTGGATATAGAAGAGCCCACAGGAGGAGGACATGGAGCTGCAGTCGGGGTGTCTATGACATATACTCTGTCTGATAATACTGTATTATGACCTCTTTATAATGTTCTTACATACCTGTGCCTGGACAGAGAAGAGCCCACAGGAGGAGGACATGGAGGGAGAACATTGCTGCAGTCAGGGTGTCTAGGATATGTACTCTGTCTGATAATAATACTGTATTATCACCTCTTTATAATGTTCTTACATACCTGTGCCTGGACAGAGAAGAGCCCACAGGAGGAGGACATGGAACTGCAGTCAGGGTGTCTATGACATATACTCTGTCTGATAATACTGTATTATCACCTCTTTATAATGTTCTTACTTACCTGTGCCTGGACAGAGAAGAGCCCACAGGAGGAGGACACGGAGGGGACACATTGCTGCAGTCGGGGTGTCTATGTTATGTACTCTGTCTGATAATAATACTCTATTATCACCTCTTTATAATGTTCTTACATACCTGTGCCTGGACAGAGAAGAGCCCACAGGAGGAGGACACGGAGGGAGAACATTTCTGCAGTCGGTGTGGTTGGTCTGTGTGAGGGAAGAATGAGAACTTGTAAAGAGAAGTCAAAGAGGAAGAAGATTCTGCATCGCAAAACTTGTGTTTCCTTCTCTTTAAAATCCTGATGTGTTAATGCACCCACAAGCAATATTTACTGTAAGTGATTTACTGTATATCACTGGGACTTTTGTTAGTGATATCTCTGTGCTGAGTTCCCAGCTCCTCACAAATCTAAATACATATAGGTTGGACTTGATGGACTTGTGTCTGTTTTCGACCTTGCCTACTATGTAACTTAAACACCTCGAATCTCATCTGTTTTTCCTGCTTTAAGCGTTAAGGACCTCAAGAGGGTATCTGATCCTTACAGAGAAGGTACCAACATCTCTATCAGAAAATATAACCATATACCAAAGTGGGACTTGTCAGGTATCAATACACAATACTAGTTTATAAAGTTCATAAGTTTATTTGTTCTCCATAAAAGTATTCATTAAAAAATTGAGACTGGTACAGACTATCTCTTTGTCCCTCCTGAATAGTATCACAGGTTCCAGATTTATACTTGAATGTCCAAGAATCGTAAATACAGTATATGCAATGGGTAAAAAAAAAAATTTTTGACATGTTTCATGGACTATATTTGCTATTTCCTCCACAGAAGAGCGGGTTGGTGAAGCCACAAGGATAACAAGGACGTCTATAGAAAAAATGCCATGTAGATAATTCAACATATACAGTATGTGGTTATGAGAATTCCTTATGCAGTAGTCCCAGAACTTCTACTGGCAGGATAACTATAATCTGTATCTCAGCCGGTTCTTCCACCATAATATATTCCTTATCCACTCCAAATGTCCACCATTGTCCGTGGTTTGTCACATGATGCCAGATAAGATACAAATGGCCACACAATCTTCCCAGGTCACTCAGGAAAATCCCCTGATGAAATGGCAAACATTGTCCCCAAAACACGTCTAGAAGAAAAATCTTTCTGTCTGGAGGTTTGGTGAATGTCCCAACTAAATGGATGTTTGCCTGAGACTATCCTCCAGCTGCAGTGGGATTTGAAAAGTTCAATCTCAGTGGTTACTGAGCATACAAAGCTAAGCAGGACAATAACTTCACAACAGGATATAGAAACGTTATGAGAAGACCTCAATAAAAATAGAAGGGTGAGCAACTACATGGCAAATGAGGTTTAATAATGAAAAATATAAAGTAATGTATTTGTAAGCTAAAAATAGAAATGCAAGTTACTAGTTAGGGGGAGAAGCTCTGGGGGGATTCCAGGATGAAAAAAAGATCTGGGGGTCCCAGTAGATCACAGGTTCAGCAATAGGGATGAGCTTCGAGTTCGAGTCGAACCCATGTTCGACTCGAACATCGCATGTTCGACCGTTCGTCGAATTACGAACGAAATAGGCTGTTCGTGCCAAATTCGAGTGGCGCATCACGGCCCATGATTCACTGCGGCATCGCAGTGCATTGCTGGCTGATGATTGGCCAAGCATGCACTATGACCCGCATGCTTGGCCAATCACAGTGCCCTCTGTACAGAGAGCCGTAATTGGCCAAAGTCAGGGTGGCTTTGGCCAATTATGGCTCAGGGGATTTAGTACACGCCCCACACTATATGAGGCCACCGGCACGGTGGCCCTGTGTAGTGTGTTCCAGCGTTCAGAGACAGAGATATAGAGATAGACAGAGAGACAGTGTCATTTGATTTAAGTTAAATAGAGTAGGCAGGCGAGTCAGTTAGCTGCACTTACAGTGTATTGTGTATATATATGCATCCCAGGTGTTGTGTGTGTATATATATATATAAAGAAAAGACGTGGATCGATGCTTGATGCAAAAAGTGTCCTTTACTGGAAATTTTTCAATCGCATAATATAATGCAAGCCACTGTACAGTTCCGAGCGCAAGTCGCTCTTCGTCAGGCTTTTCTGGCTGTGTGTGAAAAGCCAAACCACAAACATTCTCTTATCCGCACCCAGCCTACCTCACACATGTGTTAACTTAACTAATTACAAAGAGAAAAACTACTAGCACATATTTAAATAATTAACCCCTATTCTATACACCAAATAAGGTGAAATATCTTATATTCTCTAATACAAAAATTATTTACATCCATTAATCATCCTATTATGTATCGTCTTCCATCAGTACGATATTATGGAGCAAATAAACTCTCTCACATATTTAAATATAAATATCATTCCATAAATATCATAATTATAATGACATTCTTGATCGTGTCTCAGATCTCATCAAAGATTCCAGCTGATATTCTGTTATTTAATATTCTCAACGGGAGTTCATTCCAATCGATCTAAAGGAATATAATGTATACAAACCATGATTATAGTCATTATATACCTAGTATCCAAGTCCTATACAAACAAGTATAAATCATAATCCTTGTTCATACCATCAGGATGCAAGGATTGTAATTTATTGATCCACCAAACCTCACGTTTTTTCAGTTTTAAAATCCTATCCCCCCCCTCTTTTGTTGCAAGGAATTTCTTCTAGTACCATAAATCGTAAGTCGGTGTCTCTGTGTCCCATCTCGGTAAAGTGACGCGACACAGGGAGACCTGACTGAGGATGTCGGATCGTGCTGCGATGCTGTGCAATGCGATCTTTTATTTTCTGGGTCGTCTCACCTACATAGAGCAGATTGCATGGGCACATAAGGATATAGATCACATATGATGATTGACATGTGTGAAAACCATTTACTGTTATCTTAGTCTTCCTTATAGGATGGAAAAAATGATTGCCCTTAAGCATTAAATTACATTGGATACAATTAAGACAAGGATAACAGCCCTTCCCTTTCTTACCGAGAAAAGTTGTTCTTTTCTCCTCCTGAATCTCAGGTTTGAATTCAGATCGCACCAAAAAATCGCACAAAGTTTTATTGCGCCGGTAAGCTTTCATAGGAGTTTGTTGAAATTCTTCTATCTGTGGGTATGATCGTCTCAATATTGCCCAATGTTTCCTTAGTACATTAAAGATCTTATCACTGTAACTGTTAAATTGAAAAACAAATGGGATCCTAGGTCTGTCAGTTTGATATTTTTTATACCTGCAACTACCAATTGGCTTCAGAATTCTATTTACCGTATATACTCGAGTATAAGTCATTCCGAGTATAAGTCGAGGCCCTAATTTACCACAAAAAAATGGGAAAAACTTATTGACCCGAGTATAAGACGAGGGTGAGAAATGCACAGCTACCGTAAGTGGAAAAGAGGGTCAACAATGCCCATTTGCAGCATCATTTTGCCCATTTGCAGCCATAGGTCCCCCGAACTTCAAACTCGGTAGCTAGGGGTTTCTAGATGCCCCCCTAGCTGCAGCCAAAAATTTGGGGTCTCTGAACCCAAAGGGTCCCGAAATGACATTGCTGCAGATGGACACAGTTGACCAAATTTGGGGCCCCGTATCTTGGGGCCACTTAGTGCTAAGAACCCCAGATTTGGTGTGCAAACCCAGAAGAACTAGCACCATAAAATTTCCAAATCTGGGGTTTCTAACACCAAGTGACCCCGAGATACAGGGCCCCAAAAATCAGTTCAGAAAATGTCAAGCACTTTTGTGCAGCAGAGAATGACATTTTCCGAACCGGTTTTGGGGCCCCGTATCTCAGGGCCACTTAGTGCTAGGAACCCCATCTTTGGATATGTTATGGGACCAGTTCCACTAGGTTTGCACACCAAATTTGGGGTTCCTAGCACCAAGTAGCCCTGAGATATGGGGCCCCAAAGTCAGTTCAGAAAATATCAAGCACTTTTCTGCAGCAGAGAATGACATTTTCCAAACCGATTTTGGGGCCCCGTATCTCGGGGCCACTTAGTGCTAGGAACTACAGCTTTGGATATATTGTGATACCAGTTCCACTGGGTTTGCACACCAAATTTGGGGTTCCTAGCACCAAGTGGCCCTGAGATAAGGGGCCCCAAATTCGGTTCGGAAAATGAAATTTTTTGCTGCAGAAAAGTGCTTGACTCGAGTATAAGTCGAGGGGGGCACTTTCAGCACAAAAAAATGTGCTGAAAAATTCGACTTATACTTGAGTATATACGGTAGTTCCTGTCTAATCAAACCTCTCGGATAACCCCGCTCCTTAAACTTACAGCACATTTCATCGAATCTCTGATCCCTTATTGTAGTGTCACTCACAATCCGCATTACTCTGAGAAGTTGGCTTCTAATAATAGAACCAAAAACATGGGGGGGGGATGGTAACTGTCATACCTTAACAACTGATTCCTATCTGTGGGCTTGGTGTATATATCCGTTTCAATCTGTCCCTGTTTCGTATATGCCCGTGTATCCAAAAAGGGAACCGAGTCCCCACCAATGTGTATTTTAAACTGGATATTTGGTGAAAAACTGTTGATAATCTCATCAAAGGCCTTGACGGTGCTTTGATTGAACAGGATTAAAGAGAAGAGGATAACCCACCTGAAGTTTAATTATATATATATCTATATAGATATATATATATATATCTATATAGATATATCTATATATATATATATATATATATATATATATATATATATATATATATATATATATACACTGTATTCAGTTTAACTAGATCCGTTCCTGTTAATACTCTTCCTACTGACAGACAGGTAGGTGTTTTTACAGTATTTACAGCTACCTGAAGAAAATTGGGGGTGTTCTTCTGATCCTATTAGTACCACAGGCAGGCAGCTGCAGTATTTACAGTTAGTGTACTGTGTCCTCTGCACAGTGCGCACCTAAAGCTACCTGAAGACAATTGCTGGTGTTCTCATACTAATAATACTACAGGCAGGCAGTTGATTCTGCTAGCTGCAGTATCAGTATATATATACATCCCAGCTTTGTGCAGCTACATCTTACTGCAGGCCATTAGTATGTCTGGAAGGCCAACAAGGAGAGGCAGACAGTCACAAGCCAATAAGAGAGGGCAAGCAGGCTCTGTGTCTAGAGGCAACAGTGCTGGTCATGGAGACAGTGCATCCTCATCAGTACGTGGCCGTGGGACATGCTTGTCCTTTTTTTTTTAATGTTACAAGGGTAAGGTTGCGGACCTTATCTTGCCATCGCAGAGGGAGCAGAGGATGAAACATCTTCGGGAGGCCTTGCAGAAAGGTCTGTGTAACGCGTTCCCAGAGACTGGGAGGTTACAAACTCCTGTTCCTGGACAACGTGTTGCTGAGGCTTCGGTCAGTCAAAGAAGGAGCGGTGGAGAAGGTGGCCGTCAGACCGATGCATTCAGACAATTTTTTAGTCCGCAGCCACCAGGTATGATCGGTTCCAGCAACCATCGCCAGCGTCTGTTTTACATGGTGCAGGAATACCTAGGGGCAAGATCAGATTTGGACACCTTTCCCACCGAAAATCCTCTGGGTTACTGGGTCTTGAGGATGGATCACTGGCCAGAGCTTGCACAGTATGCAATTGAGCTACTGGGCTGTCCTGCATCCAGCGTTCTTTCGGAACGCACATTCAGTGCTGCTGGAGGCGTGGTAACCGATCACAGGGTGCGTCTGTCCACCGACTCGGCCAATCGACTGACCTTCATAAAAATGAATCAGTCTTGGATCACCACCAGCTACCAAGCACCTGATGCTGATGTAACCAAATAATTTTTTTTGAAATGTCAGATCCCTTTAAGACTGCCTATGCTGATGCTGAGTGACTATCCTGAGTAATAGACCTGTGCACACTGAAATATTTCGTTTCGGAATTTCGTTTTCGTCCGAAAAATATATTTATTTAGTTACTCCGGAAATTATTTTTTATTCATTTCGTTTTTCGTTAAAAATTGCATTCGTCCGAAAATCCAAATTGAGGTCGAATCTGTCATTGAAGGCTTATGGTGTCTGTCGAATGTTCAAAGAAGATTCGACGGAGCAGCTAAACTGTACGACGCCGTATAGTTTACCTGCTCCGTCGAATCTTCTTAGAACTTTCAACAGACACCATAAGCCAAAGTATGTGTGTACTTAGTTCTAGCTATTTTACTGCTCCTCCTCTTTGGTTACAATCAGCCAATAACATTCATCATCATCATCATTATTTTTATTTATCTTTTCTCCCCTACGTCGAATCTTTCCTCCCCTACGTCGAATCTTTCCTCCCCTACGTCGAATCTTTCCTCCCCTACGTCGAATCTTTCCTCCCCCACTTCGAATCTTTTCTCTCTATGTAGAATAATCTTGGACTAATAGAGTTAAGGTTAGGCACATTCGACCACAGGTTCGATGGACACAGATTGTTATTGTTATCATCATGTCAAATCTTCTATCTATATCGAACTGTTGTAGCAACGAAAATAAAGCATTTGTTTATGTCGGATCTTTCGTTTTTCGGACTCTGCACTTTCGTTATTGTTTGTTAAAACGATAACGAAAATACCTGAAATTCGGACGAAAATGCATTCGGACGAAAACGAATGCACATGTCTACTGAGTAATTATCCTCTTCCTCCTCAATCATCACGCTGATAGCTTGTAAGAACATTTTTGGTTCTGGGCACCGCCACCAGTGCCTAAGGCACAATTTTTCAGCCCCTGTTGGCGTGTAATTAAAATTTTTGATGCAATACTTTGCAGCAGGGCTTGTTTCTGCGTTCCAACTAGAGTATCTGTGAGGGGTTGCAGTGTTGTGGCACCAGTGCCTAAGGCCCAATTTTTCTGCCCCTTTTCAACAGGGGCATGTAATTACAATTCTTGATCTAATATTTCACAGCAGGGCCCTGTGAGGGCTTACAGTGTTGTGGCAACACCAACACCTAAGGCTCCAATTTCTGCTGAGTATATAGGGCAGGCCCCTACTTTCAAACATCCAACTTACAAACGACTCCTACTTGCAAACAGAAGGAGACAACAGGAAGTGAGATGAAATCTACCCCTAGGAAGGGAAATTCTCTCCTGTAAGAGTTAATATGGGGAAAAAAATTCTCCTTTCCACTGATGCTTTCCAATCCTTGTTCCACAAAAAAACCCAAATTTTCAAAAAACATTTTTCATTGGGACAGAAAGTGAGGTGAAATCTTCTGAAGAGGAGCACAGACAGCAAAACAAATGTCACAGGGGTGATAACCCTTCCCTATGTTTTCCAAAAAGCTTAAAAAAGATTTTTTGGCTGGAGCTAAACACGTTAAAATTGTCAAAGAGATTCTACTTAACAAAAAACCTACAGTCCCTGTCTTGTTTGCACCGCCTGTATACTGCTGTTCAGAGTATATAGGGCCTGGTGGCCCCACACCTTTCCTTATTTTAATTTGGGTGCGGGTTTCCCCTTAATATCCATACAAGACCCAAAGGGCCTGGTAATGGACTGGGGGGTACCCATGCCGTTTGTCTCAGATTTTCATCCATATTGCCAGGACCCGACATTACATTACATTACTTTTATTCCTTTAGAAATGTCATTTGGTGCAGGGACTGTTCTAAGCACGGGAAACACGCGCCACTTTACAGGCATACTATAGACACCCCCCAGGTACAATATTTAATGGAATATTTCACTTTTTTTTTCACTCTAAGCATCATTAAAATCACTGCTCCCGAAAAAACATCCGTTTTTGAAACTTTTTTTGCATTGATACATGTCCCCTGGGGCAGGACCCGGGTCCCCAAACACTTTTTAGGACAATACCATGCAAATTACCCTTTAAAATTAGCACTTTTGATTTTGAACGTTCGAGTCCCATAGACTTTAATGGGGTTCTAAAGTTTGTGGGTACTTTCGGTCCGGTTCTGGTGTGAACTGAACCGGGGGGGTGTTCGGCTCATCCCTATTCAGCAATAGCATGCCATGCCAAGCTGCAGCAAGCAAAGTCAGCAGACTATTACCATGCATTAACTACTTGACATCCGCGCTATGGCCGAATGACGGCCACAGCGCGGACCTGAATTCCCGGGAAGCCGTCATATGACAGCCTCCCCTGTGCACGCACCCTATAGGGTGATCACCGAGTCACTGAGACTTGGCTGATCACCGATCCGAGTAAGGGGCCGGTCCCGGCCCCTTACCATGTGATCAGCTGTCAGCCAATGACAGCTGATCACATGATGTAAACAATAGATCGGTAATAGTTTTTTTTTTCTCCTCACATTGATAGCGTGAGGAGAAAAAAAAGCCGATCACCAGCTCAGATGCAAGGGACAAAGGTCCCGAAGTGGAAGAGGCACATCTGCCTCACCTGTGCCACCTAATAGTGCCACCTAACAGTGCCCACAGTGCCACCTAACAGTGCCCACAAGTGCCACCTAACAGTGCCCACAAGTGCCACCTAACAGTGCCCACAAGTGCCACCTTACAGTGCCCACAAGTGCCACCTTACAGTGCCCACAAGTAGTGCCAATCAGTGCCACCTAGCAGTGCTGTCTATCAGTGTAACTGATCAGTGCCCATTATTGCCACCTATCAGTGCCCATCAGTGCCGCCTCATCAGTGTACATCAATGAAGGAGAAAAAATACCTGTTTTAAATTTTTTATAACAAAATATCAATTTTTTTTTTTTAATTCAGTCTTTTTACATTTTTTTAACAAAATACCACCAAAATAAAGCTCTATTTGTGAGGAAAAAATGATAAAAATGTCATTTAGGTACAGTGTTGTATGACCGCGCAATTGTCATTCAAAGTGCGTCAGAGCTAAAAGCTGAAAATTGGTCTGGATAGGAGGGGGGTTTAAGTGCCCAGTAAGCAAGTGGTTAAAAAGGGGAATTTATTCCAGAGATAAAACTATAATTCTGAGACTTTACAAAACTCTGGTGTGACCACATCTTGAATATGCCGTCCAGTTCTGGTCACCAGTCCTCAGGAGGGATGTACAGGAACCGGAGAGATTCCAGAGAAGGCCAACAAACCTAATAAGGAGACTGGAGGAGTAACAGTATAGGAATATCTATAAAGATTAAATGTATTCTCCCTGAGAAGAGATGCTTATGAGGGAACAGGATCACAATATACAAGTATCTAAAGGGTGATTCTATTCAGTATCAGGACAAAACGTGGTGTCACGTATCTGGTCTTGAGGCCGAGATGTTGAGAGGGTTTCACTTGCGGCTGAGTGTACAACACCTCAGGAGACAGTGACAGGAGATGCTGAGCCCAAAGGAGCACAGGTTACCAGCTGTATGGTAGTCAGATGGATCTGCAGTGGTGATGCCTCTTCAGGAGATAGCCGGGCACTGGAGGAAGCTGATCCAGGATGACAGGCTGGGAAGTGCAGGTGGATCACAGCAGGCAGAATGAGGCAGGAGATGTGGTCAGGAATGGAAGCCAAGGTCAGAGCACAGTGGTCATGCAGAAGAGTAGACAGGAGCGTGGTTGGAGGCATAAGGTCATACTCAGGAGGTAACCGGGAACAGGTCAGCGGAACAAGCCCGAGGTGAGAGCCAGGAGAGAAGCAAGGGAAAGTCCAGAAATTTGCCGGGTCTATAACAGGAAATCCAGAAGTAATAAGCACACAGGAACACGGGTATCAGAGAGCTGAAGACCAGTCAGCAAAGTCTGTGAGAAACTGTCATCTTTATAAAGGCCGGAGGGTGCCAAGATCTTTTGCACATTTGCCTTCATCAGTACCATGCTGGGTTATCAGAATATAACGAAAAATTGCGCGCTACCCAGGAAAGCAAGCAGCTAACACAGCCAATGGATTATGTGCATAAAACAAATAAATAACAAATTAAGTGTAGCGCTAATATAAAAAGTCAAATAACCACATATAGTATGGCATGAAGACCGTTACATTCATCAAACCAACGGATCCAAATTGAATAGGGGGACATCAAAAAGTGTATCCAAAGGTAAAGGTATATCATACATAAATATAATGGGATAATAGTCCACAAAATATGTGTGGCTTCATACAAAAAATATCAGTGTCCATCTTGAATGGAAAAACACCACCACCAACAATAGGGAGGCTTACCGGAACATTTGAACCCCAAAAAAAACCTACTTTCAATTGGGTCAAACAAGCTTGGGATTGAACGGCTGCTGGAGTTCCATAGAAGATGAAGGAAGATCCTAGGATGCTCTGTGGACCGGTGTGTACCTCAGGGTTGATGCCCGCAGTGGATGGTGATTACATTGATCAGGAAGAAACAAAAAGAGGCCACATAGTGTAATCCCGATTAAAAAGTGTGTACCAAATGTATTAAAAAAGGGGAATACACTCACATGAAGATGAATATAAAAACAGCGCTGTATAGGTAAAATGGCGGCAGTGGGGTCCTACCCGATGCGTTTCTTCTCCTTGGACATCGTCTGGGGTTATCCCCCGACATGTGGCCACTCAATCAAGTTGGTTGAGAAGAGGTTTACTTTAAACTACATAAGGTGTTCTCTATTGTTATAGCCATGAGGATGTGGAACACCCTTCCACAGTTGGTGGTATCAGCGGGGAGTCTCGATAATTAAAAAACGTTTAAATGGGCATCTTAGCGAATGGAATATACAGGGATATGGGAAATGGTAGTGACATAGATACATACACACCCACACAGGTTGAACTGGATGGACTGGTGTAGGACAAATTCCTCTAAAAAATTTTTAGGGCATACAAGTAAATCACATGATATAGGAGCTGTCTTTATTAACCCTCTGTCCTCCGGAAGGTTTTACACCCTTTGTGACTAAAGCATTTTTTGTGATTCATCACTGTGCTACATTAACTGACAATTAATCAATTAATTAATGAATTAAATAACTAGCAATTTGGTCATGTAACACTGTACCCAAATTCAATTTATATAATTTTTCCCACAAATAGAGCTTTCTTTTGGTGGTATTTGATCACCTCTGGGGGTTTTTTTTATTTTTTATTATATGAACGAAAAAACGATTGAAAATTAAAAATATAAATATATTATCTACTTTCTGTTATAAAACATATCCAATAATAAAAAAAAAAATCTTCATAAATTCAGGCCAAATGTATTCTGCTACATGTCTTTGGTAAAAAAAAAAAAAACCCAAATAAGTGTATATTAATTAGTTTGTAGGAAAGGGATATTGTCTACAAATTATGGGATATATATTTGAAGGTCGATCAATCCTGATGTACTGACGGTCTATCTCATTTCTTGAGGCCCTAAAACGCCAGGACTATACAAATGCCCTCTTTAAAAGTTATCCCTTTTTTGGAAGGGTAGAGTTGTAACTTTTTGTCACAATTTTTTTGAAGATGAAAATATTAAATAAAATGTTTTTTTTTTTTTTCTACATACTGTCACCAGTGCAGTACAGCATCGTCATATGACTGATGCGGCGGTAATCAGGGATGCTGACTGGTGATAGTATATAATAAATTTTTTTTTTTAAACATTCTTTTCTCTGTTTTTAACATTTTTTTTTTACTATTTGTATTTTACATCCGGTCATCAGAGTAGTTCAGTGTCACTATAATGACATTGTACTGTACTACTCTAGGGGGGTGATTGGGGATTTTGTTTTATTCTGCTATTGCTTATAACAGTGATGTTCACCTATATAAGGATTTGTTTTAGCCGTCATGAATGGGTTAAAATTCATGACGGCTTAGTTGTTGGAATGCTGTGTTTGGCTAATCACATGGTACAGGTAGCAGGGTACCATGTGATAGCTGTGAGCCGATCACAACACTAAGCAGTCATGAATGGAAACCTTTTATGATTGTTTGTTTACATTGTATTTATGACCAATCATATTAATCACATGATTCCTGGTTACTGGTAGTTGTAATCACAGGAGCGGCACAAACCTGGAACAAGCTGGGTGACATACATGTACCTGATCCAGCCTTCTTGTGTCGCTCACCTGCAGTAAATGTAGTTATTCAAATTAGAGAGAGTCCTAATAAAGGAGGTCAGACATTGGTGAGAGGTGATGGCTTTAACCACTTGCCGACCATCGCATGACGATATACGTCGACAGAATGGCACGGGAAGGCATATGGGCGTACCTGTATGTCCCTGCCCCCCCCCCCGGTGCCTGCGGTGGTTGGCTTCCTTCCAGGAGCGATCCATGCTGAGGGGGAGGCCACCGATTCATGGCCACCCCCTCGCGATCGCTCCTGACAAATGTGCTTCTTTTTGTGCCTGTGAACTGTAAACAAAGGTCAGAGGAAGTGATGTCATCTCTCCTCGCGCTTCCTTTTTCGTTCGGGAGCCATGGAGAGAGGACGTGAAAAGTGAGTTGCACCAACAGCACACGAACACCAGTACACATAGGCACACAATTGCCCCACAGTTAACCCTTTATCCCCTGTCGCCAGTGCCACTAAGCAATCTTTTTTCTGATCGCCGTATTGGTGTCACGGGTGATGCTAGGTAGCCAGTTAGTTATTTAGGTTCACCGTCAGCTTTTTATAGCGTTAGGTACCCCCATATACTACCTAATAAAGGTTTTAACCCCCCCGAATGCCCCCAAGTTAATCCTTTCACCCCCTGTCACCAGTGATCACCGTATAAGTGTTATGGGTGACACAGGTTAGTTAGTTTTTTTATAGTGTCAGGTCACCCGCCGTATATTATCCAATAAATGTTTAGGGTGTTGAGGTGCAAGAACCGCAGGTCCCTCGTATGGAGCAGAGCAGTACTAGTGCCGTTCATCCTTTTGGTGAACTGGCAAGCACCAGCGGCCTAGTACACCCCGGTCGTACATCCAGCACTGCAGTCACACGCGGTGACGTGGTGAGTCCCATAAGTGCAGTTCAAGCTGGCGAGGTGGTAAGCACAAGTAGTATCTCGCTGCCACCAAGAAGACAAACACAGGCCCGTCGTGCCCATAGTGCCCTTCCTGCTGCATTCGCCAATCCGAATTGGGAACCCACCCAGTGTTGCCAACCACCCGAAGTGAAATTTACTGGCAGAACGTCAAAATTTACAAACGGTGCCCATTTTTTACTGGCAAAAAAAACCCCTTGAAATTTACTGGCAGATCCACATTTTTTACTGACACTGCAAAAAAAAGTACCTAAAATTACTTTGTTTTTAGTGCTAAACATTGCAAATATTAATATTTGAACTATAAACACATAGCTAGTGCTATTAGCAATGTGTTTAAGTTAAACAAAAGTCAAAAAACATATTTCTCAATTTACATGAAGGTCAGGTTACTATAACCCGGCCAGCAGAGAGTTCTCCCTTACATCAGAGTCTGCAGGATGGTGACCAGAGACCACCTTCCGCAGTGAGAATACACTAAGGTAAGGGGGGGGATTACTAATATAGGGGGGGAACCTTTATATCAGTGCCCCCTTACATTAATGTATTCACTCCCGCCTTACATAAGTGACCCCCCCCAGACTGGCCTGGCGGCACTGTCACTGACCTCCTCTCAGGTGCACCCAGCAGGGCTCAGTCAGATGGCTCCAGCTTGGTGGCTATTCTATAGTCTCCTCTCCACAGTCCACACGTGTCTGTCTCTTCCCGTAACCCCCCATCCTGGCAGCACTCCCACTCTTGAATCCTTTCTAGGATCCCCTCAAAGACTGCAGACATGATGAGACAAGAGATGGTCAGAGACTGCGGACATACTACAGGAGAAGGACAGAGGCTGCGGACATACTACAGGAGGTGGACAGAGGCTGCGGACATACTACAGGAGGTGGACAGAGGCTGCGGACATACTACAGGAGGTGGACAGAGGCTGCGGACATAATACAAGAGGTGGACAGAGGCTGCGGACATACTACAGGAGGTGGACAGAGGCTGTGGACATACTACAAGAGGTGGACAGAGGTTGCGGACATACTACAGGAGGTGGACAGAGGCTGCGGACATGCTACAGGAGGTAGACAGAGGCTGCAGACATACTACAAGAGGTGGACAGAGGCTGCGGACATATTACAAGAGGTGGACAGAGGCTGCGGACATACTACAAGAGGTGGACAGAGGCTGCGGACATACTACAAGAGGTGGACAGAGGCTGCAGACATACTACAAGAGGTGGACAGAGGTTGCGGGCATACTACAAGAGGTGGACAGAGGTTGCGGGCATACTACAGGAGGGGGACAGAGGCTGCGAACATACTACAAGAGGTGGACAGAGGCTGCGGACATACTGCAGGAGGGGGACAGAGGCTGCGGACATAATACAGGAGGGGGACAGAGGCTGCGGACATACTACAGGAGGTGGACAAAGACTGCGGACAGGACACATCCTCACAGCAGCCTCCTCCCCTGTCCACCATCATATTACTTCTCCAGTCCACATCAGATTCATCAGTGTGCTGTGTCCTTCTCCTGTACCCCTTTCACCTCTGCCCTGACCTGTGGAGAGGTGAAAGGGGTACAGGAGGAGGACACAGCACACTGATGAATCTGATGTGGACTGGAGAAGTAATATGATGGTGAATAGAGCACATCAGTCTCTGTCCCCTGCATATGCCATGCAGCCAGGGCCCAGGGACAGAGACTGATGTGCTCTATTCACCATCATATTACTTCTCCCAGCTCCAGTGAGTCCCAGTAATGTCCTCCTTTAGATCCCAATCCCATCCCCCCCACAGCTTCACTCTCTGTACCTCCTGTGTGTGCACTGTGCAGCCAGCCAAGTCATGCACTGCATGACAGGACAGAGTCGCCTCGTCGCCTGGCTCAGCTCAGCTGTCAGCTTGCCTTGCCGCCGCGCTCGATCGATTCGAAAATGGCGCCGGGCGGCGGTATTACGTTACTGCGCATGCGCCGCCCGGCCGAGCGCGTACGAGCTTTCCCGAGCCCGGTCGGCTTCAGAACGGCGCATGCGCAGTTGCGTGACCGGCTCGTGGCCATCATTTTTACGGGCACCGGTGCCCGTAACGGGCATTCACGGGCGCCCCGAAAAACGGGTTGTTTTTACGGGCTGCCCGTAAATCTACGGGCGGTTGGCAACACTGAACCCACCACTTCTGCAGCACCCGTACTTCCCCCATTCACTGGCCAACCCGGAATTCAGGTGGAAACAGTTGATTTTACGTCACTTGATTTTTATTCGCTGTTTTTCACAGAAGATCTCTATAGATTTATTGTGGACCAAAGCAATTTGTATGCTGGTCAACACATCACCACTATTCCCCAGCTGATCCTTGCCAGAGATTGGAGACCAATTATGGTTTCCGAATTTAAGACCTTTCTGGGCCTATCCCTCGACATGGGCATAGTTAATAAAATGAGTACCTTGCGGTCATATTGGTCCATTAACCCAATTCACCATACTCCCGTGTTCTCTGTCTCCATGACCAGGACACGATACGAGCAGATCTTGCGGTTCATGCTCTTCAACGACAATGAACTCTGTCGTCCTCATGGAGAACCTGGATACGATCGGCTCTACAAAATTTGGCCCCTCGTAAACCACTTCAACCAACATTTGCAGCCTTGTATACTCCCGATCAAGTTGTCTGCGTTGATGAGTCCCTGATTAAATTTTCTGCCCGCTTGTCTTTCAAACAGTACCTTCCCAGCAAGCGTGCCAGATACGGGGTCAAAATGTATAAGCTCTGTGACAGGTCCACAGACTATACATGCAGTTTTATGGTTTACGAGAGCAAAGATAGTCACGTAGAGCCAGAGAACTGCCCTGACTACATAGGGAGCGCTGGTAAGATTGTGTGGGCATGGGTAACCGAAAGCGCGGTACAGCAGGAACGGTCCAGGAGATCCTGAAGGGTCATTCGTTGAGACAGAAACGGTCAACGATGTCCAACATACAGGGCTTAGTTTCTCCGCTCCCCATATTGTTTTTTTATCCGTGATCACATTTTATCTGTATGCTGGTTTTTATGGAAAATAAACAACCAAGCTTTTTTGATCTGCACCATTGGAAGCTTTCTTCTTTTTTGCACATCTTCTGCACTATGAGCCTGTTTGACCTCTCCATCTGGTCATCCTTGGCTCAGTGGTTGGTTTCATCATTGTGACTCCATTGAGAGAGTACGTACAGGATCTTTGAGGACATCGTTGACCATACCTGTCTCATCGAATGACCCCTCAGGATCCCCTGAACCATTCCTGCTGTACCGCGGGTTTGGTTACCAATGCCTGTCTGACCTGGTGTAGCTGACATCCAGCTTCATTGGTTTTGGTAAGAGCATCCATTCATTATTCCAGTGTTGTTGTCATTTCCTATGAATACAAACTCAGCTGTTCCTGGCTCCCTATACGAACAATCCTTTGTTTGTGGTGTACCCGCCATTCCTTGGGACTGACCCACTTGGGATTTATTATCTGTTTTTTCACAATTGGGACTTATTCACGTATAGATTTATTCACTCATGTACATGTTCATTTATGTATTTGCACAGTTTATTAGCACTGTCTATTCATTAGCGCTACATTCCCACTCACTTCCATTTATACATTTTTGTCACATTCGTATGTAGCAGCTTTTTTCTTTACAGAGTAGCGCAATAATTATTTGCACCTTATAAAGATTGTGTGGGACTTGGTGTCACCCTTATTCGGAAAGGGGTACCATTTGTATGTGGACAATTATTACACGAGCGTGCCACTTTTTAGTCACTTGTTTGATCATCAGATTGGCGCATGTGGCACCGTGCGACCTAATCGACAGGGCTTATCCCAACGGCTTGTAGATTCCCATCTTAGGCTGTGGGGGAGAGCCTGCTTCAAGTGTAATAACTTGCTCGCTGTGAAGTGGAGGGATGATAAGAATGTTTTCGTTCTCACCTCCCTTCATGCAGACACAAATTATAATACAGTCCAAATTCCTGCGGCGACTGGTGTTGTGGAGAAACCCCTCCATGTCCACAAATATAACCAAAATATGGGAGGAGTGGACCTCAGTGACCAGTTGTTGGTGCCGTACCTAATTGCCCGTAAGGCCAGATGCTGGTACAAGAAAAGTGTCTGTATACTTATTTCAATTGGTTTTGCTGAGCGCTCATGTGCTATACAGAGCTTCAGGACGGACTGGATCCTTCCTTCAATGGAGACTGAACGAGTCTTTGCTCTCTGATCCTGTCAGAGTAATAGAACTAAGAAAAGCCCTAAAAGAGTACTTTACACTTAACAGCACTGCAGATACCTCCGCAGAAATGCTCTGGGCAGCACACAAGGCCTTCATTAGGGGCAAGCTCATTCAGATCTCTACCCAAGTTAAAAGGGAAGGGAGGGCCGACATAGAACGCCTTGACCAGGAGTATACTTCACTTAAAGCACTACACAAAAAGGACCTGTCCAAGTTTCCCATAAACCAAATTGATAAAGCTAGATTAGATCTAAACCTCGCACTCACGCAAGGGCCGAAAAATAGATCAGATGGAATGGACACAGATTCTATGCCCAAGCGGACAAATTGGGCCCCCTATTGGCGACTAAACTCTCCCCTCGCCTCAAATTCCACAATATGCCCAAAATCAGGATAGCGGGACAACCCCCCACAACCAATCCAGTCAGGATACTGAAAGCCTTCCAAGGATTCTATTAAAACTATACAGCCCCACCACTCAGACCCACGCAGACTCGATCTCACGGTTCCTAGAGGGTCTGCCCATCCCCTCCCTGAAAGTTACCCACAAAGACATGATGGATTCCCCCCATCACAGAGGATGAGGTGATGGAAGTCATTAAGGACCTCAAAAAGGGGTATGCCCCCAGGTCCAGACGGTCCATCCAAACCTTACTACAAAAGTTTTTCAGACACTCTGACTCCCCACCTGACCACATTTTTCAACCATAAGACCAAAGGGGACCCCCTAGATATCCACCTAAATACGGCATATATCATGGTCATACCAAAACGAGACAAAAATCATGAAGACGTCAGCAATTATCGTCCAATCTCTCTCATCAATAATGACTTAAAAATACTCACCAAAATATTAGCGAACAGAATGGCATCTTTACTCAGTCAATACATAAATAAGGACCAAGTAGGCTTCATACCCGGCAGACAGGGCCCCGACCAAATTCGAAGGGCAATAGACTTGATCTCGATCATGCAAACTAATTGCGCGGGTGGGACTAAACAACAAGGTTTCATCCTGTCATTGGACCTGCAGAAGGCCTTTGACACAGTATCCTGGCCCTACAATTTTTCTCTATTAGAACGATGGGGCTTCGGGGACCGAATTATGGGTCTATTACAGGCTCTTTGTTCACAACAGAAGACTCTCATAAGGCTACAGGTGCACTACTCCAAACCAATAGACATCACCAGAGGTACTAGACAAGGGTGTCCACTCTCCCCATTAATTTTTGCAATAGCAATAGAGACCCTGGCGATTGCGATTCGTCAGAATCCTGACATTAAAGGGGTTGCCTGTGGAGATCAGATTCACAAATGCAGTCTATTCGCAGATGACATCCTACTGTTCCTAACCTCTACCCTCACTTCCCTCCCCAACCTCTGCCATACACTAGAAGACTTTGCTAGAATATCGGGACTTAGAGTCAACTATTCTAAATCACAAGCCCTCAACATTTCCCTACCTCCCCAGACTGTCTCTCTACTGAAACAGTCATTTAACCACTTCAGCCCCGGAAGAATTTACCCCCTTCCTGACCAGAGCACTTTTTGCGTTTCGGCACTGTGTCGCTTTAACTGACAATTGCGCGGTCATGCGACGTGGCTCCCAAACAAAATTGGCATCCTTTTTTTCCCACAAATAGAACTTTCTTTTGGTGGTATTTGATCACCCCTGCGTTTTTTTTTTTTGCGCTATAAACAAAAAAGAGCGACAATTTTGAAAAAAAAAATGCATTATTTTTTACATTTGGCTATAATAAATATCCCCCAAAAATATATAAAAAAACATTTTTTTCCTCAGTTTAGGCCGATATGTATTCTTCTACATATTTTTGGTAAAAAAAAAAAATCGCAATAAGCGTTTATTGATTGGTTTGCGCAAAAGTTATAGCGTTTACAAAATAGGGGATAGGTTTATGGCATTTTTGTTAATATATTTTTTTTACTAGTAATGGCGGCGATCAACGTTTTTTATCGTGACTGCTACATTATGGCGGACACATCGGACATTTTTGGGACCATTGACATTTATACAGCAATCAGTGCTATACAAATGCACTGGTTCCTGTGTAAATGACACTGGCAGTGAAGGGGTTAACCACTAGGTGGCAGTGTAGGGGTTAAGTGTGTCCTGGGGAGTGTTTCTAACTGTGGGGGGGAGGGGCTGTGTGTGTGGCATGTCACTGATCTCTGCTCCCGATTACAGGAAGCAGAGATCAGTGACACTGTCACTAGGCAGAACGGGGAGATGCTTGTTTACATCTCCTCGTTCTTCCTCTCCGTGAGACGATCGCGGGTATCCCCACGGACATAGAGTCCGCGGGACCCGCGACCGACTCATAGAGCTTGCCGCGGGCGTGCGCGCCCGCAGGCCACCTCTTAAAGGGCAACGTACAGGTACGTGATTCTGCCTGTACGAGCCTTTCTGCCGCAGTATATCTGCGTGAGGCGGTCAGTAAACGGTTAAAATTGAATGGCATGACACTACAATTCACTACTTGGGAATCTCACTGACAGCCAAAACAGAAACCCTATACAACCACAACTATCCCCCACTTTATAAGAAACTTAAGGCAGATCTTAAACTTTGGTCCAAACATGGACTCACTTGGTTAGGATCAACTCAATTAAAATGACCTTACTACCGAGAATCCTCTACTTCTTCCTCTCCCTCCCCATCCCAGTCAGGAGAGACCACTTAAGATCCCTTCAGACTAGAACAGTGTTTCTCAACTCCAGTCCTCAAGGCGCCCCAACAGGTCATGTTTTCAGGCTTTCCATTATTTTGCACAGGTGCTTTGATCAGTTTCACTGCCTTAGTAATTACCACAGCTGTTTCATCTGAAGAAAATCCTGAAAACATGACCTGTTGGGGCGCCTTGAGGACTTGAGTTGAGAAACACTGGAGTAGAATATTAAAATACACCTGGGGAAATTCTGGATATCGCATTCCTCAGAGCACACTATTTTTACTTAGACGTAGGGGCGGGTTGGGACTTCGCAATCTACACAATTATTTTATTGCAGCTAGACTAGCTTGACTCTCTACACTTTACTCCAGGTATGAAAAACCAGACTGGGTGACAATTGAAAGACAGGCCACCCCCAGCTTCACATTAGACTACCTCCTCTGGTTGATTTGAGTTGAGAGGAATCCTAATATAGCGCGGTCTTACCCCCAAAGGGTCCCAACGCGCATAGCAAAGATCCTGGAAAGAGAGGGCCCAGGGACCAGAAGCAGCACAGAGCGGCAGAAGGGTAGAAGAGAGATAGACTACGCAGGAAATGCCTGCAATGAATGGTGCCCTCATAAGACCCCTCCGGCCATACTATTCCCCGTCCTATCGCACTCTTGCACCCTTTGGGACAGCCTCAAACAATCCTTCTCTGGTCTCCACAGGACGCCCTCTCGCACACCTCTTCCACAACCCGGACTTCCCACCTGGCTTAGACATCACAGATTTAAGTTGGTGGTTGGATAAGGGGTTATATCGCATAGGACACTACTTCACCACCAGTGGCCCCATTTCCCTCAGCTACTGTATCAACAACTTGGAACTCCGGGAGTGGGAAAGGTTTAGTCAAATTTCCCACTTCCTACACAAAATATGGAAGGACAAACCCCTGCCTCCTAAATTCACAGCCTATGAGATGTGGTGCGGACAAGCCATGGAGCAGAAGGGAGGTATCTCAGTGGCTTACTCTGCCCTCACTCACCCCAACGAAAAAACCTCCTACATGATGGCATGGGAGGCAGACTTCCAAAGCAAATGGGAGCTGGAAACCTGGCAAACAGCATTTACCAAATCCTTCAAGGGGATCCAAAATGTCTCCAAGATGGAGGCTAGCATAACATTTTTAGCCAGATGGTACCTTACCCCTACCAGGCTGGCAGCCATTTACCCATTAGCAGACCCTCTATGCTTCAGAGGATGTCAGCTACTAGGCTCCATGGCCCACATATGATGGGAATGCCCCAAGCTCCGCTTATTTTGGAGACTGATCTTCAACATGATCTACAAGGTGACCGGTTGCCAGATTCCTAGATCTCCAGAGGTAGCCATCCTCAATGCACACATTCCACAACTCCCTAAGGCTATGCAATCACCAATTCACTTTATTCTTCTTGGAACTAAAATTTCGATAGCCAAAGCCTGGAAAAAGCCAAAACCGTCCATACAAGCAGTTAGAAGGAAAATATCGTGGATTATGACACAAGAGAAGCTATCCAGCATCTTGTCGGATACCCTCGAAAAATTAAAAAAGATATGGGATCCTTGGGCCAATTATGTGGGCACCTCCCTTATCCCTGGTGTCCACACAGTAGCACACCTTCCTTTGGTCCCTTGATAGGCACTCATCTTACCCATCCCCTTCCCCAACCCCACCCCACCCCACCCTCCCCTCTCTTTCTTTCTTTTGCTTCTTTATTCACAAATGTTTTTTATGTATGTTTATACAGTTTATAGGTAACACGGGACTGTCCTACTGTTACTGGGTATAACCATATAGCTCAGCCCTCTCTCCAGCCTGACTTACTACAACCATGGCGGGGACCTGGGTGGGTGTGGGGGGGGGGTTAACTCTGACACAACATGAGCCCGACAGGAGTGCCGGAGGTGGGGGGTCCTAGCCCCTGGAATGATGATACGTCAACACGCTCAGGCGGGAATAATGGACAGTTCACTCTTATATTTCCACAGTTGTATAATCTTTAATTTGCATATCTTGACTGTTTATTTCGCTCTATACTAATTCGGGGGCCTTCCCCCCGGAGCCATTTACTGAGCTACAATTGTGCTTTTTGTCTATATATGTTTAAAAATAATAAACATCTATTTAAAGTTAAAGCCATCTTCTTCACTTAGGGTGATCGTGGGAAATAAGGAAGATGTTTTGAACAAAATTAGAACGGATATTTCACAATTACAAACGTATAAAAATAAATTGGACTTTCACAAATTAGAAATGGAGATTAATGACAAATTAGATTGTATGGAATATGAAATTATTAATATGGAAAAAGAAAAGATGGGAAGAGACGGGGTGGACTATGAAATGGATAATGTGTATTTTAGAAAAAGGATGAAAAATCTGACAGAAGGAGAAGATCTGAGAGGAAGAAAAAAGAGAAGTTGATGTAAAACCCGGAAATGTCAGTTTTTATGAAACAGAAATAGAAATTGTAGACACTACAAGTGTGAAATGAATGATGGTATAAAATTGTCTAATCATTCCACGGAGACAGTCCTGACCCCTTTCTCCCACCCCCTACTGGTGACATCATTTCCTCCTCCGGTTCAAGCTGGACAGCATGGAGCTGACTACTTCCTGGCTTTCCTGAATGTACAGCTATTCAGCACAACATCACACCAGAACCTCTCCCAGCTAGGGATGACCCGAACACCCCCCCGGTTCGGTTCGCACCAGAACATCCGAACAGGCAAAAAAATTGTCAGAACACACGAACACCGTTAAAGTCTATGGGACATGAACATGAATAATCAAAAGTGCTCATTTTAAAGGCTTATATGCAAGTTATTGTCATAAAAAGTGTTTGGGGACTCGGGTCCTGCCCCAGGGGAGATGTATGAATGCAAAATTTATTTTTAAAGTCAGTTTTTCGGGAGCAGTGACTTTTTTTTTAATGCTTAAAGTGAAACAATAAAAATGAAATATTCTTTTATATATCGTGCCTGGGGGGTGTCTATAGTATGCCGGTAAAGTGGCACATTTTTCCCGTGTTTAGACCAATACCGCAGCAAAATGACATTTCTGAAAAGAGAAAAATTGTCATTCAAAACTGATCGCGGCTGTAATGAATGGTCGGGTCTCGGCAATATAGATAAAACTCATTGAAAAAAATGGCATGTGTTCCCCCCCAGTCCATTACCAGGCCCTTTGGGTCTGGAA
The DNA here is from genome assembly GCA_037952925.1 of Lithobates clamitans. Taxonomy (NCBI): domain Eukaryota; kingdom Metazoa; phylum Chordata; class Amphibia; order Anura; family Ranidae; genus Lithobates; species Lithobates clamitans. The sequence continues at coordinate 214,417 of JBBGZY010002053.1, forward strand.
TGAATATTAGGGGAACCCCCGAACCAAAAATTAAAACAAAAAATTGTGTGGGGGTCCCCCTAAAATCCATACCAGGCTCTTCAGGTCTGATATGGAAATTAAGGGAAATTTTAAAAAATTAAAAAAAAATGGAGTAGGGGTCCCCCCAAAATCCATACAATTTTAAGGGGAACCCTGCACCAAAATGTAAAAATAAATGGCGTAGGGGTCCCCCCAAAATCCATACCAGACCTTTATCCGTGCACGCAACCTGTCAGGCCGCAGGAAAAGAGGGGGGGTGAGAGTGCCCCCCCTCCTGAACCGTACCAGGCCACATGCCCTCAACTTAGGGAGGGTGATTTGGGGTCTGACCCCAAAGCACCTTGTCCCCATGTTGATGGGGATAAGGGCCTGATCCCCATAACCCTTGCCCGGTGGTTGTGGGGGTATGCGGCGGGGGCCTTATCGGAATCTGGAAGCCCCCTTTAACAAGGGGACCCCCAGATCCTGGCCTCCCCCGTGTGAAATGGTAGGGGTACATTGTACCCCTACCATTGCACAAAAGAAGTGTCAAAATGGTAAAAAAGACAAGAGACAGTCCTTTATTAAAAAATAAAAAAATAAAAATGCCCCACGACGTAAGTTCATGCCGCCAGATGGAACGGAAAAAAAAAAAAACCCTGCAACCGATCCGCCTCCATGGGAGGCTCCCACCGAGTGACGTGTCTTCTCTGTGACAGTTCTTATATAACTGAGGGCCGGGTCATAAACATAACGGGTGACCTGTGACCCCGCCCCCTCTGACACCACGGGGAAGCCCCCGTGGTGTCAGAGGGGGCGGGGTCACCCGTTTACGTCACCAGGTGGTCCCGCCCTCAGTTATATAAGAACTATCATAGAGAAGATGCATCAGTCGGAGGGAGCCTCCCATGGAGGCGGATTGGTTGCTTTTTTGCTTTTTTTTTCCTTGGCTCGTTGGCGGCGTGATAGAAGATTAATGGACATCGCGGGACATTTTTTAAAATTTTTTCATAAAGGACTTGTCCCAAGCTGTCTCTTGCCTTTTTTACCATGTTTGACACTTTTTTTGAGAAATAATAGGGGTACAGTGTACCCCATTACCAATTTATACAGGGGGAGGCCAGGATCTGGGGGTCCCCTTGTTAAAGGGGGCTTCCAGAGTCCGATAAGCCCCCCACCCGCATATACCCAAAACCACTGGGCGAGGGTTGTGGGGATGAGGCCCTAGTCCCCATCAACATGTGGACAAGGTGCTTTGGGGTCAGACCCCAAAGCACCCTCCCCATGTTGAGGGCATGTGGCTGTTGTAATATGTTGGCCAATTTATGTATAATATTGTATTGGAGTATGGGTTGAGCAGAAATTCAGTTGAATTGTCCAAGCCAACTCAATTTTAATATAACAGCTGAAGACCCTTTGATGTGTTGGTCTTATGCAAGTCTACCTAGGGGTGTGAGGTATGGGCTGTTAACCTAATTGAACATTTCAAAGGGTACATTGTTTAAAGGACCATAGAAGAAGTATTTATTGATGGTAATTAGACTTGAGGGAGTAACAATAAGATCAAAGAGTATTATGGGTTGACCTAGCAGAAACTCCCTCTTAGTGGACTAGTATTTCATAGAGGACATTCAAGCTGGCATTTAGTTTAAGTGAGGCTTGTCTGTGTATGCACACAGACCTATGAACATGGGGTTCTGAATTATATCTACTCTGTCGGATTTTGCTGTCATCTGTGGACTTTGGACTTTGTTCTGTGTTGGAAGTCAATAAAGTGCATCTCTCTGGAAGAATTGGGTTGCTGCGGAAGAGTGCTTACTAATTAATTATCATACCCACGATACCACTATACTACCATCCACCCAATATATGTTAGATCACTACATTGGTGCGTTCAAGTGACCAGAAGAGCATTTTCGGACTTAGTAACAGAAGTCGGTGGTGACAACAATCCTGTGAGGTGGACAGAAGTCTGATGAAGAACCAAGAGCTGTGCTGTGACTCTAATGTCTGGTGGTGACATAAAAGAGTCTGGTCTACAAATTTAAACAAGTTGGGAACCCCAGGATTATTCTCTGGAGATTGGAAACAACAAAAAAAAGGACTGTGTCGTGTACCAGAAGACCTGAAGTGGAAGCTGAAGGAGTAACTAATGCGGTGAGTAAAATATTTTCTTTTTTTTTAATTATTAGTAATATAGTCAAAATGCTTACTCAGTGTGAAGCCAGTGTCAGTTCTGATAAAGTTAACAGATGGGTATTAAAATGTATTAAGCGCCATGGCGGTCCTTATGAAATTCCAGAAAAATGTGAGCAGACGTGGACGATGATGAAGGAATTTTTAGAGAAAAATGTTTTTGATAGCAAAATTTCAGAAAGTAAAAGAAAAGGTTGTATTATACAGGGCTTGTTATCTTGCTGTTTAACAATGGAAAGTTCTTTGAATGGTAAGGTTGAGGAAATTACCCAGTTACAGAAGGCAGTTTATAATAGCAACAATGTTTGTGAGAGGTTACAAAACCAATCAGACACTGAGACAGTAAATTTAAGAGTGCATGTAGTTACCATTGGGGAAGCTCTGCTTGAGAAATCTAAACGTTGTGATGAATTATCAGAGGAAAATGAGAGATTAAAATTAAGAATTATGGAATTAGAGAAGAGATCTCAGGAATCCAGATATGCATCAAATCTTGGATTCAGCAATCTGCAGCAAACAGAACTTCATATTAAATCTGATAATTCATTACCAGCTGCCCCCACTGTGACTACCACAGTTTATAACAATAATAATAATACAGGTGAAGTTTAGCTTGTAATGAAGCCTTTGAAACCAAAATTATTAGACGTAATTCTTAAAGAAATAGGAATGGTTCCATACCATGATTTAAACAGATTTTTAAAATGGTTTTGTGACGTGCAGCAGGTCAGAGATATGTACAATCTCAACCCATCTGACTTAGAAAGAGTTTTGCAACATTCTGTAGGAAGTGGTCTTTGGATGAGAATTAAACAAATCTGTATTCAGCCTCTGAGGACAAGGGACATATTACTGGAATTATTATGTGTTTTGTATGGTGTACGTTCTGATGTTACTATTCATGGAAGGATCCAACAGATGCAAAATGAATCTCCCTATGAATTGTCACACAGGATAGCAACTATTATGGAATTATTGGTCGGTAATAATCTTGCATTTGAGCGTGGTGGCTTGATACATATGAGTATGTTTCTAGATGCGTTGCATGAAGATATCAAACAAAATATTTTATTAGTTACCCCAAATCCTCATGATTTAAAAGACATATTGTTGAGAGCAGACCATTTATGGAGAAAGTCAAATGAGCAGGCTGTCAAAATTGATTTAGCCACATTGTTTAGGACAAATACTGAACATAAAGATCAGAAGATAATATCCTATGATAACACCCAGAGAGGACACTCCGGGTCAAACATTGGTGATATTAATATGAAAAACAGAGCTGACCAAAATAATAATAAGAAAAGGTCAAAGACTTGGATACCGTTTTCTCAGTTAAAACAGAAATATGACCACCTGAAGATTGCGTATGACAAGATGAGAGGGGAACGTGATAAATTATTAGAGCAGTTGAAGGGGGTACAAGATGTACATTCTCCAGATCTGTTTTTGAATGCAGATGACACTTCTCTAGCAGTGGGGGTGAATTAGCTTCAAACTGTAAACGTGTAAATAGTGCTTTGTTTTAACTTCAAACTACGTTTAAAGACCTTGCTAATTAGTTTTGTTGGAGAGTTTTGTCTTTCAGGGACGTCTGAAGATGCTTGCATGTGAATAGCAGAAGCACAGTCTGAAATTGCTGGCTAGTGGGGGAGAATTATGGGAGAAATGCTGAATAGACAATATATCACTATACATGGAATTATAAAGTATTCATGGACTCTCTCAAAATTCATCAAGCAATGGACCTTTTTTTCTTTTTTCTTCAATGCCCTAATTTTTAATTTTTCTCCCTTTTCCTGATATATTTTGCTTTTCATTTTTTTATGTTTTATTTTCTTGAACTTTATCTTAAAACCAAAGAGAAGCATTTAAACCTAAAATAATTTTCATGACATCTGTACATATTACATAATGCGTATTGATCAATATATTTGACATCTAAGGTGAGATGCTGCACAATGGCTTGGCATAGCATAAATTATAGTATGTTGGGTGGTTTTACTAAATTTATAAGAGGGGTGAGTGAAATTCATCACTCTAGTCATGATTTGAAACTTTGTTGATTCAGTTGTTTATAATATGCTAAAGGCTATGACATATATGGATGAAAAAGACCTTTCTACCTTTCATGGTGAAGATACTGGCAAGAATTTCCACTGCCGCTTTGTCTGGATAGAAGATCTGATAAACACTGATGTCAAGCTGACTCTATCTGAACCATCGTGTGGGGGTATATGTATATGTATATGTTGGTATACCATTCAAGTGTAATTGTGGACTGAATGATCCAAGTAACTGCTTTATTGAAGGCAATGAGGGGTCGGCCTACAGCAAATTACAAAAGCAAATTGTGACTGGCAATCAACAAAGATGGACTCATGAATGTCAAGTGCAAGAAAATAGTTTGAAGCACAGTTTTTACTGCCATATCCAAACCTTTTGACCTTGAAAGTGAGTGCTGGTACATTGATAGTTCTTCTTACTATAAAGATGAAAGTAGAGTGTTTGCGTAAAAGCATCTTTAAAAATGGAAAGCTTGAGCCTGGAGATCAAAAAATCCTGGACTTATGTGGATTGGAGTTCCCAGAGCATACCAAGTTTACTTTCAGTGAGATGGTGAGAGATGTGATGAAGTCAGACGAAAGGATGGACTGTGACATCAGCTCGTCTTTGCGCAATATTCAAGATCTTGATGTGATATAATAAGGCCTAACCTCTGTATGGGCCACTGATGTTTACCAAATCCTTTTCTAGTCATGGTCTAAAAGTTATATTACCTAATAACTGTTTCATGGGGATATTTTAGAGGCTGGCGAAGAGAGATGTAACCAGTTTCACCCTCATATTTTATATGAGCCATTGTAAAGCATCCAGTACCTTAAATCGAAATGATATTTTTTTGTTGTTTGATTTATGGGTCAGTTCTAGTAGTTAGAACCGACCCAAGTGGGGGTATATGTTGTAATATGTTGGCCAATTTATGTATAATATTGTATTGGAGTATGGGTTGAGCAGAAATTCAGTTGAATTGTCCAAGCCAACTCAATTTTAATATAACAGCTGAAGACCCTTTGATGTGTTGGTCTTATGCAAGTCTACCTAGGGGTGTGAGGTATGGGCTGTTAACCTAATTGAACATTTTAAAGGGTACATTGTTTAAAGGACCATAGAAGATGTATTTATTGATGGTAATTAGACTTGAGGGGGTAACAATAAGATCAAAGAGTATTATGGGTTGACCTAGCAGAAACTCCCTCTTAGTGGACTAGTATTTCATAGAGGACATTCAAGCTGGCATTTAGTTTAAGTGAGGCTTGTCTGTGTATGCACACAGACCTATGAACATGGGGTTCTGAATTATATCTACTCTGTCATCTGTGGACTTTGGACTTTGTTCTGTGTTGGAAGTCAATAAAGTGCATCTCTCTGGAAGAATTTGGTTGCTGCGGAAGAGTGCTTACTAATGAATTATCATACCCACGACACAATACCACTATATCCACCCAATATATATTTTTTGATCACTACAGTGGCCTGGTACGGGTCAGGAGGGGGGGTGCTCTCTCATCCCCCCTTCTTTTCCTGCGGCCTGCCAGGTTGCGTACTCAGATAAGGATCTGGTATAGATTTTGGGGGGGGGACCCTACACCATTTTTTTTATTTTGGCATAGGGTTCCCCTTAAAATCCATACCAGACCTGGAGGGCCTGGTATGGATTTTAGGGGGACCCCCACGCAATTTTTTTAAAATTTTGGTTCGGGGTTCCCCTTAATATTCATACCAGACCCAAAGGGCCTGGTAATGGACTAGGGGGGATCCCATGCTCTTTTTTTCAATAAGTTTTTATCTATATTGCCAGGCTCCGACAATTCATTACAGCTGCTAGTAGTTTTAAATGACAATTTTTCCTTTACGGCCAAGTACAGGGATATCCTGGACGAAAACCTTCTCCAGAGTGCTCAGGACCTCAGACTGGGCCGAAGGTTTACCTTCCAACAAGACAATGACCCTAAGCACACAGCTAAAATAAAAAAGGAGTGGCTTCACAACAACTCTGTGACTGTTCTTGAATGGCCCAGCCAGAGCCCTGATTTAAACCCAATTGAGCATCTCTGGAGAGACCTAAAAATGGCTGGCTGTCCACCAATGTTTACCATCCAACCTGACAGAACTGGAGAGGATCTGTAAGGAGGAATGGCAGAGGATCCCCAAATCCAGGTGTGAAAAACTTGTTGCATCTTTCCCAAAAAGACTCATGGCTCTATTAGGTCAAAAGGGGCTTCTACTAAATACTGAGCAAAGGGTCTGAATACTTAGGACCATGTGATATTTCAGTTTTTCTTTTTTAATAAATCTGCAAAAATGTCAACAATTCTGTGTTTTTCTGTCAATATGGGGTGCTGTGTGTACAATATGAGGTGCTGTGTGTACAATATGGGGTGCTGTGTGTACAATATGGGGTGCTGTGTGTACAATATGGGGGGCTGTGTGTACAATATGGGATGCTGTGTGTACAATATGGGGTGCTGTGTGTACAATATGGGGTGCTGTGTGTACATTAATGAGGAAAAAAAATGAACTTAAATAATTTTAGCAAATGGCTGCAATATAACAGAGAGTGAAAAATTTAAGGGGGTCTGAATACTTTCCGTCCCCACTGTATCATTTAGTGACAACTTTGTGCAAAAAAAAAAAAGTGTAATTTTCTCGAAACTTGTGACAAAATATAAAATATTCCATGGACTTAACATGCCTCTCAGCAAATAGCTTGGGGTGTCTACTTTCCAAAATGGGGTCATTGGGGGGAGGGGGGGTTTGAACTGTCCTGGCATTTTATGCACAACATTTAGAAGCTTATGTCACACATCACCCACTCTTCTAACCACTTGAAGACAAAGTCCTTTCTGACACTTTTTGTTTACATAAAAAAATATATTTTTTTTTGCAAGAAAATTACTTTGAACCCCCAAACATTATATATTTTTTTAAAGCAAAAGCCCTACAGATTAAAATGGTGGGTGGAGGTTTTTTTTTTCTATTTCAGCGATATCTGTCCCGCACATTATACCTTTTAGCATTTGTTTTCTACCCAAAGTAGCTGGGGGTTACTACTGAGTGGGGGAGCGGTAGAGCTGGGGATTACTACTGAGTGGGGGATCGGCAGAGCTGGGGATTACTACTGAGCGGAGGAGCGGCAAAGCTGGGGGTTACTACTGAGTGGGGGATCGGCAGAGCTGGGGATTACTACTGAGTGGAGAAGCGGAAAAGCTGGGGGTAACTACTGAGCGGGGGATCAGCAAAGCTGGGGGTTACTACTGAGCGGGGAGCAGCAGAGCTGGGGGTTACTACTGAGCGGTGGATCAGCAGAGCTGGGGGTTACTACTGAGCAGGGATCAGCAGAGCTGGGGGTACTACTGAGCGGAGGATTGGCAGAGCTGGGGGTTTCAACTGAGCAGAGGATCCGCAGAGCTGGGGCTTACTACTGAGCGGAAGGATCGTCAGAGCTGGGGGTTACTACTGAGCGGGGGATCGGCAGATCTGGGGGTTACTACTGAGTGGGGGATCGGCAGAGTTGGGGGCTACTACTGAGCGGGGGATCGGCAGAGCTGGGGATTATTACTGAGTGGGGGATTGGCAGAGCTGGGGGTTACTACTGAGTGGGGGATCAGCAGAGCTGGGGGTTACTACTGAGCGGGGGATCGGCAGAGCTGGGGATTACTACTGTAGGGGGATTGGCAGAGCTGGGGGTTACCACTGAGCAGGGACTCGGCTGAGCTGGGGGTTCTACTAAGTAGGGGGATCTGCTAAACAAGGGTACTAATAAGCTGGTGACTTGCTGAACAGGGATACTAATAGGCTGGGGATCTGCTGAGTGGGGGGTACTACTGGAACCCTTTAAAACAATTAGAAAATCAACAAACACACAGGGCATTTGCCGAGCTTCAAAAATGTTGAAGCGGTAGGCACTTAAAATGTATGTTAAATTTTAAGCAAGTGTAAATGAGTCCTTAGTGTGCACCCCCCCCCCCCGCCATCTATAAAGACCAATACCAAGTTGAAGAGTGTAAGGTTGTTTTAACCCCTTGTTAGTAGGGATGAGCCGAACACCCCCCGGTTCGGTTCGCACCAGAACCTGCGAACGGACCGAAAATTTGCACGAACGTTAGAACCCCATTGACGTCTATTGGACTCGAACGTTCGAAATCAAAAGTGCTCATTTTAAAGGCTAATTTGCATGGTATTGTCCTAAAAAGGGTTTGGGGACCCGGGTCCTACCCCAGGGGACATGTATCAATGCAAAAAAAACTTTTTAAAAAGGCAATTTTTTCGGGAGCAGTGATTTTAATGATGCTTAAAGTAAAAAAAAAAAAAAGTGAAATATTCCTTTAAATATCGTACCTGGGGGGTGTCTATAGTATGCCTGTAAAGTGACGCGTGTTTCCCGTGTTTAGAACAGTCCCTGCACCAAATGACATTTTTAAAGGAAAAAAAGTCATTTAAAAATGCTTGCGGGTTTAATGTAATGTCGGGTCCCGGCAATATGGATGAAAATCAGTGAGACAAACGACATGGGTACCCCCCAGTCCATTACCAGGCCCTTTGGGTCTTGTATGGATATTAAGGGGAACCCCGCACCCAAATTAAAATAAGGAAAGGTGTGGGGCCACCAGGCCCTATATACTCTGAACAGCAGTATACAGGCGGTGCAAACAAGACAGGGACTGTAGGTTTGTTGTTAAGTAGAGTCTCTTTGTCATTTTGAACGAGTACATTTTTAATGTGTTTAGCTCCAGCCAAAAAATCTTTTTTAAGCTTTTTGGAAAACATAGGGAAGGGTTATCACCCCTGTGACATTTGTTTTGCTGTCTTTCCTCCTCTTCAGAAGATTTCACCTCACTTTTTGTCCCAATGACAAATGTTTTTTGAAAATTTGGGTTTTTTTGTGGAACAAGGATTGGAAAGCATCAGTGGAAAGGAGAAATGTTTTTCCCATATTAACTCTTACAGGAGAGAATTTCCCTTCCTAGGGGTAGATTTCATCTCACTTCCTGTTGTCTCCTTCCGTTTGCAAGTAGGAGTCGTTTGTAAGTTAGATGTTTGAAAGTAGGGTCCTGCCCTATATACTCAGCAGATATTTTGGCCTTAGGTGTTGCTGTGGCCACAACACTGTAAGCCCTCACAGGGCCCTGCTGTGAAATATTAGATCAAGAATTGTAATTACATGCCCCTGTTGAACAGGGGCAGAAAAAATGGGCCTTTGGTGGTGGTGGTGCTGGTGCCACAACACTGTAAGTCCTCACTCGCTCTTGGTGATTGCAGAAATGGGCCCTGCTGTGAAATATTAGATCAAGAATTGGAATTACATGCCCCTGTTGAACAAGGGCAGAAAAATTGGGCCTTTGGTGGTGGTGGTGCCACAACACTGTAAGTCCTCACTCGCTCTTGGTGGGTGCAGAAATGGGCCCTGCTGTGAAATATTAGATCAAGAATTGTAATTACTGTACATGCCCCTGTTGAACAGGGGCTGAAAAATTAGGCCTTAGGCACTGGTGCTGGTGCCACAACACTGCAACCCCTCACAGACACTCTAGTTGGAATGCAGGAACGAGCCCTGCTGCAAAGTATCGCATCAAAAATTGTAATTACACACCCCTGTTAAACAAGGGCTGAAAAATTGGGCCTTAGGCACTGGTGCCACAACATTGCAACCCCTCACAGATACTCTAGTTGTAACACAGAAACGAGCCCTGCTGCAAAGTATTGCATCCAAAATTGTAATTACATGCCCCTTTTAAACAGGGGCTGAAAAATTGTGCCTTAGGCACTGGTGGTGGCGCCCAGAACCAAAAATGTTCTTACAAGCTATCAGCATGATTATTGAGGAGGAAGAGGATAATTACTCAGGGATAGTCACTCAGCATCAGTGTAGGCAGTCTTTGAAGGGATCTGAGACTTCAAAACAAATTATTCGGTTACATCAGCATCAGGTGCTTGGTAGCTGGTGGTGATCCAAGACTGATTCATTTTTATGAAGGTCAGTCGATCGACCGAGTCGGTGGACAGACGCACCCTGTGATCGGTTACAAAGCCTCCAGCAGCACTGAATGTGCGTTCCGAAAGAACGCTGGATGCAGGACAGGCCAGTAGCTCAATTGCATACTGTGCAAGCTCTGGCCAGTGATCCATCCTCAAGACCTAGTAACCCAAAGGATTTTCGGTGGGAAAGGTGTCCAAGTCAGATCTTGCCCCTAGGTATTCCTGCACCATGTAAAACAGACGCTGGCGATGGTTGCTGGAACCGATCATACCTTGGGGCTGCGGACCAAAAAATTGTCTGAACGCATCGGTCAGACGGCCACCTTCTCCACCGCTCCTTCTTTGACTGACCGAAGCCTCAGCAACACGTTGTCCAGAAACAGGAGTTTGTAACCTCCCAGTCTCTGGGAACGCGTTGCACAGACCTTTCTGCAAGGCCTCCCGAAGATGTTTCATCCTCTGCTCCCTCTGCGATGGCAAGATAAGGTCCGCAAACTTACCCTTGTAACGTGGATCAAGGAGGGTTGCCAGCCAGTATTGGTCCTTCTCCTTGATATCACGAATACGAGGATCCTTACGCAGGCTTTGCAGGATCAGGGAGGCCATGCAGCGTAGGTTTGCTGAGGCATTCGGTCCAGGGTCCTCTGGGTCACTAAGGACGACATGGTCCGCAGCCACCTCCTCCCAGCCACCTACAAGTCCATGTGTTTCTTGGGACTGATCCCTTAAAGACTGCTGCTGATGCTGAGTGCCAGGCTCCACCTCCATACTGACACAATCTTCCTCCTCCTCCTCGTCCTCTTCCTGTGTGATCGGCGGGCACACAGGAACACTGTCTGGATAAAGGGGGCCTTGAGAGCTAAGGAAGTCCTCCTCTTCCTGCCTCTGTTCTGCCTCAAGTGCCCTGTCCATTATTCCACGCAGTGTGTGCTCCAACAGGTGGACAAGGGGGACAGTGTCACTGATGCATGCACTGTCACCATCCTCGTGGCCTCCTCAAATGGTGACAGGACAGTGCATGCATCCCTGATCATGGCCCACTGGCGTGGGGAAAAAAAACCAAGCTCCCCTGACCCTGTCCTGGTGCCATAGTTGCACAGGTACTCATTGATGGCCCTCTGCTGCATGTGCAGCCGCTGCAGCACGGCCAACGTTGAGTTCCACCTGGTGGGCATGTCACAGATTAGGTGGTTCTTGGGCAGGTTAAACTCCTTTTGGAGGTCCGTCAGCCGAGCACTGGCATTATATGACCGGCGGAAATGCACACAGACTTTCCTGGCCTGCCTCAGGACATCCTATAAGCCTGGGTACCTGCCCAAGAACCGCTGCACCACCAAGTTAAGGACGTGAGCCAAACAGGGCTCATGGGTCATTTGTCCCTGTCGGAGGGCAGAGAGGAGGTTGGTGCCATTGTCGCAAACCACCATTCCTGCCTTAAGTTGGCGTGGTGTCAACCACCTCTGAACCTGCCCCTGCAGAGCTGACAGAACCTCTGCCCCAGTGTGACTCCTGTCCCCCAAGCACACCAGCTCAAGCACCGCATGGCATCTTTTGGCCTGGGTACTTGCGTAGCCCCTTGAACGGCTATGGAGCACCGCTGGTTTCGAGGACAAAGCACAGGAAGAGGTCATGGAGGAAGAAGAAGAGGAGGGGGTGGAGGAAAGAGGTGTGTCACAATCATTAGCATTTTGGAGGCGTGGTGGCGGAACAACCTCCAACACTACTGCACCTTGTCCTGCATCCTTCCCAGCTGCCAGCAGAGTCACCCAATGCGCCGTGAAACTTAGGTAACGTCCCTGTCCATGCCTGCTGGACCATGAGTCAGCGGTAATATGCACCTTACCGCTGACCGCCCTGTCCAGCGAGGCATGGACATTGCCTTCCACATGCCGGTAGAGAGCCGGAATCGCCTTCCGTGAGAAAAAGTGGCGTTTGGGTACCTGCCACTGAGGAACCGCACATTCCACAAACTCACGGAAGGGGGCAGAGTCTACCAACTGAAAAGGCAGCAGTTGAAGTGCTAGCAATTTTGCCAAGCTAGCATTCAACCGCTGCGCATGTGGATGGCTGGGAGCGACCTTTTTTCGGCGGTGCAGCAGCTGGGGCAGGGAAATTTGCCTGGTACAATCTGACGTCAGTGTACCAAAAGCAGATTGCCCACAAGTACTTGGCTGTGACACACCTAATTCCACACCTTCATTCCTCTCAGTGTAGGTCTCAGAGAGGACTGAAAGTATAGTAAGGTTGGAGATCTCAGCTGATGAGGAGCAAGGAGAGGTCCTATTTGTTCTTTGGTGTGGGTCTTTTAGATACGCTTGCCAACGAACTGCATGGCAGGTCAACATATGTCTGGTCAAGCATGTGGTACCCAAGCGGGAGATGTTTTGGCCATGCGAGACGCGCTTGAGACATATGTTGCAAATAGCAGCGGTGCGATCTGATGCACTCGTCTCAAAAAAGGCCCACACCAAAGAACTTTTTGAATAACGCGCAGAGACTGCAGCGCCCTGCACATGTGGAGCTTTGGGGTGTGATGCAGTCAATGTGCTGCCCTTAGGCTGGCCCCTGGAGGGCATCCTGCCTCGTTGGTGATGTGCCGCCTCCTCCTCCTCTCAGGCACCCACGTTGAGTCAGTGACCTCATCATCCCCTCCCTCCTCATCACTGGAGCAAACCTGGCAGTATGCTGCAGCAGGGGGGAGCATGACATGTTGCGGCTCAACACGGCCAGCTGCTGAAAAAAAGGCCAAGCGTGTCCCACGGCCACGTGCTAATGAGGATGCACCGTCTCCACGACCACACTAGACACAGAGCCTTCTTGCCCTCTCTTATTGGCTTGTGACTGTCTGCCTCTCCTTCTTGGCCTTCCAGACATACTAATGGCCTGTAGCTGCACTAAGCTGGGAGATATATATATATATATATATATATATATATATATATATATATATATGTACTGATACTGAAGCTAGCAAAATAAACTGCCTGCCTGTAGTATGAGAACACCACCAACCTTCTACAGGTAGCTTTAGCTGAACACTGTGCAGAGCTCGCAAAAAAATAACTTGTAGTTTTAGCTGAACACTGTGAGCAGGACGCACCACACTAACTTGTAGTTTTAGCTGAACACTGAGCAGGACGCACCCCACTAACTTGTAGGTTTAGCTGAACACTGTGAGCAGGACGCACCCCACTAACTTGTAGTTTTAGCTGAACACTGTGAGCAGGACGCACCCCACTAACTTGTAGTTTTAGCTGAACACTGTGAGCAGGACGCACTGCACTAACTTGTAGTTTTAGCTGAACACTGTGAGCAGGACGCACCCCACTAACTTGTAGTTTTAGCTGAACACTGTGAGCAGGACGCACCCCACTAACTTGTAGGTTTAGCTGAACACTATGAGCAGGACGCACTGCACTAACTTGTAGCTTTAGATGAACACTGTGAGGTGGACGCACCACACTAGCTTGTAGGTTTAGCTGAACACTGTGAGCAGGACGCACCCCACTAACTTGTAGTTTTAGCTGAACACTGTGAGCAGGACGCACCCCACTAACTTGTAGTTTTAGCTGAACACTGTGAGCAGGACGCACCCCACTAACTTGTAGTTTTAGCTGAACACTGTGAGCAGGACGCACCCCACTAACTTGTAGGTTTAGCTGAACACTGTGAGCAGGACGCACTGCACTAACTGTAAATAGTCTAGCTGCCTGACTGTGGTACTAATAGGATCAAAAGAACACCAGTAATTTTCTTCAGGTAGCTGTAAATACTGTAACAAGACAAGCCTGCCTGTCAGTAAGAAGATAACAGGAATGGATCTAGCTGAACACTGTGAGCAGGACGCACCCCACTAACTTGTAGTTTTAGTTGAACACTGTGAGCAGGACGCACACCACTAACTTGTAGTTTTAGCTGAACACTGTGAGCAGGACGCACCCCACTAACTTGTAGTTTTAGCTGAACACTGTGAGCAGGACGCACTGCACTAACTTGTAGGTTTAGCTGAACACTGTGAGCAGGACGCACTGCACTAACTGTAAATAGTCTAGCTGCCTGACTGTGGTACTAATAGGATCAAAAGAACACCAGCAATTTTCTTCAGGTAGCTGTAAATACTGTAACAAGACAAGCCTGCCTGTCAGTAGGAAGATAACAGGAACGGATCTAGCTGAACACTGTGAGCAGGACGCACCCCACTAACTTGTAGTTTTAGCTGAACACTGTGAGCAGGACGCACCCCACTAACTTGTAGGTTTAGCTGAACACTATGAGCAGGACGCACTGCACTAACTTGTAGCTTTAGATGAACACTGTGAGGTGGACGCACCACACTAGCTTGTAGGTTTAGCTGAACACTGTGAGCAGGACGCACCCCACTAACTTGTAGTTTTAGCTGAACACTGTGAGCAGGACGCACCCCACTAACTTGTAGTTTTAGCTGAACACTGTGAGCAGGACGCACCCCACTAACTTGTAGTTTTAGCTGAACACTGTGAGCAGGACGCACCCCACTAACTTGTAGGTTTAGCTGAACACTGTGAGCAGGACGCACTGCACTAACTGTAAATAGTCTAGCTGCCTGACTGTGGTACTAATAGGATCAAAAGAACACCAGTAATTTTCTTCAGGTAGCTGTAAATACTGTAACAAGACAAGCCTGCCTGTCAGTAAGAAGATAACAGGAATGGATCTAGCTGAACACTGTGAGCAGGACGCACCCCACTAACTTGTAGTTTTAGTTGAACACTGTGAGCAGGACGCACATCACTAACTTGTAGTTTTAGCTGAACACTGTGAGCAGGACGCACCCCACTAACTTGTAGTTTTAGCTGAACACTGTGAGCAGGACGCACTGCACTAACTTGTAGGTTTAGCTGAACACTGTGAGCAGGACGCACTGCACTAACTGTAAATAGTCTAGCTGCCTGACTGTGGTACTAATAGGATCAAAAGAACACCAGCAATTTTCTTCAGGTAGCTGTAAATACTGTAACAAGACAAGCCTGCCTGTCAGTAGGAAGATAACAGGAACGGATCTAGCTAAACTGAATACAGTGTATATATATATATATATATATATATATATATATATATATATATATATATATGCAACACCTGGGATGAATATATATACACAATACACTGTAAGTGCAGCTGACTGTTCTGCCTAATCTATCTAACTCAAATCAAATGACACTGTCTCTCTATCTATCTCTTTCAATGCCGGAACACACACTACACAGGGCCGACGTGTAGGCGGCCTTATATAGTGTGGGGCGTGTACTAAATCCCCTGAGCCATAATTGGCCAAAGCCTTCTTGGCTTTGGCCAATTACGGCTCTCTGTTCAGACGGCACTGTGATTAGCCAAGCATGCGGGTCATAGTGCATGCTTGGCCAATCATCAGCCAGCAATGCACTGCGATGCCGCAGTGAATTATGGGCCGTGGCGCGCCACACGAATTTGGCGCGAACGGCCCATATCGTTCGCAATTCGGCGAACGGGCGAACAGACGATGTTCGAGTCGAACATGGGTTCGACTCGAACACGAAGCTCATCCCTACTTGTTAGTAGACAAGGGTGATCACCGGAGTCCCGGAGTCTTTTGTTCTCCCTAAACCTCCGGAGTCCCAGGGTTGTTTTTCTATTTCAGCGATATCTGTCCCGCACATTATACTTTTTAGCACTTGTTTTCTGCCCAAAGTATTGTGTTGTTTTTTCTTTTTTTTTTTCAGGACAGATAGGATTGAAATTTGGTAACAAATCTGGGTACATATATTTTTATTATTTATTGGGAAAAAAAGTGTAACACATTGAAAAAATAATTTCCTGTACTTTTTCACCTGTGCAACATTTGTTTAAAGGGGTTGTAAAGGTTTGTGTTTTTTCACCTTTTTACATCCTATGCATTAAGGTCAAAAAACACCTGCCAATCACAGGCCCCCCACCCCCCGTTTTACTTATCTGAGCCCGTTCACCTGCTCTGCGCGTCCCTGGTGTCCTCTTATCCACCTAAGTCTATACAAAGAAAAAGGAGTTCCCCTATTGGTGGACTTTTTAGGCACGTATAAAAAGGCGTAGAGGAGTGCATAAAGTACAAACACAGTTTATTGAATACAAAAACACTAAAAAATATGACAATAATATAACGTCTATTGTTGTAGTGTATAAAACAGTACTCTTGCACCCGACGCGTTTCGGAGTTAATTAACCTCCTTCCTCAGGGGTGGGTGCGAATTAGAAATGGTTCTATATTAAAGAAAATATGTTGAGAAAACAATAATGAGCATATAAAATATACGTATACGTGAAGAATTACATAGTATATTTTTCATATCTTTTTCACTTACGTTAACACTGTATTAGCTGACTCGGCATTCCACGAAACTTTAAATTAAAAACAGCGCCAATGACTCGGTCTGTCTACCCAGTGTTTTCTTGATTCCGAGAGAGAATATTTATTTTGCATATTGAAAATGGAATTCCTATATAGGTAATGATGAGATTTCTATCAAAAAATTGTATGTATATAGTGTTCCCTTCAAAAAAAAGGAGGAGAGAAAGCCTGTGAGGGGCGTATAAAAATAGAAACTTGAGGCTCCACTGAGGCCGAAGGGCAGGTCCTGCAAAAGAGATGTAATAGTGCAAGTGTATAGTAGGAGATCCTTTTAATTATTTAGAAAAGGACTATCTTATAAAGTTTAGCTCCTACCTGAAGGTGGCTCAATAGATGTGGTTTTATAGATGTATGGTGGGTAGCTAGAAATAGTGACAGATAAATAGAGGTTCAATTAATTAAATAGTTAAATCCTGGATGTAGGTTTCTCAAAACAACGGATTGTGTGAAAGAGTAATAGAGATACTACACTACTGTGGCATTTAAATAAAATTAATCTACTTATTAGAGAGATATAAAAGGTGTAGTTAGTTTAATATTAAATTTAGCTGTTAGATTGTTTAAACGAAGCCACAGGCAAGATCTTAATGTAGAGTTTTCAGACATGTAGTTGGTAAGCCTAGGCTGAAAAGGCAGCCATACAAGAATGATTTACTTACATAGCAAGCAGGTAGATATGTGTCTGTTCAGGCCGGTGTCTTCCTGCAGACTGCAAAGGATGTCCGGCATGAAAGTACACTGTGTATAAGAAGCCTCTCTCCCCCAATCAGCTGTTGATGGAAATGACAACAGCTGATAGTGTGGGCGGGGGAGGAGGCAGGTACGAGCCATGTATGCCCCCCCCCCGGGAGGAGTGACTGCCGCCCCGTCTGCGGAACGTAGCCGCGCCCCCATTCCACAGTATGCTTCCCTGGTGGTTTTGCAAGATGGAGGCCAGTCAAGGATGGACCTATACTGTAGCCTCACATAGCGCCACCGTGGGTTGAACAGCCCGGGAGGCTTGGTGTGCCGGCCGAGCATCAAGCTGATTGTACAGTATGATGATGTGATGTTGCAAGAACATCACCTTTTATGTGGGGAAAAAAATACTAAAAATATATATACCGTATATACTCGAGTATAAGTCGAATTTTTCAGCACATTTTTTTGTGCTGAAAGTGCCCCCCTCGACTTATACTCGAGTCAAGCACTTTTCTGCAGAAAAAATTTCATTTCCCGAACCAATTTTGGGGCCCTGTATCTCAGGGCCACTTGGTGCTAGAAGCCCCAAATTTGGTATGCAAACCCAGTGGACCTGGTCCCATAACATATCCAAAGCTGAAGTTCCTAGCACTAGGTGGCCCCGAGATACGGGGCCCCAAAATCGGTTCGGAAAATGTCATACTCTGCTGCAGAAAAGTGCTTGACATTTTCTGTACCGACTTTGGGGCCCCATATCTCAGGGCCACTTGGTGCTAGGAACCCCAAATTTGGTGTGCAAACTCAGTGGAACTGGTAGCATAACCTATCCGAAGTTGGGGTTCCTAGCACCAAGTGGCCCTGAGATACGGGGCCCCAAACCTGGTTCGGAAAATGTCATTCTCTGCTGCAGAAAAGTGCTTGACATTTTCTGAACTGATTTTTGGGGCCCTGTATCTCGGGGCCACTTGGTGCTAGAAACACCAGCTTTGGAAATTTTATGGTGCTAGTTCCACTGGGTTTGCACACCAAATGTGGGGTTCTTACCACTAAGTGGCCCCGAGATACGGGGCCCCAAATTCGGTCAACTGTGTCTATCTGCAGCAATGTCATTTCGGGACCCTTTGGGTTCAGAGACCCCAAATTTTGGCTGCAGCTAGGGGGCATCTAGGAACCCTTAACTATCAAGTTTGAAGTTCAGGGGACCTATGGCTGCAAATGGGCACAGTGAGGCATGCAAATGGGCACAGTGAGGCTGCAAATGGGCATTGTTGACCCTCTTTTCCACTTACAGTAGCTGTGCATTTCTCATCCTCGTCTTATACTCGGGTCAATACGTTTTTCCCATTTTTTTTGTGGTAAATTAGGGCCTCGACTTATACTCGGAACGACTTATACTCGAGTATATACGGTAGTTACCATTAATGTAATGCTGCATTTTTTTGAAAACAAGAAAAGTACTGGTGACAGACAAGAGTCTCACAGGTTAACTAAATATAGACAAGAGAATTAGTCAGATTAAACTGAGATGGTTGGTTTACATGATATACAAGGAAATGTTTGTGGCAGGATCAACCATAATATCTTTTCATTCACAGGCAGTCAAGTATAGTAGTTAAAAACATGCAAAAGTAGCAGTTATTGTAAACAAGGAGGACCCCTAAGAGTATTCAAACACTGGGTCGGAGGCATATACAATCCACGGATGTGAGTATTGAAATAGCAAACTGGGAATATATATATAGATTCAAGTCGCATAAAGTAGTATATGTTTGAAGGGACTACCATAAAGTATAATGTTCATATACATATAGGCATATTTAAATGCGTCTAGATATACATTGCCAGTTGGACCCAAAATATTTATGATTTCCATGCTGTAGAAGATGTATAAATGAAACAATCGTATGCAGCAGGGATTCATCGTTGACCTATTAGTTCCAACCATAGGGCAGTGTTTCTCAACTCCAGTCCTCAAGGCGCCCCAACAGGTCACGTTTCCAGGCTCTCCATTATTTTGCACAGGTGATTTTATCCGTTTCACTGCCTTAGTAATTACCACACCTGTTTCATCTGAGGGAAATCCTGAAAACATGACCTGTTGGGGCGCCTTGAGGACTGAAGTTGAGAAACACAGCCATAGGGTATAGGTGAAGGAAGATAGTGAAAAATAAAGAATGGTGAAATGACAATCAACCGCCTGCATCCAAGTCGCAGAAGGAGAAACCGGAACGAGGAGGGGGACAGTGGTGGTTATTGTTCCCTACCCCCTGAGGAGAAGCCCTCAAGGAGCGGCTTGAACCAAATTGTTTCGTTGAAGCCCGGAGGCTGGGTAGCCTTTAATTTGTGTATCCATCGAGATTCCATTTGTAATAGGATCTTATTCCAGTCTCCCCCTCTGAGACCCGGATGCACGCGGTCTAAAATGAGGAACCTTATTTTTGGGAACTTTCCATTATGTACTAATGTGGTATGTCTCCCAAGAGGGAGATCGGGGGTCGCGTGTTTTCATGCATAATATATGTCTATACGCCCTTCTCCAAAACTCCACTTTTGTTTTGCCAATATAAAAGCATGTGCATTCGCATAGAAGCATATATATTACCCCGTGGGTTTTGCAATTGGCGAAATGCTTAGGGTAGAAGGTCTGACCGTTCGGAAGAATAGGGGTTTTTTTTTCTGTGATCATGAATTTACAATAATGACATGCCCCACATTTAAAAGGTTCCACGGAAGTCTCGGCGTTGATTGGATAGATTGATAGCAGTGCAGCCATTGGCTCCCGCTGCTGTCAATCAAATCCAATGACATGGCCGACGGGGGGGGGGGGGGCGGGGCCGAGTCGTACACTCGGTGGCTATGGACAGGCGAGTGTACGACACGGGAGCGCGTCCGCAGGGTAACTCCCTCCGGAGAGAGCTTCCCAGAGCGGGTTAGCTATTGCGGGGAGGAGCCGCGAGAGCCGCCGTGGGACCCCAGAACAGGACGATCGGGGCCACTCTGTGCAAAACAAACGGCGCAGTGGAGGTAAGTATATGTTTGTTATTTAAAAAAAAAAAACTGAACCTTTACACCCACTTTAATTTCTGCCCCCCCCCCATATATTTACCCCAAAAACATAAAACATTATCACAGTAGTACAACTTTTATGTAACATAGTGGAATTGTAAAGCTCAAATTATACAAATGCATTTTAACTTTCTTAGGAGAGATTTATTCCCCTTTTAACACTACATTGCGATAATCTCAGGAGAAGAAATTGTTTGCGTAACATTAAGATTAAGGCAGGTAACATCTGTTAAGATATATAAAAAAAAAAGGAAGATTAACCACTTAAAGACCAGCCTTGTTTTGGTATTTAGGTGTTTACATATTTAAAACAGTTTTTTTTTGCTAGAAAATTACTTTATATATTGTTTTTTTTCTAACACCCTAGAGAACAAAATGGCTGTCATTGCAATACTTTTTTTCACAACGTATTTGCACAGCGGTCTTACAAGCGCACTTTTTTTGGAAAAAAAAAAAATCACTTTTTTGAATAAAAAAATAAAGACATCAATAAAGTCAGCCCAATTTTTTTTTATATTGTGAAAGATAATGTTACGCCGAGTAAATTGATACCCAACATGTCACGCTTCAAAATTGCGCCCGCTCGTGGAATGGCGTCAAACTTTTACCCTCAAAAATCTCCATAGGCGACGTTTAAAAAAATTCTACAGGTTGCATATTTTGAGTTACAGAGGAGGTCTAGGGCTCGAATTATTGCTCTTGCTCTACCGATCGCGGCGATACCTCACATGTGTGGTTTGACCACCGTTTTCATACTCACGTATGCGTTCGCTTCTGCGCGCGAGCTTGTCGGGGCGGGGCGTTTTAAAAAATGATTTTTTTTTTCTTATTTATTTTATTTTATTTTATTTATTTTTACAGTTTTTAAAAAAAAAAAAATATTTGGGTCACTTTTATTCCTATTGTAAACATTCCTTGTAATAGAAAAAAGCATGACAGGTCCTCTTTAATGTGAGATCTGGGCTCAAAAAGACCTCATATCTCATATTTGTACTTAAATGCAATTAAAAAAAAATGTCATTTGAAAAACTGTGGCTTTAAGAGCTATGGACGGAAGTGACTTTTTGATGTCGCTTCCGCCCTGCAATGTCATGGAGATGGGTGGGGGCCATCTTCCCCTCACTGGTCTCCATGCACAGCTAGGGAAGGGATGAGATCGCCTCTGCCGACGGCTCCGGTAAGCGGCGGAGGGCACCGGATCATGGCGGAAGGGGGGGAGGCGCCCCTCTCCCGCCACTGATAAAAGTGATCTTGCAGCGAGTCCACCGCAGAGACCACTTTTATCTTGTAGCTGACCGCCGGCCGAAAACGGGGATACCGGGGTTATGGCAGCTAGCTGTTGCCATAACAATATCCGTCCTGAAAAAGGGACGTACATTGGCGTGCGGCGGTCGGCAAGTGGTTAAGGCAGGCTGCCGAAGGCACGTATTATCAGTACAGCGATTTTTTCCACAGGTTGGCAGTCACGAAAAATTTGACTTACATAGTTGCCCAGTGTCATTGTTGGAACCCGGGGATTATTCCCAATAGGGAATATTTTATACATTTATACCACACTGTATATAAACTTTATTTTTTGATGGTGGGAAGGATCTGGTCCATGGAGAACAGATCCAGACTCCTCAATGCGGCAGCAGATCTCTTCAAATAGAGATCTATTGCTACATGGAGAGGAGAGACAGAGCCATCAGGTTTATCCAGGTCTACAATACTGAATGGTAATGGTCTGACATCAATACAGGACAGTTTATGATTATACAGTGTCCTCCTATGGAGAAATCTGTAAAAGCATCGGAAGCCCAGGAGATGATGGTTTCAGTCCCGGGGATTAGTGCTGGTTCTGTCTGCCACAGCCAGATAGTGGTTCCAGTCTGCACCCCCCCACTGGCAGAGTTGGGTGCGGTTTTGAAGTGGTACTTGGACAAATGGCCAATATCCCATTACCCAAAAACAATGAAAATAAGCCCCCAAATGAGGACTTCTCTATAGGTGGATAACAGGAGCTGAAGCCATCTTATTCACATTTATGCAACAGGGAGTCGGTGTCTGTATGCAGATGGCCACCAGTTTGTTTTAATATCCCAGTATTGTTTTAAAATGGCACTGGGGGACTCATGGTGATAGATGGCATGTGGACAACCAGTTCTGCAGAGGACCCTTTTCTACAATATCAACTCTTTATCCAGGTAGGGGACACCATCAGTTCTTCCACAGTCACATGCTATACTATGGCGGCACAGATGGCAAGCTGAAGGTTATCACAATAAATGGTCATATAAACGTAGCAGAATATATAGCAGCCTTCTTTGTGACTGGTAGGACGATACTTCGTTATAGGGAAGCTGAGGATCCATTCTCTGTACATGTTTTTGATCCTTTGTATTTGGCTCCAGAAGACAGAGGACTGGAAAAGACCTTCCTATGAGATATACAATTTCATAGCAAACATATGCGAGCCTTCAAGTTAGGTCCTTTCAGCCTAGAAGAAAAGGGGAAATATGACAATTCAGGGAGGTAACATGGAGAGCTGGAGGAACATTAGACAACATTCATTCTTTATACACAACAGTAACTATAGGACAGTATTTGTTGGAGCAGACACAGCAAAGATCTGACGACCTTGTATTAAAGAGTCACCCAGTTTCCTGTATATTCATAAGACTAATGCCCCAAACACACGGTCAAAAATTCCGTCAGATAAAACTTGGTTTTTCAGACGGAATTCCGCTCAAGCTTCGCTTGCATACACACGGTCACACAAAAGTTCTCTGAACTTTCGACCGTCAACACTACGATGAGCCGAGAAAATGAAGTTCAATGCTTCCGATCATGAGTCGAATTGTTTGCGAGCATGCGTGATTTTTTGCGCGTCCGAATTTCATACAGACGATCGCATTTTCAGATAGGAACTTTTTCCGAACACAAAATAGAGAACCTGCTCTCAATCTTTTGCTGGCTGGAATTCTGCCAGCAAAAGTCCGATGGTGCGTACACACGGTCGGAATTTCTGACCAAAAACTCACATCCAACTTTTGCTGGTGGAATTTCTGATCGTGTGTATGGGGCATAACAAAGGGAAAAAACATTTCTGGCTGTAGTTAATTTGCTGCAATTTCTGAAGCTTTCCAGCAGTCTTTGATGGACAAAATGGGATTGCCTGGAATTTAAAGGTCCACAACAATCTGCAGATTGGTGTAGTGGTGACCACTTCCACCTTGGGGTCCTTGGTTCAAATCCTGACCAGGACACGGTCTGCATGAAGTTAGCATGTTCTCTCTCTCTGCTTGTGTTGGTTTTCTCCCACACTCCAAAGACATGCTAGTAGGTTAATTGGCTCCTGTCTAAATTGACCCTGGTATGTGTATGTACGCAAGTATGCATGTAGGCAAGTATGTGAGATACGGACACTGGATTTGGGCAGAGACGGATGTGAATGTACAGTATATAAAGCACTGTGTAAAGTTATTGGTGCTATATAAATGCCTGTAATAAATAAATCTGCTACACATCATGAAAATTTCATGGTTTCAAAATAGAAATCTCAAAATTATTGTGGTGGTGGGGGTGGGGTGGGGTGAGGGTAATCAGCTTCTAACTTCAGCTTGTTTAAAGAAGCTTTGACAATAAAACCTGGAAGCTGATTGGTTTCTATGCAGAGCTGCACCAGATTTTGCACTCTCGTTTTAGTAAATGAATCCCTCAGCATGAAGGATTGGCCCCGGTGTGTTTGCAACCCCACGTCCCCGCCAGGAAGCTGACACCACGCTGTGCTAATCACTGGCAGTGTGACATTTCCAGATCTGTGCAGCCATGGACTAGGACAATGTCTCACTGCCTGTGATTAGCACAGTGCGGCGTCAGCTTCCTGGTGGGCTTGGGGACGTGGGGTTGCGGACACGCCCGAGCCCATCCTTACTCAGCTTCTTCTTGAAACCTTATGAGTTACATAGTTAGTCAGGTTGAACAAATTCATCTAGTCCAACCCATAATGAATGGGCATGGGCAAAAAAAAGTCAGGAAGTCCCCTCCTAGGCATAACCTCTGTAGGGCTTTAGTTTTGTAGCAAGCCATAAATCACAAGAGGGGGAGGGATCTGTTTCACATGGTGAATTTCAAGAATTAGATTTTACAGGCAGGACAAAAATCAAAATTTTCTGTATCACACATCAGAGGACATTCTTGAATCCTTATAACAGGGATGTCCCAAAACAGTGAACAGAAGGAGAGGACAAAGCAGGAACAAGCCAACAGGCCCTAAAAATCAGGAACTGGAAAGTCTCATGCAGCCTACAAAACATTGTGACCAAAGGTAGTGTCTTTAGAGCAGGGGTCCCCAACCGCTGGCCCTCGGAAGCCTCTGATGTGGTCTGCCACCTCCTGCTCTTGGATGGCGGGTCAGCAAACCCAGATCGCAGGTTCCTGACCCACCACCCCCGAGCATTAGTGTGAAGAGGGGAGCCTGCGCTAGAGGAAGCAAAGCCAATGCTTCCTGTATAGCACCGGCTCCTGTCACAGGCGGAGTGATACCAAATGTATTCCACCTGTGACAGTTGCCTGTCACACTGATGCTCGGGGATGGCAGGTCAAGAAACCGCAATCTGGTACAGCAGCCACCATGGATACCCCCAGCAATACCAGCCAGCAGTATTAACCGGCAGTACCAGACAGCAGTACCCACCACACTCATTGTGGCCCACAACCGGTTACCAAGTCACTAAAGTGGCCCTCACTCATAAAAAGGTCGGGCAACCCTGCTTTAAAGGCTCTAATATCCACCTGGTAAAATTTTGGAAAAGTGTAAGCCAAGGACCATATAGTGGCCTCACAATGATGACAAATAGCCCAGGAGGCACTTACACTCCTGGTAGAATGAGCTGTCACTGAAAAAAGTCAAACCTTCTCTTTCAAACTGTACGCTTGTGAATTAAGCTCACTGCTATAACAGAAAATAGTAGACTTGGAAGCTATGTGACCTCTGTTTGGGCCCTTGGGAAGTACACGAGGAACTGATTAGCGAATTGTGGCCGTCAACGTCGTGTAATAATAGCAAAATACATAATAGCAAAAACAAAACCCAAAATTTGAAGAGCTTTGTCCCCTGACATCTTAGGCTTCAGACGAAAAGAAGGCAATATATTGTCCTGGTTAAGATGGAAGGCAAAAAAAAAAGACGGCGGCTGAAGAACCACCTTTTGTGGAGTGTCAGGAATGGTTCCTTACAAGAAAGGGCAGCCAGTTTCAAAACCTTTAGCTATCAAAAGAACTAAAAGGAAGGTTCCAAATGGCTTAAACTGAAATTTCTGGAAAACAGAGGAACCAACGGAGATAACACAAAGTCAACGGCGCTCTGACCAGAGGAGCAAAATGCATGACACTGTGTGCAAAGGCACACACCAATGAAAAAGAAGCATTTGCCCTCTGAAAAAAAGATTGCCAAGGCCAAAACCTGACCCCCTGATAGTCCTCAGAAAGCATTCTTTATGTCCAACAATGCCAGGAAATCCCTTGGCTGTAGAGAGGCCACCACCAAATGCACCAATTTAATTCAGAACTTCTGAACACAAAGAACCAGTTGAGAGGTCTGAGATCCAAAATGAGACAAACATTATTTGGTTTTGAAACCATAAATAGTTTTTGTCATAACCCACAGAACCTTAGTCTTCTGGAACTGGAAAGATCACTCCCTGAGAAAGATGATGATCGAGAGCAAGACACATTTGACAGATTGAAGCATGGAGGGAAAAGCTCTGAAATTCTAGCTTGTAGCCCACAGCACTGCACACCCTTTCTTGTCCACTGTCTCCACTGCCAAAAATCAGCAAAGGTTTGCAAATGCCCCTTTTACCCGAACCAGGGAGGGCATTTCTTTGTTGTGAAGAGGACTTGATCTGATTTATTTGGCTTCAGAGCCCAGGGTTCATAACAAAACTGGGACAGAGATCTTGGCCTAGAAACTGAGGCCTCAGAATTGCAAAAGGAATGCCTTGAGAGAATAGGAGTGGTAGACTCTGACCAGGATGCTAGTCTTTCTTCTCAAGTGGCAAAATAGCACTCCCACCTCCCAATATTGTCTGCATATAAATATCCAGGTTAGGACCAAGCCAATGTTTCCAATGGAAGGGACACAATGGTCCACATGCTTCTTGCAGGGAAACTCCGACTTAGCCAAAGCTGACCAACATTTCAGCCATAGACCTGGGAAAAGTGTGTGGGTCGGTCAGACCCAAAAGGAAGGGAGTATGCAGACAATGCATCCGCAGCTGCTGCTAGAATGCTGAAAGGGGATGGAGACCCCCCTGGCTCCTGCAAAGGTTCAAGGAAGGAAAGGGTGACCCCTGGAAGTTGCACATCTATGGTGTCCTGCTACGATGAATGGAGTGACAACCTCAGACTGGACTCTGACCAGGCCACGCCCCCCCAAAGATGCTTATGTGCCCCTAGAGAGGGAGTACTAGAAAGTCATCAGGTGTTCGCCCCAAATGGAATCTCTGCTTGAGCAATCCATCCCAGTGGACAGACTTCGAGCCCTTAACTTGAGTCTTTTGGCACACTTCCTTTAAAAAACTGGAGCATTGTGCACCGGGCTTGTGAGGATCTGACTGAGGTAAGAGATCACTGAAATTACTGAAGACATACTTATCTTCTAAGGGGACACATCTTTTTGAAGGGCATTGTTGATCTCTCAGTGGAGAGGAAACCCTGACATAGTAATTCCAAAACAAACACAAAGGCGAGTGTACAGGCTGCCATGATCCTAATCCTGAAAATCTTTGACAATGGAACTTTAGAAGCGACAATTTTAAATTAATGCGCAACCACTTCCACAGAAAAATTCACAAAGACCTTTTGAGATTGGGGTAAATTCTTACCCTGGGGTTCCTCTGGCACAGAGTCATTGGAGGAGGAGTCTTCCGGCTCCCCATCTTCTGGTATGAACATATCTGCTTCAACAGGTTCCTCCTCTGATAATGAGAAGGGAGGAGAAGGTGTACATTCCTGTTTTCGGCCTAGACTGTCCAAACCTAAGTATCCTGTTGCTGTACCCCAGTCAAGGCAGACATAAATTCCTAGGAACTGAAAGGAAGGTAGCAAAAGTAACCGACAGGTCAAGGGAGTAAGACCTGCAAGGGAAACATTGGCACCAAGGTATTTGGGACCCCTTTCCCTTACAGCCCCTCCTCTCTGCCATCTGTGAGACATATAGTCTGACAATTGTATTTTTTGGAACTGTGTTGAATACAGCAGTCCCATTCAGGTGAGAGGGCACTGTGCCAGTTTCCCTAGGGGACCGCCCCCTAAGACTGCAGTGCTCCACCACCCAGCAAAGGGGTACGTAGGTTACCATGTGGTTCCTGTAAAATAACTGTGACCCGACCATCAGAAGGGAAGTCTGTCACCATCAGCAGCTGCTGAGACCACATGCAAGGTCTCTGCTCCTCCGTAGCACTGTCCTGTTGCTGCTGGAGGCCGCTCCACCACTCCTGTTAAGCCATGAAAAACCTAGAATTGTTTTAGATTACAGTTGCTGCTTGGATTTTTGTACCATAAAAAACTGATTTCTTAGAGGAAAATTGAGGTACACAGGAATTCAGACTGTCAGGTTATACTGCTGACTGCAGCAGAATATGATGCTGACCAGCTAATACAGCGATCAATGCTATAAAATGGCATTGATTACTGTAAAAATGTGACTGGCAGTGAAGGGGTTAACCAGGAGGGGGCGCTGTAGTGGTTGAGTGTGTCCTAAGGATGTGTTCTAACTGTAGGGAGGATGGGCTACGTTTCTTAGGCCATAGAGATGGTTGGAGCCATTCTGGTCTCCGATCAGCTCTATGGTCAGCTGGCAGAACCACTGGCTGCATTCTCGGGTTGCCCGAGAAAACCCTGGAGGTGGCAGGAGGGGGGGAACGTATCCTCCCACTGCCTGTAAAAGCAGTCTAGTGGCTAATTAGCCACTAGGATTACTTTTACATGAAAGCCTACCGCCGGCTGAAAAAAACCCCAGATACTTAGATGAAGCTTAAACCTGCAGAAATCATCCCAGTATAACCACTCAAAAGTCCAGCGATGTACCAGTACGTTGCTGGTCCTTGTTGGGCATATATTGTAATGTTTTTTTTTTCATGCAGACTGTGAGCTGAACGAAAAAAAAAAGATACCTCCATTCACATTGATGTGGATGTAGATTTCCCTGTCAGAAAGTGTGTGGTATGCCCACCATTAGAATACTGCCCTGCATCCACCCACTTCTAATGATGGGCCTATGGGCTGAACGAAAAAAAAAAAAAAGACCTAACAGATTCCTCCATTCACATCGATCGATGTGAATGAAGAAATCTCTGCCAAGAAAAGTGAAAAAAAATATATGCCGAAGCATAGGGACCATCCTATAAAATACAGTAACAATAAAACATCAACTCAATAAAACAACTTTTTTGTTATTGCAATCTGTGTCAACAAAGAGAGTAAAAAAATATATGATGAAGCATAGGGGCAATCCACCCTCTGTCCACCCCAGCCCCCATGCTTCACCATATATGTTTTTTTTTTGTTTTTTTTAAGTAACTGCGGTGGTGAAATCACATCCTACAGCGCTGGAGTCACTGATTTATGTATTGTGAAAGCAAACCCTGTTGCTGTCAGAATAAACAGATCAGTGCTGCAGCTGAATGGCGTACCTGCAAAAACACAGTAACAATAAAACATTACAATATAGAAGTATAGTATATAGTACAGTAAAACAGTAAGAACAGAATATTAACTCAATAAAACTACTAATTTGGGCTAAATTTTTAATTGTTTTTTACTTTTTTTTAATGTTTTTTTTTCTTTTTTTGTAACTGTAAAAAAATTGAAACGTTCCAGGCTAGGGTCTCTCAAAATGTGATAGCCATTTAACATCTTTCAAGACCCTGAGAGAAAGTGTTCCCTAGACTGTGCTGTACCCTATACTAATATTTCACTACTGTGTGGTAGTGACGGGAACAGTGCAGAGACCAGGATCACCAGTGCAGAGACCAGGCTCGCCAGGACAGGAGGGACAAAAAAATAGTGGGAGTCACGCCTGTATCCATGTTTGCTACAGACACCGCATCTTTTTTGGGGTGCTCTTTAGGTAGGGGTACCAGCGAGGACATCCGGAAAATGCCTCTCATGCAGCCGGCTCACTGCATCTGGATCGGGAGTTGTGATGATCTCTTCCTGGAATTTTACGAAGGATCCAGTTCGTCCTGACGCTTTGTTGAAAAGCGTTGAACAGATCCAATTGGAATAAGTATAAAGACGCTTTTTTATACCGTCTGGCCTGACGAGAAATTAAGTACGGTGCCATCATCTGGTCGCCCACCCCTCCCATTTTCAGGTTGTATTAGTGGACACCAGTCGCTGTTGCAATTTGGACTGCTGCATCTGCGTGAATGGAAGGCAGAACGAAAACGTTCCATTTGTCCTACTAATGCTGCGGTTTTGTGTGCTGTGTATCAGAAGTGACAGTGATCTACTGACACTGCACTTGTTGGGAGGGGGGGATGCGGAGGGGCTAAAAGCAAGTGCTGGCAGGTGTCAGGGGTGATCCTGCTAACGTTGCACTTTTTAGAACACTATACTACTGGGGATGCTAGTATAGTTCTAATCAGGTCAAAGATAATACTCAGTTCTGACACCAGACCAGTAATGGAGGTTTATAGTGTGTATGTTAGTGTTACTGGCAATCAAAGGGTTAAAATGTATTAGTCAATATGTGGCGGGCAATCTGACGCTATCAGGGATTGACGCTAACGCTATCAGGCGTCACCCGTGACACTAACACAGTGATCAGAAGAAAGATCTGTACGCTATGCTAATGACACTGACAGGGCAGTGGAAGGGTTAAAACTTTATTAGGGAATATGTGACGGGACCCTGATGCTTTAAAGGATGGACATTAAATGCTGCCAACGCCATCTAGTGTCACCAGTGACACCAATAGAGTGATCAGTAAAATATCTGTACACTGTACCTAATAAGCACTAACAGGGTTAACTGGGGGGGGGGGGCGATCAGAAGGTTAAATGTGCCTATGTGTTTTACTGTGTATTCATGTGCTGCTTCTACTCAATGTGACCGTTCTCTTTTCTCACTGGAACCGAAAAAATGGTTCCGCGAGGGAAGAAAAAATGTAATGTGCTGAGGCTACGGGCTCTGCAGATCGCATATATGAATGTGTCCACTAGATGGTGATGTTGAGTAGCATAGGAAATAAAGTATGCCCGTCAGCTGATCTGCAATGAATATTTGGTTTGAGAACATTTCATTTTTGCCCTTTTCACACAAATGAAAATATGACAATCTAAGTGATTCCGGGATTTTTTACCTTATATGTTTTTTGGCTTACCATATTCACCCCATTTATATCTTCATCCAACAAGCCAGCACTAGTCATCCGAGAAGTCCTCTAAACAAAAAGCACAAGAAATGTAATATAACTCATCAGTCCTAGATGTGGTGGTTGCATTTGTTTTACATTTTGTCAAGCCAAAAATATTTACTGAAAGTAGAGTAAAATGCCTGTTGGTCCTGCCAGAAACCATTACTATTTGTCATTTCCTGGGCACCAGACATTTAATTTTTAGTCCTCCAAGGTATCCTTTTGAACTACAGAGCACCACCATATTAGGGAGAAGAGGAGTGTCAGGAAAGCCTGCGCACACCTATACGAGCACGTGTACATAAAGTGTGCTGCATGTGCATGAGCGGCTGGACTTTGTAAAGTCTTGTTTATTATTTTTTTTAAATAACAAACATGTTCTACTTACCTCCTCTGTTGCAGTGGATTTGCAGAGCAGCCCAGATCCTCCTCTTCTCGGGTTCCTCTTCTGCGCTCCTGACCCCTCCCCTCCTGTTGAGTGCCCTCACAGCAAGCAGCTTGCTATATAGGGGCACCCGAGCCGAGTCCCTGTGTC
Organism: Lithobates clamitans; assembly: GCA_037952925.1. Classification (NCBI taxonomy): domain Eukaryota; kingdom Metazoa; phylum Chordata; class Amphibia; order Anura; family Ranidae; genus Lithobates; species Lithobates clamitans. The sequence continues at coordinate 245,740 of JBBGZY010002053.1, forward strand.
CATTTGTGAAGGAATGTGATGTAGATAATAATAGTAATCTGAAAATGTCTATTTTCTTATGTGCATACATATTTTTCTCCTTACTCATTATATAAGTATACAGATTTGCTCTGTTCCTATATTTTCTCAAGATGGCGATTACCCCCTGCCTCCCACACATCAAAGGAACGCGGAACTGAAGATAAGACCAAAGAGCCAAACCTCGTTATGAAAATTGTCCATCTTCTTTTTCTATCTTAACCAATGAGATGTACCTATTAGACTAACATAGCAATGACGTATTTGTGTGTATAAAACATTAACACCGCCTTGAATAAATCACAAGTGTAATGAGTTAGCAGTTCTGAGCGTGTCTCAGAGTGTTTACTTTTATATGCATGCATATCTACACTTTCCAAATTAGAGACAGCAGCAGATAACCTTGAGCTCGATTGTAGCTCTTAATCATTACCTTAACAGATGGTGCCGAAACCCGGGACCTCAGGCTACGGTCGAAGTTATACCGCGACAAGCATTCGGGCGTTAACTGATTGATGAGAGGGGGTTTGCGCAGCCCTAACAGTACCGGTGAGTTGATTTATATTCTTACCACTGTACGACTCTCTTATCTTTCGGTTGACGGCTGGATTCTGTCGGTATGCTGAGACTGTCTTAGAGGCAGGTATTTCCTCGCCTGAGGTTGTTTTAATGAACCTGCTGATGGGTTTCTGCTGACTGTATTTTTTTGTTCACTGTCTGCCATTCTTTGGGTTACGAAACTCAGCAGTCTAAAAGTGCTACATGCGTGAATGTATGGTCTCATCTCCAGACGAGCTGTCGGCCTCTGGGATGAGATAGTTTCCTTGTAGCAGTCGTTTATAGACGGGTGTACTCTAGGTTCAAGGAACCTTTGAGGGTTATCTCAGCTGCGGGCTTTGCAGTCTGAAAGCGTTACAGAGGACTCACCCCAAGAAGAGTTGTCGGCCTCTTGGTGTAGAGCTGTAGAAAAACGTCTATAAACGGGTTTATTTTTGCAGGGTGGTCTGCCCTTGCGGTTATCTTAGCCTGCTGAGGCTTTACAGTTCAGAGAGTGGCAGGTGTAATGTCCTGTCCTGAGTGTATCTGTGGTTTATTGTTTGCTATACATGAGAGGGGGTGGGGACTGGTGAAAGTCAGAGAAGGAGGCTACCCGAAGGATCTGTTGGGTTACAAGCCGTTGCTCCCTACTACCCCTGACGTGCTTGTACTGAGATTAAACGTACATTACCCGGTGACAGGGGGGTTTGGGCAGACCCTCGAAGTGATAGAACAGAGAGCCAGGGAGGAGGGTCATCAAACCATCAGTTGTCCTCATTCCCCCTTCAAACCGTCAGCCGAGACTGCGGCAGACGAACAAAACAGAGTTAGAGACCTTGGTTACGTCTTAGGAGGTCCTGAGAGAGGAGGGGGAGATGGGTCAGAACAACTCTAAACCGGAGAAAGGAATCCTAGCTTGTGATATTGTGAAGAGGAGGGAGGGCAGTGAAGCAGTTAAACGGTTTTCCAAATTAATGAAAGTTTGTGGCTTCACAGATTACGTTGCTAGGCTACAAGCAGAAGAATGGCGTGTGCTGATAAGAGAACAAAGGGGGGTTTTGTGTGATAATGGCTTATTAGCTGTTGCAGAAGCTTGGTATAGGACTGCAAAGGCATTGCACAACGAGGGTTGGATTGAAGAGGAAATCAAGAAAGATGCCAATTGTATTATGTATGTTTATCACAGAATTGATAATGTGCCTAAACCACCCCCCTATCAAAAAACCTGGACCGAGAGAGGGGAGGGACAACCCTGCCCTCCACCTGACATCCACTCCCTTCTCTCCCTCCCAGCCCAAGCACAGCCCACAGTGACAACTCCTGCCGGCGGCCATCTTGGTGCACCCATGCCTTCACTGACTGCCCAGCCCAGTGCACTTCCTGCCGGCGGCCATCTTGGTGCACCCATGCCTTCACTCACTGCCCAGCCCAGTGCACTTCCTGCCGGAGGCCATCTTGGTACACCCAGTGAGCTCAAACACCGCCTGTACCCAGTCCTCCCTGTTTTAAACAGGGATGGTTCCTTCCACACACCTGTCTTCCCCAATACGGAAGCAACACATTCACAGGCCGGATATATTAATGATGAAGAAGCATCTGAGTGGGAAGACCAACAACAGGCAGCAAGACCACCTGCTGATTTAACCCCCAATCCAGTTCCAGACTCACAGTTTAAAGAGGATCTCAAACACATGCTGACAACCATAAGGAACAGTGTCCCTTCCCAGCCCCCGCAACAACAACAGTCTCGGTTACCAGAAGGGGCACCAGTGATGTATGTCGCTTTTACTCCATCACAAGCAGCGGCCTTAGTGACAAGTCTGCCTGACCCAGAGAAGCAGCCAATGCCCTTCTACCGCAGGATAGTGCAGATACAAGAAACTTACTCAGCTGCCTGGAGAGACTTGATCAGCCTATGCCAAATCAAAGCAGGACATGTCTTTTGGCCGGTCATGCAGACGGCCTTCAATGATGCCTGCCTGACAAGTGCCACTTCCTACACCTCAGGTGCGGAGTTCTGTGCACAACTTCGTGATTGGGCAAAGGAGAAATTGACAGACCAGACTACCACAATCCAAGATATTGCCCAAGACAAAGGGGAGTCTGTGGAGAAGTACCATGCTAGACTCATACAGGCCTTTGATGATCTGGGCTTCTCCCATTATGAAAAGGCACACACAAACATGTTATCAACTGCTTTTGTTTCAGGACTCAAGGAAGATGTTAGAAAAGGCCTGATGGTGGCCCGCCCAGAATACCGTTCAATGAAAATGTCTGATTTATTGTTGGTGGCTAGAGGTATAGAAAATCAAAAAGGTAAAAAACCAACGCCCCTCATGGTAACCCATGACGAAGATCCCACCTACACTCGTCCACCACCACTGCCCAATACAAGGGAAAGGATCACCTGTTACAACTGTGGGAAACGGGGCCACATAAAGAAAGAATGCAGAGCCCCAAGATGTCCCAGACGAGGCAGGGAACCCTATGCAGGGCAACGGGGACATGAACCACCACCACCACGCCCCAACTCTCACTAGGAAATGGGCAAACCCGTGTCACCCCTTATGGCAGTGTCCTCAAGTGGAACTGGGGGACCCCTAGCAAAGGTCACGTTACCCATACAAGGAAAACCTACCACCTTTCTCATTGACACGGGTGCAGCCAGAAGCGTGTTGAGGGCTGTGGACCTGCCTGATAATTCTTTTCTTTCTACTATTGATGTTTCCTGTGTAGGAGTGGATGGGGTACCCCGCTCCAGTCCACTTACTGAGCCACTACAGGTGGGAACATTTCCTGATTTACTTGCCAGATTTGTAGTCTCCTCTACATGTCCCTTAAATCTGCTAGGAGCTGATGTGCTGTCCAGACTACAGGCTTCAATCATATTCACCCCTGAAGGGGGGGTGAAGTTACATACTCCCCTATCTTTGGACGACTCATCTGCCTTGTGTTCTCTGCCTCTCATGATGACACTTCATGAAGCAATAACTCCAAGTTCAATACCACAGGAAGTACTTGACAGAATCCCTGCGTGCCTATGGTCCACAGGGCCGGAGGACATTGGTCATTTAAAAGTACCACCAGTTTCAGTCAAGCTAAAAGAGGGCGTATTATTGCCCCGGAAACCACAATACCCACTTAAGATGGCTCAATCCGAAGCTATCTCAAAACATGTAGCTGCCTTGGTGCAGAATGGAGCCTTGATTCCCTGTACCTCACCGTGTAATACACCTCTTTTTCCTGTAAAGAAGAAAACGCCTAAGGGAGAACCGGACAGATACAGGATGGTGCAGGATCTGCGAGCAATCAACGAAGTCACAGTGTTGGACACCCCAACTGTGCCAAATCCACACACATTATTATCCGGTGTACCTCCAACGGCCGAGTATTTCACTGTAGTGGACCTGGCAAATGCATTCTACAGTGTACCCCTGCATCCTTCTTGCAGGTATCTCTTTGCTTTCTCACACGAAAGACAACAGTACACCTGGGCAGTTATGCCACAAGGGGCGCAAAATTCTCCGAGTCAGTTTGCCAAAGCCATAGCCTCCATACTTGATACATGGCAAAAAGAACACTCTGCTGTGACTCTCCTCATATATGTGGATGATCTTCTCCTTTGCGCAGATGATCAAAGCGCTGCAGAAGAAAATTCAGAAAGTCTACTATGCTACCTTGCGGAACAAGGTTGTAAAGCCTCCAAAGACAAAATGCAGTGGTGCTCCAAAGCAGTCATCTTTTTGGGCCACTGCATTTCCAAGGGTGCGAGACATCTCACATCGGACCGAGTAACTGCAATCCAGGATATTCCCCAACCCAAAGCAGCGAAACAACTGCATGCTTTTCTTGGACTCATATCTTACTGTAGGGCGTGGATCCCGGATGCATCAATCCTTATGCAACCACTCTATGATGCCCTCAAGTCTGTGCCATTTACCCTGTCAAGTGAGGCTCTGGACAATTTTATTCTTTTGAAGCAGGCAATATCCATTGCTCCTGCTTTGGGCCTTCCAGATTACGGGAAACTCTTCAAACTGTTTGTGTCGGAAAAGAAAGGCCACGCCACAGGGGTCCTAGCCCAAGAACACGGAGGACGGACCAGACCCATTGGATATTATTCTTGCCACTTGGATCCTGTGGCGAGGGGTGGCCCTGTCTGTTTAAGAGCTGTCTTTGCTGCTCAAGCACTGCTGGACAAGACTTCAGATCTCGTTTTAGCACATCCCCTGCTTCTTCTGGCACCGCATGATATTGCTGCCATCCTGAATCAGGTGCAACCCAGACACTTGTCCACGGCCAGACATCTACGGTTGCACGTCTCCCTCCTCCTTCCTGACAATGTGACCCTCCAAAGGTGTCTCACTCTCAACCCGGCCACTCTTTTGCCATTTTTCGAGGGGGGAGAAAAAGAAGAAGCAGAAGCAGAAGGCGAAAGAGACCCCTGTACTATTCCACATGACTGCCTTGAAATGATGCGCATGGAAACCACACATTTTCCGACAGTGAGTGAAATTCCTCTGGAAAACCCTGACTACACACTTTTTGTGGACGGCTCCAGATATGCAGATGAAGGAGGCAAGTATCACACAGGTTATGCTGTAACCTCTGAATCTGAAATTCTACAAGCAGAAGCGTTACCGCCAACTGTATCTGCTCAGGAAGCAGAGCTCCAAGCTCTCACTGCAGCATGCAAGATAGCAGAAGGTAAAAGAGCCAACATCTACACAGACTCAAGGTATGCCCTAGGAGTAGCTCATGACTTCGGTATTATCTGGAGGGCCAGAGGATTTCTGACAGCAGCCGGAACACCGGTGAAACATGGCCCAGCCATCAAGGATTTAATGGATGCACTACTCCTGCCTGACCAAGTGGCTGTCTTGAAGGTTAAAGCACACGGCAAACTGAATTCGCAAGAGGCCAGAGGGAACCACTTGGCAGATATAACTGCCAAACAGGCAGCGAGAAACCAGCGAAAAATGACTGAAGTGGCCAAAATGGAGAGTGAATCCTCAGCGCAAACGCTTTTGGCGGTGCATGTGCCATCTGACCGGCATTACTTAGCCTCTATGCAAGGGGCTGCTTACACAGAAGAAAAGTTAGAATGGATCGATAAAGGAGCGGACCACGATGGAGATTTGTACTTGATGAGAGGGAAAACTTGCCTACCAAGATATATGTATCCAGCAGTTGTCCAATGGGCGCATGGACCTGCACATCTCTCTAAGAACTTAATGAATTCATTGATCAGCAAATACTACTGGGCCCCAGGGATAACCACCTTAACCAGAAATTACTGCGCCTCATGTGCAGTATGTGCAAAATGCAATCCAGGGAGAACAGAAAAGACGCCACAGAAACATTTGGCGAAACCCCTCTATCCATTCCAGAGGATACAGATTGACCATATACAGATGCCAAGAAGTGGCCAATATGAATACGCCCTAATAGTGGTGGACATGTTCTCCTGCTGGCCAGAAGCCTATGCCGTTACAAACATGACAGCCAAGACCACAGCTAAGAAACTACTAAGTGAGATAGTATGCAGATTTGGGGTTCCAGAGGTGATAGAGAGCGATCAAGGCCCAGCCTTCACAGCAACCCTTACAAAAGAGATTTGGGCAGCATTGGGGGTTCAGTTGGCACTACACACCCCATATCACCCTCAAAGTAGTGGGAAGGTAGAAAGGATGAATGGGACACTAAAAAACAGGATGTTAAAGATGGCCCAAGAGACTAACATGAGTTGGCCAGACAGTCTGCCCATTGCCCTATTCAGTGTCAGACACACCCCCCGGGGGAAACATGCCCTATCCCCTTATGAAATCTTGTTTGGTTCAGCCCCCAGACTTGGTTGTTATTTTCCACAACAGTTACAGTTGCAGTCTGATGTGTTAACTAGCTATGTTACACGTTTGTCTAGGGAATTAACCAATATCCATTCTCGAGTGTTTTCCTCCATTCCAGATCCAGATACAGACTTGGGAACCCACAGCCTTCAGCCAGGAGACTGGGTGTTAGTGAAGAAATTCACGAGGAAAAATTCCCTTGATCCAAGATATGATGGACCATTCCAGGTGCTGCTGACCACAGCTACATCAGTCAAGCTAGAAGGGAAAAGCACCTGGATACACGCCTCCCACTGCAAGAAAGCCCCATCTCCTGAAGACAAGACTCTACTTGTGCCATAATGATTGTGGCGTATATCCTTTGCCTAATAAGTTTGGTAGAAGCTCAGCAGATAGTTATCACCAAAACAGGTACTCAACAGGCAGCCATCACTAAGATAGATGGTATCACTACATTTTGGTACAACTCATCCAACACACAAGTGGTTGCGTTTACCTTTGATTTTTGTAGTATAATACCCAGATATTGCAAAAGGTATGAACCAGGTTGGGCAAAGCGGGCCTGCATGGCGATTTGCCCAGATCAGATATACATATGTGTAACGGATGATTTTTGGGGACAAAATTGTGACTATTGGGGATCAGTGGGATGGAGTACTGGAGCAGGCTGGGGATATCAACCATACAAAACCAATTAGGGAAAAGAATTCCCCCAAAGAAGGCACTAACCCAAACACCATCTGCAAAAAACAATAAGTTTATTGAACTACAAAACACCATATATTGGGGATATCAACCACAGAGTGCCTTAAAAAGGAAAGATCACATGGGCAAGCCCCTCATTAAGCGCATGTCCATCTGGAAGTCAGGGTGTAGTGATGACGGAGAAAGACTGGTCTTAAACATTGAGAATCCCACTTCTGGTGATGCAGGACTTTACTGGTTAGGCAGGTACCCATCGTATGGTGTTCCGATAGCAAAATTTTACCTAAAAGACATGTATAACGTATCAAAGGCAATAATGAATCCACTTAAACCTTCTATCACTGCTATAAAGGACATGGTAGCAATGGTGAACCCAACCTTTGAAGAGACGATGGCAGCTGAAACCGGGTTCTCTGACACTAATCTGTGGCTTGAGTGGATGAGATTCAGTGCAAACCAACATAACAGAAGTAACTGCTATGTTTGTGGTAGTGCCAGGCCACACTTAGGGACAGTCCCTCTCCAGATACCACAAGACAGTGAGGAATGTTTCCTCAGTCTGTTCACTAATACATCCACCAATCACACTGTGTGTGAAATGTGGAAAAAGGAGTATCCTATAGTTATCAAAAATCCAAAGCCTGGAGAGGGCATCACCATATATCCCGGGAACTATACCTGTTACTCTAATTACCAGGGTAAGGGAAGGTTCCTGGGTAATTTCACCAAAGGCTACTGCTCCACCTACAGTGAGGTCCCGGGGAAGTTAACACAGAACCAAATCCAGTCACTTGGTGATGTGTATTGGATTTGCGGGGACCTAAAAATCAGGACCAGATTAGAAGGAATCTGGACTGGTGAATGTGCCCTTGCAAAGGTCATTATGCCCCTCCATATCTTAACTGAAGATACCCCCGATACATACACTGACCCAGCACACAGTCAGAGGAGGAAGCGAGCAGCTCTCTCCGGAAGCTTTGACCCTCATGTATACATAGATGCCATAGGGGTCCCAAGGGGGGTACCTGATGAATTTAAAGCCAGGGACCAGGTAAAAGCTGGTTTTGAGTCACTGATCCCTATAATAACTGTCAATAAGAATGTAGATTGGATTAATTACATATACTATAACCAACAGAGATTCGTAAATTACACTAAAGACGCCCTCCAGGGAATTGCTGACCAGCTAGCCCCCACTTCCTACATGACATTCCAGAACCGGATGGCCTTAGACATGGTGTTAGCCGAGAAGGGGGGTGTCTGTAAAATGATAGAAAAAACAGGAACTTGCTGCACATACATTCCTGATAATACTGGCCCAAATGGTAAGGTTACTTTAGCTATAAAGAAATTAGAAGATCTGTCACTGGAGTTGAAGAAGAACTCAGGTATCACAGACCCATGGGACCAATATTTTAGCTGGATGAGTGGGTGGCAGAAGGTGCTCGCCCAGATAGGGGTAACGGTATTAATAATCCTGGTTCTTTTAGCCCTGATTGTATGCTGTATTCTACCTTTTGTAAAAAAGTTAATGAGCAAGGCTGTAGACAATAGCACACCTACATTTCTCCACCAAGAAGAAGAGGACCCCCTTATGATGGAAGATGACAAACCCTTCACTCCTCTACAATCACTCCCTGTCCATAATCTCACAGTCCTATAGGGTTATAGGGATAGATAGCGCCTGACTGCACCTCTCCAGCTGTATCGAGGAGGGAAGTGAACAGTTGCTGCCCAATTCTATATACAGCCTAAAAGAGTTGCTGAGGAGAAGGGCCAGGCTAAAAAGTAGGACCTTTAGTATTAGGGACAGAAAAGAGAAAATAGTCATTTTAGGGGGGATTGTGAAGGAATGTGATGTAGATAATAATAGTAATCTGAAAATGTCTATTTTCTTATGTGCATACATATTTTTCTCCTTACTCATTATATAAGTATACAGATTTGCTCTGTTCCTATATTTTCTCAAGATGGCGATTACCCCCTGCCTCCCACACATCAAAGGAACGCGGAACTGAAGATAAGACCAAAGAGCCAAACCTCGTTATGAAAATTGTCCATCTTCTTTTTCTATCTTAACCAATGAGATGTACCTATTAGACTAACATAGCAATGACGTATTTGTGTGTATAAAACATTAACACCGCCTTGAATAAATCACAAGTGTAATGAGTTAGCAGTTCTGAGCGTGTCTCAGAGTGTTTACTTTTATATGCATGCATATCTACACTTTCCAAATTAGAGACAGCAGCAGATAACCTTGAGCTCGATTGTAGCTCTTAATCATTACCTTAACACATTCAGACACTGAGCTGCAACTCGGCCCCGCCCCCTCTCTCTCCAGATTGGCTGAATGACTTTGATTGACAGCAACGGGAGCCAATGGTGCCGCACTGCTGTCTCAGCCAATGAGGAGGGGAGTCCTGGGCAGCTGAGACACTCCTGCAACATTGCTGGATAAAGATGGGGTTCAGGTAAGTATTAGGGGGGGCCGAGGGGGGCTGCTGTACACAGAAGGTTTTTTATCTTAATGCATAGAATGCACCTTCTAGCTTTACAATCACTTTAAAGCCATACAGGACTCTGGATCATTCTTGATCAACAAGAGCACATGGGGAACAGCTGGCATTGTAAAAAAAAAAAAAAAGGGCAGTTGGTACCACGCCCCCCCCCCCCCCCCCATCCCCCCTGCAGGTACTTAAAGCCCCTACCATGTCCTCCAAGCCAGAAAGGGAACCACTAGCTCCAGCCAACCCACAGAACCCCCAAAGGAGATTGCCCCAGCAATGCATGTATAATGCCACCAACAGCTTGAGGGAGAAGAAGGGGGTGAGGAAAGGGGTTCCAAGAGTTGACCCAGTAGAAAAAGAGGGCCTGGATGGGAGGAGGAGAACCCCAGAGGGCTGACAATCCCTAAGAGGACTTGCTTACCACACCGCGCCCGGAAGGTAGAGGGGAGCACTATTTACCATTTCCATGGAGGGTGCAGGTGACACTACATAGACAGATCCGCCTCCCGCCGACGTGGGGGCTGTCAAGCATAGTAGTGTTGGGACACCCAGTTCAGAATAGGGCTTTCACAGCCAACCCAGCGCATAGCTAAAGATCTGCATGCGCTCGCTGGCCAGACCTGTGTGCCCGGTCACAAAGCTTAAACATTTTGACCCTACATCTGGCACGCTTGCTGGGGAGAAACAGTCTGAAAACAAGGCGGCCAGAAACATTAATCAGGAACTCATCTACGCAAACAACTTGTTGGGGTGTATACAAGGCTGAAAATTTTTGGTTCAAATGATTTACGAGGGGCCGAATTTGTGTGGAGCCGATCATATCCAGGGTCACCTCAAGGACGACAGAGTTCATTGTCGTTGAAGTGCATAAATCGCATAATATTCTTGTATCTATGCCTGGCCATAGCAGCAGAGAACATGGATGTATGATGAATCGGGTCTGTGGACCAATATGACCACAGCTCATTCTTTGTAGAAATTGCTACGTTGAGGGATAGGCCCAAAAACGTCTTGAATTCGGAAACAGAGATACGTTTCCATTCAAATTGTCTAGAAAGGTTTGAATTTGGGTCTTTGGCAATAAATTGTTCAGGGTATAAATTGCTTTGGTCCACAATACATCTGTAGAGATCTGTGAAAAACAGCCCCAAAAAACCAAGGGGAGTTAAATTTGCTGTTTCCGGCACTTGAGTCTCTAGCCTTTGGAAAACCAAATAAGGTATACCCGACCTACAATCTTATCCAGAAAATCTGGAACAAAATTAGATACTTGCAGGGGGTGAGAGGATACACTGACTTTAGCCCGATATGGTCAAACGGGACTTACCCTGAAATAGCGCAGTTACAGCATGGAGCACTATGGAAGAAATATGGGGTGGTATATATTAGAGATATTTTGCAGAACGGTATTTTGCTATCTTTTGAGGCTCTGCAGGAAAGACACGGCTTGCCATCCAATATGAGGTTCTACTATATGCAACTAAAACATGCGGTGAAGGCTCAGAGCATTGCTTCCGAGTGGTCTCTTTCACCTACGCCGCTATTTAACCACTTGCCGACCGCCTCACGCATATATACGTGAGCAGAATGGCACGGGCAGGCAGAATCACGTACCCATACGTGATTGCCTTCCCGCGGGCGGGGGGTCCTATTAGACCCCCCCCCCCCCGGTGCCAGCAGTGGTCGGCATTTGTCTGGGAGTGTTGAGAGGCGAGGGGGAGGCCATCCGATCGTGGCCCCCCTCGCGATTGCTCCCAGCCAATGAGAAACATCCCCTGCCTGTGTATAGTACACACAGGCAGAGGATGTGATGTCATCTCTCCTCGGCTCGGCAGTTTCCTTTCCGGCGCCGAGGAGAGAAGACTTCACAGTGAGTGAACACACACACACAGTAGAACATGCCAGTCACACATAACACCCCCGATCCCCCCCCGATCGCCCCCCAATCACCCCTCCCCCCCTATGTCACACTGACACCAAGCAGTATTTTTTTTTTTTTTCTGATTACTGCATGGTGTCAGTTTGTGACAGTTAGAAGTGGTAGGGCAGTTAGGGTTAGCCCCCTTTAGGTCTAGGGTACCCCCCCCTAATAAAGTTTTAACCCCTTGATCACCCCCTGTCACCAGTGTCACTAAGCGATCATTTTTCTGATCGCTGTATTAGTGTCACTGGTGACACTAGTTAGGGAGGTAAATATTTAGGTTCTCCGTCAGCGTTTTATAGCGACAGGGACCCCCATATACTACCTAATAAATGTTTTAACCCCTTGATTGCCCCCTAGTTAACCCTTTCACCACTGATCACCGTATAACTGTTACGGGTGACGCTGGTTAGTTTGCTTATTTTTTATAGTGTCAGGGCACCCGCCGTTTATTACCGAATAAAGGCTTAGCCCCCTGATCGCCCGGCGGTGATATGCGTCGCCCCAGGCAGCATCAGCGCCAGTACCGATAACACCCACGCACGCAGCATGCGCCTCCTTTAGTGGTATAGTATCTGTACGGATCAATATCTGATCCGATCAGATCTATACTAGCGTCCCCAGCAGTTTAGGGTTCCCAAAAACGCAGTGTTAGCGGGATCAGCCCACCCAAGTGCAGTATCGATCGATCACTGTCACTTACAAAACACTAAGCGCATAACTGCAGCGTTCGCAGAGTCAGGCCTGATCCCTGCGATCGCTAACAGTTTTTTTTGTAGCGTTTTGGTGAACTGGCAAGCGCCAGCGGCGTAGTACACCCCGGTCGTAGTCAAACCAGCACTGCAGTAACACTTGGTGACGTGGCGAGTCCCATAAGTGCAGTTCAAGCTGGTGAGGTGGCAAGCACAAGTAGTGTCCCGCTGCCACCAAGAAGAAGACAAACACAGGCCCGTCGTGCCCATAGTGCCCTTCCTGCTGCATTCGCCAATCCTAATTGGGAACCCACCACTTCTGCAGCGCCCGTACTTCCCCCATTCACATCACCAACCAAATGCAGTCGGCTGCATGAGAGGCATTTTCTTTATGTCCTCCCGAGTACCCCTACCCAACGAACCCCCCAAAAAAGATGTTGTGTCTGCAGCAAGCGCGGATATAGGCGTGACACCCGCTATTATTGTCCCTCCTGTCTTGACAATCCTGGTCTTTGCATTGGTGAATGTTTTGAACGCTACCATTCACTAGTTGAGTATTAGCGTAGGGTACAGCATTGCACAGACTAGGCGCACTTTCACAGGGTCTCCCAAGATGCCATTGCATTCTGAGAGACCCAAACCTGGAACCAGTTACAGTTATAAAAGTTAGTTACAAAAAAAAAAAAAAAAGAACACAAACAAAAATATAAAATAAAATAAAAAATAGTTGTTGTTTTATTGTTCTCTCTCTCTCTATTCTATTCTCTCTCTATTGTTCTGCTCTTTTTTACTGTGTTCTATTCTGCAATGTTTTATTGTTATTATGTTTTATCATGTTTGCTTTTCAGGTATGCAATTTTTTATACTTTACCGTTTACTGTGTTTTATTGTTAACCATTTTTTTTGTCTTCAGGTACGCCATTCACAACTTTGAGTGGTTATACCAGAATGATGCCTGCAGGTTTAGGTATCATCTTGGTATCATTCTTTTCAGCCAGCGGTCGGCTTTCATGTAAAAGCAATCCTAGCAGCTAATTAGCCTCTAGACTGCTTTTACAAGCAGTGGGAGGGAATGCCCCCCCCCCACCGTCTTCCATGTTTTTCTCTGGCTCCCTTGTCTCAACAGGGAACCTGAGAATGCAGCCGGTGATTCAGCCAGCTGACCATAGAGCTGATCAGAGACCAGAGTGGCTCCAAACATCTCTATGGCCTAAGAAACCGGAAGCTACGAGCATTTTATGACTTAGATTTCGCCGGATGTAAACAGCGCCATTGGGAAATTGGGAAAACGGAAAATTGTATACTCACCTTTCCGTAATTTTCCTTTCCTGTCGCATCTTCATGGCAGCATACACGTTGGGTTGTGACTCCACCTCCACAACCTGATAGGACCACATAGCTATAAATTAGAGAGCAGGCACCTGCCCCAGTATTCTCCGTAAATATACACACATGTTACCTCAGAGGGTGGGTGATTGTATGCTGCCATGAAGATGCGACAGGAAAGGAAAATTACGGAAAGGTGAGTATACAATTTTCCGTTTTCCTGTCGCATCATGGCAGCATACACGTTGAAGAGTAACTCGCCAAACTGGGTGGGAGTGCAAAAAAAATCAAATTTATTGACAAGGAACAGAAGAATTGGCCTGTATGACGGCCCTCCCAAATTCCACTGCTGCTAAGCGTGCAGCGTCTATTTTGTAATGGGAAATGAAGGTGTTTCTTGAAGACCAAGTGGCCGCTCTACAAATGGTTTCCGCCGAAACTTTACAGTAAGCTGCCCATGAAGTAGCCATTGCCCTGGTGGAATGCGCTCTAAGGTCTTCCGGGATTTGCAAGGTGCTTAAGGAGTAGGTCTTCTTGATAGTTTTCACGAGCCATGAGGCGATGGTATGGGCAGAGGCTGCCTGGCCCTTCCTGAACCCATGTGGGATGACTAAGAGGTTCTCGCATCTCCTGAACGACTTGGTCACCGAGAGGTAATGCAGAACGTTGCCCCTAACATCCAGGGGATGAGGAACGCCCTGATCTGTGTTCAAAGCTGGGAGGTCAATCTCCTGGTTAAAGTGAAATGCAGCAGAGACCTTTGGGATAAACTTGTCTGAAGGTTTTAGGGTTAACCTGTCTGGATAAATCATCAGGTATGGTTCCTTGATAAGTAAGGCTTGCATTTCCGAGACCCTCTTCGCTGAAGTGATGGCAATTAGGAATGAGACTTTTAGAGTCAGGTCCCAGAGGGAGGTATCTTCCAGAGGGGAGAATGGTTCTCCGGATAGAATTTGCAGGACAGTTGATAGGTCCCATGTTGGAAATGAAGGCTTTCTGGGAGGCCTTAGCTTCAGGCATGCTTTCTGGAACTGAACTACAAGAGGGTTGAGTGCCCATCTAACCCCTGTCAGAGCAGAGATGGCAGAGACTTGAACCTTTAGGGTGCTAGATCTAAGGCCTTTGTCTAGGCCTGACTGTAGAAACTCAAGCACTTGTATTGCTGATGGGGAAGACGGATCCCAACCTTGTTCCTGAGCAAAGGAAGAGAACTTCCCCCAGACTCTCTCATAGGTGTAATTCGTGGAAGATTTCCTGGCTAAAAGCAGGGTTTCGACTACCTTCTGTGAACAGCCCTGATCTAGGAACCTAGACCTTTCAGTCTCCAGGCCGCTAGGTGCAATCTCTCTGGATTCGGATGCAACAGCTGGCCCTGGGTTAGTAGATCCGCTGTCACCGGAAGAGGAATTGGATCCGCTGTGCTCAGTTGCAGGAGGGTGGTGAACCAAGGCCTCCGTGGCCAGAAGGGAATCACAGCCAGTACTAGAGCTGCTGAGTGTTTGAGCCTCAGAAGGAACTTGGCAATCAGTGGCGTTGGTGGAAAAATATAACCTAGGCGAAAGTTCCAGGTATGCTGGAGACAATCCGTTCCCTCCGCTGAGGGGAAGGGGTTCCTCGACAGAAACCTTTGACATTTCCTGTTTTCTGGTGTTGCTGCGAGGTCTATGTCTGGATGACCCCATGTCTGGCATATGAGGGCGAAGGCCTGCGGGCTTAGACACCACTCGTTGTTGGAAACGAATGTTCTGCTGAGAGAGTCCGCCAGTTCGTTCTGAATTCCCGGAATATACGTCGCCTTCAGGTCCTGCAGATTCAGTTGAGCCCACTGTATCACCGGACCAACTTCCCGCATCATGGAGATGCTCTTGGTACCCCCCTGCCTGTTGATGTAGGCCACAGCCACTCGGTTGTCCATTTGGATCAGGACCTGTTTCCCTCTCAGAAGAGAGCTGAACGCCAAGAGGGCTTGGAAGGCTGCCTTCATCTCTAGGACGTTTGACACAACATCTCTGGTTCTGAAGTGCCAGCGGCCCTGAGCTGCATAATGTAGGTAGTGTGCCCCCCATCCCTCCAGACTGGCGTCCGAAGTCACTACCTCCTGATGGAGAGTGACTGTTTGCATCTGCTGAGGTTGCCGGGGTGGATCCACCACCGTAGAGATAGTCTGGCTTCTTCCGAGATGCGAATCGGTTGGGACATGGACCATCCGTCCCACTGGCACAGGAAGGAGGCTTGCAGAGGTCTGGTATTCCATTGCGCCCACCTGACCATTGGAATGGTTGCTGATAAGGACCCCAGCAGGCTGAGGTATGCTCTGGCCGGTAAGTATGATGCTGGAACCACATCTTTCACCTTCTGAACTAGTAGGGACAACTTCTCCCTCGGTAGTTCTACCGTGTTGGCCCGGGTATCCAGCTCGGCTCCCAGGAAGACCATCCTTTGGGTAGGCTGAATGTTGCTCTTCTGCCAGTTGATCATCCAACCCAGACTCGTTAGGGTGGAAACTAAGATCTCGCGATGTTGCACGAGTGATTCCTGGCTGCTTGAGAGGAGAAGAATGTTGTCCAGGTAATGGTGGACCCTTAGACCCTTCTCCCTCAAAAAGGCTATTACTGGCAGCAGAACCTTTGTAAATGTTCTGGGTGCCGTAGAGATCCCGAAAGGGAGGCTTCGAAATTGAAAGTGTTCCTGGCCCACCGAGAACCGTAGGAACTTCTGGAATGCCGTGTGAATTGGAATGTGTAGGTAGGCATCCTGGAGATCTATGGAGAGCATCCAGTCTCCCAAGTTTATGGCCTGGAGGATAGACTGCAGGCTTTCCATCCTGAACGACTCCACTTTGATGGACCTGTTGAGTTTCTTCAGGTCTAGAACCGGCCGAAAGTCCCCTGACTTCTTCTTGACGAGGAATAGTGGAGAATAGAATCCTCTGCCTCGTTGTGTTGGCGGAACCTCTGTTATCGCTTGCTTTTGAAGCAGCTCTAGGATATAGGTTAGAAGGGATAACCTCTTCTCTCCAGGAGGAGGAATACGGGTTGGGTAGAAATGATCTCTTGGAGGTCGATTTTTGAAGGCCCATCTGTGGCCGAAACTGACGGTGGCCAGGGTCCAGGTATCGTGTATGGTTTCCGTCCAAACCAGCCTGAAACTGAAAAGCCTTGCTCCCACTACTGCTGGCCGGACGGGCGCACCTTCAAAAAGGCTTCTGGTCACTGGGAGCGGAGGTCTTAGGTTTTTGGAACTTCATAAAGGAGGTTTGAGGGTTCTTCCAGTTCCTTCTATACTCCTTCCCTGGTCTGTACGCTTTCGCGTCTCTATACCTTTCTGGGAGATTCCGCTTAAAAGGAGGAGGTCTCTGTTTGGGCCTCCTATCTGAGGGAATGAGCCCGGATTTTCCACCAGTTACTTTGGAGATGGCCGTATCTAATTTTGTCCCGAAAAGGTGCTCCCCGTCAAACGGAATACGGCACCAGTTGGACTTGGATGCTGGATCCGCCGTCCAGGGCTTCAGCCACAAGGCTCTTCTGGCCATCACTGAGGCCAACATAGACTTTGAAGCAGACCTGATAGTGTCAACTGAGGCCTCAGCCACGAAATCACCAGCCAGGCTTAACTCTTGTAATGCCTTCACAATTTTCTCTTGGTCTGCCCCCTCTAATACCAGCTTCTCCGTGTTTGAAGACCAACTCGAGGTGGCCCTTCCTACTGCCGCGAGTGCTATCGCAGGCCTGCATGCACCTCCGGCCGAAAAGGTAAGCCCGCTTGAGATCCGTGTCGATCTTCCGGTCAAGAACATCTCTAAATGTAACCGCATCCTCTAGCGGGAGGGTAACATGCCTGGCAAGGCGCATTAAGGATGCGTCACTACCGGAGGGGATACCAGAGGGTTCACTTTAGGTTCCTTGAGTGGGTACAGTTTCTGGAGTCTGTTGTTCAGACTAGATTTTTTCTCTGGCCTCTGCCACTCTTCTTTGATTAAATCCTCCAGTTCATCAATGAACGGAAAGGTTTCAGGCTCCTTTTTAAGCTGCGGAAAATATTTTCTCTGCTTTGGCTGGACATCCTGGGGTTCCTCCCATCCTATTGCCTCCTTGACCGATTTAACAAACGGTTCTATGAGGCCAAAGTCGAATCCTGCCGACACCTCCAGGCCTTCATTATCAGATAGGGAGTCTTGCTCCTTTGATGTGCTGGCCCGGGCTGGAGAGGTAATGGTGGAAAGATCCACATCCGGTATTGAGGCCTGAGGGGCTGAGTCCCCGACTTCTGAGGCTCTCTCTCTCGTGGCCTCTTCTAGGCATCTCTGACAGACCAATTTACCCGGAAGCGCCGCCGCACCACAGATCCAGCATGCGTTTCCAGCAGGACGGGCATGGCGTGCAGGGGAGCGGTGCCTACGTGAGGACGACCTTCTGTGGCGGGATCGACCATGCCGAGAACGTGATCTGGAGCGGCTTCTTCTGCGACTTCCTCTTGAGCGACTCCTCCTATGGTAGGAGCGGCTTCGTCTGTGTCTAGAGCGACTTCTCCTGCGTGAGGATTCTATATGTCTTGACGCAGACGTTCCTGAGGACCTGGTAGGGCTGACCAATTTAGGTAGCGTTAGAAGTGCTCTCTTTTTCAATCTTCTTACTTACCCACTTCTTCCCCCCCTTACCTAGTCGGCTGGCGGTGATCTGCTGGGGCAGCGGTCTCCATGGTGAATAGGTTGGAAACCTGCAAGGAAAAAGATAAGCAGCAATGTAGAAGCTGACTCAGCTGGACGGTGGGGGGGGTTAAGACCCACCTTGTAGAGCGTTTTCTCTGCTGTGGATCGCGGGGCAGGCTTTCTATAGCGTGCAGAAACCATCAGCAGCTTCCACAGCAATGCTGTGGTTTTTAAATCTGCCGCCATTAGCGTCGGACGCCCGCGCATGCGCAGTAGCGCCGCGAGGCGCCCGGCGCCATCTTGGAGATTGGAAAACAGCTCAGCAGCGCCCAGAGAGCCGCACTGCGCATGCGCGAGGACGCCGAGAACGCTCGGCGGTCCCCCACAGCACTGCATGGACCACAGAGCCCAGCAGGACACCCCAGGTATGCCGGAAGGGAGAGGGGAAGGAGGGGGGGGTTAAGACCCACCTTGTAGAGCGTTTTCTCTGCTGTGGATCGCGGGGCAGGCTTTCTATAGCGTGCAGAAACCATCAGCAGCTTCCACAGCAATGCTGTGGTTTTTAAATCTGCCGCCATTAGCGTCGGACGCCCGCGCATGTGCAGTAGCGCCGCGAGGCGCCCGGCGCCATCTTGGAGATTGGAAAACAGCTCAGCAGCGCCCAGAGAGCCGTACTGCGCATGCGCGAGGACGCCGAGAACGCTCGGCGGTCCCCCACAGCACTGCATGGACCACAGAGCCCAGCAGGACACCCCAGGTATGCCGGAAGGGAGAGGGGAAGAGGGGGGGGGGAACATGGAGACCGCTGCACACAATGAAGCCTGTTTAAGGCTTACTTTCTTGAGGCCATATAGATGGTTCCCTGGCCAATCCTCCAGCAAGCCTGTTTAAGGCTTTTGCGGGCTGTTTGCACTTGAAGCCTGTTTAAGGCTTGTCTTCTGGCAACAGTTTAAGATGAGATGAGTGCCCCTGAGACCACCAGAGTGGGGCTCCTTCCATTTAGCTCATTTAGAGGCTGTACAAGAAGGACTTCCACCCAGGAGAGGCTAGAACCTGGCTGGGGGGAAGCGGTAAGGGGGTGCTGATCCGTGCGTCCTGACAGGTGAGGAAAAATAAGAGAATACTGGGGCAGGTGCCTGCTCTCTAATTTATAGCTATGTGGTCCTATCAGGTTGTGGAGGCGGAGTCACAACCCAACGTGTATGCTGCCATGATGCGACAGGAAAGCATTTTATCACACCGATCTTGGTGTGGTCAGATGCTTTGAGGGCAGAGGAGAGATCTAGGGTCTAATAGACCCCAATTTTTGCAAAAAAGTACCTGTCACTACCTATTTCTATCATAGGGGATATTTACATTCCCTGAGATAACAATAAAAATGATAAAAAAAAGAAAGGAACAGTTTAAAATTAAGATAAAAAAGCAAAAAAATAATAAAGAAAAAAAAAAAAAAAGCACCCCTGCCCCCCCTGCTCTCGCGCTAAGGCGAACGCAAACGTTGGTCTGGCGTCAAATGTAAACAGCAATTGCACTATGCATGTGAGGTATCACCGCGAACGTCAGATCGAGGGCAGTAAGTTTAGCAGTAGACCTCCTCTGTAAATCTAAAGTAGTAACCTGTAAAGGCTTTTAAAGGCTTTTAAAAATGTGTTTAGTTTGTTGCCACTGCACGTTTGTGCGCAATTTTAAAGCATGTCATGTTTGGTATCCATGTACTCGGCCTAAGATCATCTTTTTTATTTCATCAAACATTTGGGCAATATAGTGTGTTTTAGTGCAATCAAATTTAAAAAAGTGTATTTTTTCCCCAAAAAATGCGTTTGAAAAATCGCTGCGCAAATACTGTGTGAAAAAAAAATAAAACACCCACCATTTTAATCTGTAGGGCATTCGCTTTAAAAAAATATATATAATGTTTGGGGGTTCAAAGTAATTTTCTTGCAAAAAAAAAATAATTTTTTCATGTAAACAAAAAGTGTCAGAAAGGGCTTTGTCTTCAAGTGGTTAGAAGAGTGGGTGATGTGTGACATAAGCTTCTAAATGTTGTGCATAAAATGCCAGGACAGTTCAACACCCCCCAAATGACCCCATTTTGGAAAGTAGACACCCCAAGCTATTTGCTGAGAGGCATGTCGAGTCCATGGAATATTTTATATTGTGACACAAGTTGCGGGAAAGAGACAAATTTTTTTTTTTTTTTTGCACAAAGTTGTCACTAAATGATATATTGCTCAAACATGCCATGGAAATAAGTGAAATTACACCCCAAAATACATTCTGTTGCTTCTCCTGAGTACGGGGATACCACATGTGTGAGACTTTTTGGGAGCCTAGCAGCGTACGGGACCCCGAAAACCAAGCACCGCCTTCAGGCTTTCTAAGGGCGTAAATTTTTGATTTCACTCTTCACTGCCTATCACAGTTTCAGAGGCCATGGAATGCCCAGGTGGCACAAACCCCCCCCCCCCCCCCAAATGACCCCATTTTGGAAAGTAGACACCCCAAGCTATTTGCTGAGAGGTATAGCGAGTATTTTGCAGCTCTCATTTGTTTTTGAAAAAGTGGGCTAAAGTGGTTAACAAATGGACAATAGTTGCAGATACGAGCACCACACTTAAAAGTGCCCTGGAATGATAACCAATTTTTAGATTTATTTTTGCTGGAAAAAAGGCTGGGTGACAGAAGGTTACCAAGGGATGGTGCTTTTCTGGAGACACTGCGGATACCCTTAGCCAAAACTTTGGAATAGATGGGATCATTGGACAGGACCGGGAGATACCTAGGGGGTCATTTACTATAGCGCTATGGCGCTAATTCGCGCGAAAACGGTATTCACTATAGCGCTGGTGAGAAAATTCTCCCAAAATCGAATTTACTATAGCTCCCTGAAACTAAATAGAGCCCAAACCCTTACTCTGCTAAAACCTAGAGAATTGCACATGGAAATAATTTTTAGAGCATGATATAATTGCCTAAATGGTACTGAAATATGCGGTATATTATTTAAAGATTATCTGCTTTTAAACTGTGTGAAAAAGTGATTTCTACACTGAAATATCTTTAAAAGTCTGAAAAGTGAAAAATTCCCCGTTTTGGACAACTAGGTGCCAACACAACTGAGCATGCTCAGACCTGAAAATAACTCTCATTTTAACTCAAGTGTCTTTTTTACCTGGAGGTATAGTAAATACCAAAATTAGAGCTAATTAGAGAGCATTTTTTGGGAGTTAAAATCTGCTCTAATTTAGTCCAAATGAAGTTTCAGTCATTGATTCTAATGGAACAATTCTAACTTTCACAAAAAAACCCTTTTAATGTTGAGATGAAATGTATCTTTCTGTGAAATAAAATTTTCCTTTGCAACATTGTTGCTTCTACTTAAAATATTTTGATTTTAATAATGCTACAATGTGGAATGTTTTGATGTTTTGGTAAAATATATTTTTCTCTGTCACTTTCACTTGTTATTCTTCATCTCACAACAATCTTCACCCCAAACTCACACAGGTGTCTTTACAATCCACAAACAATACCATTGCTGATGAAAATTTAAAATGAATCACAATTTTTTGTGCTTTGTATTATTTGCAAATATTCATAATTTGAGCCCAAAAATGTGATATGTGTACCAACATCAGAAATCAAAATGTAATTCCCAAAAATTTGAGGGTAATATTCTACTCTCACCCACAAAAAAACACCAAATATCACAGAATAAATCAAGAAGAATAACTCTTGAGTAATGTAATTCCATCACCTGTATGTCCATAGAAATGCAGTATTTATGTGTTTTTATGTGTATTTATGTGTAGTTATGTGTAGGAGGCTCTGTGGCTTAGAGGTTAGAACTTCTGCTTAGTATCTCTGAGGGTCTGGGTTCAAATCCCAACCATGTTACTTCATGTAGAGAAGTTGTCTCATCTCCCAGGTCCTATAACTATGTCTAATTGTAGTATTTATGTGTAGGAGGGTTCCACCACCATTGTAAGTCTTTTCCAGATACACTATATAGCCAAAAGTATTGGGACACCTGCCTTTACACACACATGAACTTTAATAGCAGCCCAGTTTTAGTCCGTAGGATTAAAATTTGATTTCGCCCAAAGCAGCTAGAACAGCTTCTGGGAAGGCTGTCCACAAGGTTTAGTCTGCCTATGGGAATGTTTGATCATTCTTCCAGAAGTGCATTTGTGAGGCCAGGCACTGATGTTGGATGAGAAGGCCTGGCTTGCAGTCTCTACTCTAATTCAGCCAAAGGGTGTTCTATCGGGTTGAGGCCAGGACTCTGTGCAGGCCAGTCAAGTTTCTCCACCCCAAACTTGCTCATCCATGTCTTTATGGACCTTGCTTTGTGTACTGGTGTGCAGTCATGTTGGAACAGGAAGGGGCTTTCCCCAAACTGTCCCCACAAAGTTGGGAGCATGAAATTGTCCAAATTGTCTTGGTATGCTGACGCCTTAAGAGTTCCCTTATCTGAAACTAAGAGGCCAAGCCCAACCCCTGAAAAACAACCCCGCACCATAATCCCCCCTCCCCCCACACCATAATCCCCCCTCCACCAAATCATTTGGACCAGTGCACAAAGCAAGGTCCATAAAGACATGGATGAGTGATTTTGGGGTGGAGGAACTTGACTGGCCTGCACAGAGTCCTGACATCAACACAACAGAACACCTTGGGGATGAATTAGAGAGGAGACTGTAGGTCAGGCCTTCTTGTCCAACTTCAGTGCCTGACCTCACAAATGCACTTGGAAGAATGGTCAAACATTCCCATAGACACACTCCTAAACCTTGTGGACAAGAAGAGTTGAAGCTGTTATAGCTGCAAAGGGTGGGCCAGATGAGTTTTGAACCCAATACTAATACTGGGATGCCATTACAGTTCATGTGTGTTTAAAGGCAGGCATCCCAATACTTACGCCAATATACTGTATATTGCTTGTGATACTGAGCATGGCTATGGACTTAGGGCTAGTTCACACCACAGAGATGCAGAGAACATGTGTGGGGCTGCCTGGTGGCTAAGTGGGTAGCAGTTCTGTCTAGCAGCACCTGGGATGTTGGTTCACTTCCACCAACATGCTAATGCTTGTGTTGAAGTTTATATGTTCTCCCTGTGTGGGTTTCTCACCACAATCTAAAGATATGCTGGCATCTTATTTGTCTCCTGTCGAAATAGGTTCTAATGTAAGAAAGTTAATTTTGGACTTTATATTGGAAGCTCATTGCAGCCAGGGACTGATGTTAATGTTTATTAGCACTAATCATGCCCAGGGACTTGGACATTTCAAATTGTAGGGTTTACAATGCACAGGTACATATGCTTAGAAAACTGTTGCTTTGTTTATGTGGATGCAAATAGACTTTGATCTTTGTCCTGTAGTTGGAGATTTGATGCACATAGCCAAGGACTAACACAGTTGCGAATACTATTATGTGTTCCTGCTCATCAGGTGCAATCACTTTAGACATACACGAAGAGACAGATTGAAAGATACTGGTGGGCGTGTACTTCTATTGGGTGTGTCAGTGTGCTAACAATACAACCTCTCTTATATAAAGGCCTGCAGTAAGGGGTTCGTTTGGCCTGAGAAGGTCAGGTTTTTTGTTGTGATGGAGAAGGAATGATATTGGGAGATTTGATGAAATTCTTGTGCATTTTTTCAATCAAAAGTGGGTTTATGTGGCCATGCTGTCAATGTTGTGTGTGTATTGTTCCTGTCTGATCATGCAAACATCGTTTGGAAGCATCTGCTGACCTACTATTTTTGATCTCATTTAATTGTGTACACCGAAATGCAGCTTCCAGTAGAACATGGTCACCAATGTATGTATGTGTGGATTGTGGGCTGGTGGTGGGTGTTTTGAATAAGTCTTTCCTGTCGCATCATGGCAGCATACACTTTGGGTTGTGACTCCGCCCCCACAACCTGATAGGACTACATAGCTATAAGTTGAAGAGATGGCCCCTGCCCAGTATTCTCTTATTTTTCCTCACCTGAAGGACTGAACATATCAGAAGCACCCCCTTACCGAATTCGCCCCAGCCAGGTTCTAGCCTCTCCTGGGTGGAAGTCCTTACCTGTACAGCCTCTAAACGAGCTAGATGGAAGGAGCCCCGCTCTGGTGATCTCGGGGGTATGTTGCGGTCTAGTATAAGCCTTAAACAGGCTTAGTTGTTGTGCAGCGGTCGCCATGCCTCTTTTCTCACTGTTTTGTCTTTTTCCCTCTTTGCTGGGCTCTGTGGTCCCTCTGTGCCTCCCTACAGGCTTCCCGAGCGTCTCGGCGCTTCCGCGCATGCGCGGTGTGCGCCGTCAGGGCGTCCTTTCGATTTTGCCAGTTTCCAAGATGGCGCCGGGCGCCTCGCGCCGCTACTGCGCATGCGCGAGCGGGTCGTGACCTCGGCGGCCATGGCGGCAAATTTAAAAGCCCTGTTTGTCATTTCTGAGCTCTCCTTGCTTCCTGGAAGACTTCTGACTGCTGTGTTTTGACCTTCTGCATTCCTAAAGCTACCCTCTCTCTCTGGGTAAGTGCCTAATACTTATGCACTGTTTTTTGGGGACCTGGTTGCATGTTCTTACCTTCCTATACCTTTCTCAGGTACTCACCTTCCTCTCCTATGGAGGCCGCTGCCCCAGCAGATCACCACCAGCCTAATAGGTAAGGGGGGGGATTCCAGCGGTAAGTAGAGAAGATTGAAAAAGAGAGCAGGACCGTACTAATGCTACCTAATTGGTCAGCCCTGTTAGGTCCGCAAGATCATCTAAATCAGGACGAAGAGAATCTTCGCACAGGAGAAGCCGCTCCGGCCATAGACGCAGCCGCTCACGCGGAAGAAGCCGCTCAGGCCGCAAGGGGAGTCGCAGACGGAGTCGATCCCATTCAAGGCATAGCCGTTCCTACCGCAGAAGATCCCCTGCACGAGGACACCAATCCTCTACGCACCCTTCCCGCCCAGCCGGGAACGCTTGCTGGGTATGTGGGGCCACGGCCCTCCCAGACAAACTAGCCTGCCGCAAGTGCATAGATGAAGCCATCAGGGAGAAAGAGCCGGATTCCATAGAACCCACTGGAGTCTCTACTCCCCAGGTCTCAACTCCTGATGTGGAGTTTACGGCCTATAGCACCTCACCCACCATTCCCAGTGCATCAAGAGAGCAAGAACTACCGTCGGATGATGAAGAGCCGGAAGCTTCAGCTGGCTTTGATTTTGCGCTCATAGAACCGTTCATCAGATCGGTTAAGGAAGCGATTAACTGGGAGGAGCTTGAGGAGACACAGCCTAAACAGAGAAAGTATTTCCCAAACCTCAAGAAGGTTCCGGAGGCTTTCCCATTCATCGACGAATTAGATGAGCTCATTAAGGAGGAGTGGCAGAATCCGGAAAAGAAGTTCAGTCTGTCCAACAGACTTACCAAACTGTACCCACTCAAGGAACCCAAAGTATCTCCTTTACTTTCTCCTCCAGTAGTGGATGCATCTTTGATGCATTTAGCCAGGCACGTGACGCTCCCCATTGAAGATGCAGTAACGTTCAGAGACGTGCTTGACAGGAAGGTGGATACAGACCTTAAGAGAGCTTACCTGTTCGCAGGAGGCGCCTGCAGGCCAGCGGTAGCATTAGCGGCGGTTGGGAAAGCTATCTCCAGCTGGTCCTCAGCTACAGCGAGGCTCGTCACTGAGGGCGCAGATCAAGAACAGATCACTAAGGCCTTACAAGAACTTAGCCTTGCGGGAGACTTCGTGGCGGAGGCTTCCGTAGATACTATCAGATCCACATCAAGGTCTATGTTAGCCTCTGTAATGGCCAGAAGGGCGCTATGGCTTAAACCTTGGTCAGCTGACCCCGCCTCGAAGTCATACTGGTGCAGGATTCCGTATGATGGGGTGAACCTCTTTGGAGCAAAGTTGGATACCGCAATCTCTAAAGTAACAGGCGGGAAGTCGGGTCTCATACCATCGGACAGAAGGCCGAAACAACAAAGGCCACCTCCCTTTAAACGTAACCTTCCGGAAAGATATAGGGATGCGAAATCCTATAGACCCGGGAAGGAATACAGAAGGAGCTGGAAGAACCCCCAGACGTCCTTCCTCAAATTCCAGAAACCCAAGACCCCTGCCTCCAATGACCAGAAGTCCTTTTGAAGGTTCGCCCGCCCAACCAGTGGTAGTGGGGGCCAGACTCACAAAGTTCAAGTTGGTCTGGGCGGGAATGATAAAAGACCCATGGACGGTGTCCACCATTTATTTCGGACACAGGTGGGCATTCAGAGGTTGTCCTCCAAGAGACCAATTCTGCTTAACCAGACTTCCTCCTTCTCAAGAGAAAAGACTATCCCTAGTCCGGTATATCCAAGAGTTGCTCCAGAAACAAGCAATAGTGGAGGTACCGCCATCCCAAAGAGGCAAAGGTTTCTACTCCCCACTTTTCTTAGTGAAAAAGAAATCAGGGGACCTTCGTCCAGTCTTGGACCTAAAAAACCTCAACCGGTCGATACGGTTAGAAACATTCAAGATGGAAAGCCTTCAATCAATCCTCCAAGCAATAAACTTGGGAGATTGGATGTTGTCAATCGACCTCCAGGACGTGTATTTGCATATCCCTATCCATTCCGAGTTCCAAAAATTTCTCCGGTTTACCCTAAATCATCGGCACTTCCAATTCCGAAGCCTTCCGTTCGGGATCTCTACCGCACCCAGGACATTTACAAAAGTCCTATTACCTGTAATAGCCCACCTGAGAGAAAACGGGCTGAGGGTCCACCATTACCTGGACGACATCCTACTTCTCTCAGACAGCCAGGACTCTCTTGTCCTTCACAGGGAAATCCTGGTCTCCACATTACAGTCCCTAGGGTGGCTGATAAATTGGAAGAAGAGCAACATCCATCCCACACAGAGAATGGTCTTTCTGGGGGCCGAATTGGACACAAGGGAGAATACAGTGGAACTTCCGGGGGAAAAAATCCCTCCTCTAATTCAAAAGGTGAAAAGGGCAATCTCCGCTACAATGCTCCCGGCCAGGACCTGTCTCAGTATCCTGGGCTCCCTAGCTTCCACCATTCCAATGGTCCAATGGGCGCAATGGAATTCGAGGCCTCTCCAGATCTCCTTCCTACGTCAGTGGAAGGGCACATCAATGTCCCAACCAATCCTCATCTCTCAGGAGGTAAAGCAATCGTTGATGTGGTGGGTACGTCCTCACAACTTGAGAAGGTGCAGGCATATAGTCACTCCCTATCAAGAAACCGTGACCTCAGATGCCAGTCTACAGGGATGGGGAGCCCACTATCAGGACCTTGCGGCTCAGGGTCGTTGGACTTTCAGGGCACAGGATACAGTGTCGAACGTTCTGGAGATGAGAGCAGCGTTCCAGGCTCTCCTGGCCTTCAGTTCTCACTCGAGGAGGAAGCACGTCCTCCTGAGGATGGACAACAAGGTGGCTGTTGCCTACATCAACAGGCAGGGGGGCACCAGAAGCAGGTCCATGTTACAGGAGGTCCGTCCTGTTCTGGAATGGGCTCAGCTGAATCTACTGGACCTAAGGGCGGTTTATGTCCCGGGAGTCCAGAACACCTTAGCCGACTCACTAAGCAGAAATTTCCACTCCAACAACGAATGGTCTCTGAGTCCACAAGCCTATGCTCTCATATCCCGAACCTGGGGCCCTCCAGAGATAGACCTAGCAGCAACTCCGGAGAACACAAAGTGTCAGAGATTCCTATCAAGGACACCGTTTCCTTCGGCAGAGGGGACGGACTGCCTCCAACACCCCTGGAACTTTCACCTGGGGTACATTTTCCCCCCCGACGCCTCTCATAGCGAGATTCCTCCTGAGGCTCAAGAAGTCAACAGCATTGGTGGTAGCAGTGATCCCTTTCTGGCCGAGGAGGCCATGGTTTACTACCCTCATGCAGCTGAACACGGCAGAGCCTCTGCCTCTCCCATTGACGACAGACCTACTCTCCCAGGGACATCTTCTTCACCCGAACCCGGGGAAGCTACACTTGATGGCCTGGAGACTGAAAGGGCTAGGTACCTAGAGCAGGGCTGTTCCCAGAAGGTGGTGGATACCTTACTCCAGGCCAGAAGGCCTACTACCAACATCACGTACAGAAGAGTTTGGGAAAAATTTGTCTCCTTCTCCCACCAGCAAGGTTGGGACTCGTCCTCCCCGTCGGTGTCTCAGATTTTGGAATTCCTTCAATCAGGCCTAGAGAAAGGCCTTAGGTCAAGCACACTGAAGGTCCAGGTATCGGCCCTGTCCGCCTTGACAGGAGTTAAATGGGCGCAAGAGCCTCTGGTGGTTCAGTTTCAGAGGGCCTGTCTAAAGCTAAGGCCCCCCAGAAAACCGTCATTCCCAGTCTGGGATCTCTCAATTGTTCTAGAGTCATTATCCAAGGAACCCTTTTTTCCAATGCAGAGCATATCCCTCTGGGATCTAACGCTGAAGGTTTCATTTTTAATAGCCATAACATCGGCGAAGCGAGTGTCAGAGATGCAAGCTCTAATGGTTAGCGAACCATACTTGGTTGTTCTTCCAGACAGGCTAGTCCTAAGGCCTTCGGATCGATTCATCCCCAAGGTGTCCTCATCCTTCCATTTTAACCAGGAGATTAATCTTCCAGCACTCAGCACGGATCAGGGAGATCCTCATCCACTAGATGTTAAGGGTACCGTTATGGAATATCTCTCAGCAACAAAATCCATCAGAAAGTCGGAGAACCTCCTAATTATCCCACATGGTTTCAGGAGAGGTCAAGCGGCATCCTCACGCAACATTGCTTCATGGCTAGTAAAGACCATCAAGAGATCTTACTCACTGAGTAACCATCAAGTACCTGAGGGCTTAAGGGCACACTCCACCAGGGCAGTGGCAACCTCCTGGGCGGCATATTGTAGAGTCTCGGCGGAGACGATTTGCAGAGCGGCTACCTGGTCCTCCAGGAACACCTTCATGTCTCATTACAAGGTGGATTCCGCCTGCTTATCCACGGTGGATTTCGGAAGATCCGTTATCCAGGCCAATTCCTCTATTATTTGATTAATAAACTTAGTTTGAATTCCCACCCAGTCTTTGCGAGTTACTCCCCAAAGTGTATGCTGCCATGATGCGACAGGAAAACGGAAAATTGTATACTCACCTTTCCGTAATTTTCCTTTCCTGTCGTATCTTCATGGCAGCATACAATCTCCCACCCGTCTAAGGTGAGATATATATATACGGAGAATACTGGGGCGGGGGCCATCTCTTCAACTTATAGCTATGTAGTCCTATCAGGTTGTGGGGGCGGAGTCACAACCCAAAGTGTATGCTGCCATGAAGATACGACAGGAAAGGAAAATTACGGAAAGGTGAGTATACAATTTTCCGTTTTTGCAATATTATGTTGGAATGCTTTGTAAGAATGACTGTTAAGTATGTTTCTATAATCTTTCAGATAATAATGTGATGTGTTGCCCGTTTATACACTGAAATTAAAGCTGTGTCCACTCTAAGGTTTTGTCTAATTTTAGATTGTAAGCTCCTATGAGCAGGGCCCTTAAAATTCCGTTGCTAAATGTAGTACCATATATCCTGTCCAAATTTTTTTGAAGCTAGTAAATGTAAATTTATTTTTTTTCTGCTGGTAAAATAAAAGTACATTGAGCTCTTGTTGTGGTGTGTGGGTTTTTTTTTTTTCCTTCTACTTTTCTTTCTTTAGTTTTTGTGGGTGGTGGTTTTGGGAAAGTGCAATATCTCTTTTATATTTTATTTCAATATGTATTTGTGCACCAAAAAACTAATCTCTTTGCCCTGGTTCACATGCTACTTTGAAATTGTGCTACTTCACTTGAAGTAGCATGATTTCAAAGTA
The DNA here is from genome assembly GCA_037952925.1 of Lithobates clamitans. Classification (NCBI taxonomy): domain Eukaryota; kingdom Metazoa; phylum Chordata; class Amphibia; order Anura; family Ranidae; genus Lithobates; species Lithobates clamitans. The sequence goes on from JBBGZY010002053.1 coordinate 275,806, forward strand.
GCAAGGTCAGCGTGATTTCAGGTGGCTTCCTACACAAATGTCTATTGAAGTCGCACCTGAAATCGGCAAAAGTAGTGCAGGAACTACTTTAGCAAATTGATGCGGTGCCACAAAAAAAATGTTGCATCAATTGGAACAGTGCCATTGCCAATAGTCATGCGATTTGATCTCTCAAATTGCATGACCAATCGCTCCAATGTAAACCTAGGCTTCTGCGCAACTGCAAGTTATATATAAAGATTCCACCTTTATCATTAACAGCTGTGGAGAATTGCAGGTAATGAATTCAGCTGGTGGATAGACAGTGTTTGAATGTGTCAGCTCTGGTTCACATTGGTGTGATTTAACATGTCAAATCTGTGGCAATTGCACTGTTCTAATTAGTGCGATTTGTATTGATATTGGTGCAGAAACCTGCACCAATGTCTCTGATGTTGCCCCCACAGTCGGGACTGACATGCAGGAATGAAATTGTGGGAGTTCAGCTGAACGCTTTCCTCCCTCTGTCAGTGTGAACCATGGCTCAAACTGGGCCTTTTGCCTTTGTACTTCACCTGCTGCTAACCCAGGGACATCATTTCTTAGCAAACTCCCCTAAGTTTACCTTCAAATATATGTAGAAATACAGATTTGCATATCTGAAAATAAAAAAATACTAATCATGGTTGAGATCAAATATTCGCAGCTGCAATCAAAAGTGTGGTTTCACCTTCTGACCTGGAAATTAGTCATTGTATACACCCGGAAGTTCTTGTGCTGGTCAGGATCTCAATCTAGGTGGACATGGCGAGGTCTCTTTAGCAGAGAGGAGGTGCTGCTCATTGGCCGGGTAAGTGTAGGATATGTACTTGTACTTAATCAATGCGGGGGTGGATGTCATAGTTAGATTTGGTGTGGGTGGGGTTCATTGATTTGTTTGGCATCACCACACATTTGCTTCCGTCCCATGTGCACACATCAATTCCTGCATTTGTTCTGCTGATGTAAATCAGTAAGGACTATGCAAGTATAAATGAGAGCTCCTTTTATTAAAATATATATGACTTGTTTCACAGCTGGGCGAATTTTCCAGCAAATTTGGACCTCTGAGTTGCATGACAAGTTGTACCCCATGATTCTCAATGACAACCATTCATATCTGTGCTACTAAGTCGCACCAACTTCAAAGTAGTCCTTGTACTACTTTGGTGTGACTTGAGGTATATCGGGTACAATATTACACCGACATTCCCAGAAGTTGGGGCCAAGTTGCAGCGGCAAAGTGGCAGCAAAATAGTGTGACTTTCAGGTTGCAGCAGTGTGAATGAGATTCAAGGATAACACCTTTGAATTTGGCCCTATTGTCACTTGTGCATTCTGAAAGTGTAGCAAATTCATCCCTGCACTACCTTGGTTTGACTGATGATGCAATTTGAGGTCCATACACCACAAGATTACACAGACATTGCTTCAAGTCATGACAAAGCTGTGCAATTTTAAGGTCACACAAGTGCAAATGGGGCCTTATTCAAAGGTGTTATCAATTAATCGCATTAGGTTACTTTCACACTTGGGTGACTTTTCATGGAGCTTTGGACCTCAAAGTCACATGAAAAGTTGTCCCCCTTGATTTCCATTAATATTTATTAGAGCTGCACGATTAATCGTCATCGTGATTTTTTTCCCCTTTACGATCTTGAAAAAAGAGTTTCATGATTCTTGCTATGCAAAGAACTCTCTCTGCTCTTCTGAAGCCACAGCCGAAAAAACAGGAAGTCTGCCAAGAATTAGAACATTCTTTATCAGTGAACTTGACTAGAAACCTTGTAACAATTTGTCAATTAAATAGAATTCTGTGTAAGTGAGGAAAGTTTAACCACTTAAACACTAAACATTTTTCTGACATTTGTTGGTTTCAGGTTAAAATCATTTTTTTTTGCTAGAAAATTACTTAAAACCCCCCAACATCATATATATATTTTTAGTAGAGACCCTAGAGAATAAAATGTTGGTTGTTACAATATTTTATGTCACACTGTATTTGCGCCTTTCAAATGCAATTTTTTTCGGAAAAAATTACTTTAATGATTTAAAAAAAAAAAAAGAAAAGTTAGCCCATTTTTTTGTGGGATAATGTGAAAGATTTTATGTCACGAGAATCGTGATCTTTTTATTCTAAGCAAAAAAAATGTGATTCTCATTTTATCCAGAACAGTGCAGCTCTAATATCTATGCAACTTCACCCATGTTCACATAGGTCTGAATTGACATGTCAAATTGTAGGCCAAATCGGCGCCTATTGATGGCAATGGAACTGTCCAAATTGGTGCGACGCCACAACAATTCCCAAAAGTAGTTCCTGCACTACTTTGGGCGACTTCAGGGGGCGATTTCTTACCTCCCAACTTTTTGAGATGGGTATAAGGGACACCTATTAGCAAAAGTAGGTAGGCATAGGACACCTTCTTAAAGGAGAACAGTTGGGACCTATGTGATTTCACTAGACATTTGTGCAGGAAAGTGCACTGATGTCTCTGAAATCGCTGACAAAGTCGGGCTGAGTCACACTTGTGCGACTTTGGACATCAGAGTCGTATGACAAGTCATACCCCATGATTTTCAATGTGTACTATTCATATCTGTGCGACTTCAGGTAACACTGACTTCAACGTAGTCCCTGTACTACTTTGGTCTGACTTTGATGCGAGTTGAGGTCCATAGACCTCAAGTTTACACAGGCATTCCCTGGAATTGTGGCAAAATTGCTGATGCAAAATCGTGGGAAAGTTGCGTGTCTTTCCCTGCGACTCCTGCGTCCATAGACCTCAAGATTACACAGGCATTGCTTAAAGTCGCATTAAAATCTCGCAACTTTCAGGTCGCACAAGTGTGAAAGGTGCCTAAGTCACTGTGCTGAGTACTATTTTATACCTAGAATATAAAGTAGTCCCACCATCAAACACTAGTAAACATATGTTATCAATATAATTGTGCTCAAATGGCTGAAAATCACACAGATGGTATCGCCTACTGAAAGCTTGCATTGTACTCAGCAGCGTATGCTGAAAAGAGGCGAATGCCTATTAGCCAATGCCACATCGGCACATCGGCATGAGCATGGTTGTTACTATAATATTAATGCCTGAAATGCAAAACATTATTGTATAGAATCAAACATTAGTAAATGTATTTTCTCTGTAGGTAAGTGCTCAGCTCTGTAGCATAGCGGTATACCCTGCTGCCCCCAAAAGTTCAAGCCATGAATTCAAATCCCACTGACAGCATCACCTCCTAGAAGTGTGCATTGTACTCAGAAGCATAATTAGCCAAAGCACATCAGCTTGCTTTATTCCATATTTTAACTCTTCAAATGCATGCAATGGTATGTACTTATTCAATAATATTATGGTATGGAATTCCAAAATTCAAGGAAAAAAATGTCGTAGGGTCCCCCCAGTACATACCAGGCCCTTCGGTATGGACTTTAAGGGGAACCCCACACCAAATTGTAAAATAAATTTGATCTGGGGCCCCCCAAAATCCATACCAGACCCTTATCTGAGCATGCAGCCTGGAGGTCAGGATAGGGGGGGACGAGTGAGCACCCTCCCCTTCTGAACCTTACCAGGCCACATGCCCCAAAGCACCTTTTCCCCATGTTGATGGGGACAAGGGCCTCTTCCCGACAACCCTGGTCGGTGGTTGTCGGTCTGCAGGCAGGGGGTTTATCAGAATCTGGAAGCCCCCTTTAAAAAGTCGGCTCCCAGATCCTGCCCCCTATGTGAATAGGTATAGGGTACATTTTACCCCTACCCATTCACCAAAAAAAGCAGTGAAATGTAAAAAAAATCAATAGCCGGTTTTTGACAAGTCCTTTATTGTAAAATAGCTCCGAGCTGTCTTCTTCCCTTGGCCATCTTCTCCAGACGCTGTCTCTCCCTCCTCCATCTTCTCCCCGAGCTGTATTCTCCCAGAGCCGTCTCTCCTGCCGCTGCCATGTTCTCCATCTGCTGTCTTCTTCCGCACCGCTGGTTACCCGCTAATAAAAAAAAAGCTGCTCTTTTTCCATGGTGGTCTTCCTCTGCTGTGTTGTCACCCGCTGTGTGGCGTCTCTTACATAGCCATGGAGCGGACTCTCCGGGTGACATTATCGGATGGCCACAGAAGACCGCCACAAGAAGAGCGGCTTTTTTTTTATTTGTGGGTAACCGGCTGCGCTGAAGAACACATCAGCGGGGGGAAGATGGTGGCAGCAGGAGAGACAGCTCGGGGAGAAGAAACATCAAACACTAGTGAATGTATTTTCTATGTATTTTCTGTGTATGACTGTGCTACACCCAATAGGCTAGCAGTCAGCACTTCTACCTTGAAGAACTCATGGGTTCAAATCCCACAGAGAAATACTAAAAGATTGAATTGGTGAAAAAAAAGCAAATGACTATTAGCCAAAGCAGCATATGCTGAAAATAGGTGAATGCCAATTAGCCAATGCACTTTAAATTTGGCTGATTATATTAACTCTTCAAATGCATGCAATGATATGTAAGTATTCAATACTATTATGGTGTGAAATTCCAAACACCACACACTAACTAATGGGCAGATTACATTTTTTTGTTTGTTCATTTTAATTCGCTTGTGCACTAAAAAAATAAACACAGCTGGGGGATGGTAGGTTGGCTGGTATTTGAACTTGTACCGTAGGTGCTGTGGAGACATCTGAGCAGACTACTAAGCCATTGTGCTGAGTATGAGACCTACATAATAGTGTAGTATGATTAAAGAATGAATATAAATACTGTATTTATTGGCATATAACACTCACTTTTTCACCATGAAAATTGGGTGCAAATAGTGTGTGCGTGTTATATGCCAATACTTCAATTTTAGCTGCCTTGGAGGGGACAGGGAGGGGTCGGGACGAGCGCCGTCAGATTAAATACAGTGAGAATCTCCTGTTTACGTGGCAGCCTCTATAATAGGAAGTCCCGTCTCCTGGGACGCCATTGGACCACTGTTCTGTCTATCATAGGAGATTCTCACTGTGTGTAATCTGTCGGTGCTCGTCGCGCCCCCCTCCCTGTCCCCTCTAGGCTGCAGATGGGCATCGATCAGGCTGCATTGAGGCAATGGTGAGGCTGCTGCATTGATGGCAATTGTGAGGCTGCATTGATGTGGACTGATGAGGCTGCATTGATGGCACTTGTGAGGCTGCAGATGGGCATTCCCTATTTAAAATTTAAGTTTTTTCCTGATACTTCCCTCTTAAAATGAATGTGCGTGTTATACGCCTGTGCGTGTAATACGCCGATAAATACGGTAATTACCGCTTTATAGTCACCTAAATTAAAAAATAAAAAACAACATACAACAAATAGGTAACCTAAATGTTTAATACATGTAACTTTACAGAATAGCAGACATTACTATGTAATAATCATTCATAACTGCATTAGTTAGCAAAAGAAGGAAAGAAATAGGAATACTAATTGCAACATACATCAATAGATGCACACGAGGTAGAGCACATCTCACATAAAAATGTTTCTTTCACATACATGGATCATGGCTACAGTACACTGCTATATAACAACTTGATAAGAATTGGCATTTGTATATACGCGGAAGCGCTAATTAGCGGCAATTTAGAATTTTCAAACGTTTGTTCTCCACTTATATCGCTGATTTTCATGCGCAAATTCGCCGTTTTGTTTCCATTTGGCTAAAATTGGCTCTATTATTTGCCATAGTGCCCAGTACTTCCTGGAGTTATAGTAAATGACCCCCTGTGTGACAATTTTTTGTATCTTGTGGAATTCCACACTATAGGGTGTGGAGAAGGTGGGAATAAAGGATGGTCCCTTGTGGGACCTAGGATCAGAGGCGGCTCTCTAATTAGGCAAATTAGGCGGTGGCCTAAGGCCCCGCACTCTCAGGGGCCTCGCAATCACCTAATTTGCCTAATTGCAGAGCCACCTCTGCTGACAAACAATGCCGATGCGGTGGGGCAGCGCTCCGGCCACTCAGCCAGCAGAGCTGCGTGAGCTCCGTGGTGAGAGAAGACGGAGCTGTGGCTGTGTCTTGGGGAGAAGGCGTGGCAAGCACTGTGTTGTCCGGGGGAGGAGAAGGGGAGGCGACTCATTACAGCAGCCGGACAATACAAATATTCCCGCTGCTCCGGAGCTGCAGATCGCCCCCCCTCACCTCCCACTCTAGTGCTCCACTGAGTGATCCCAGCACACCCGGAGGAGTCATCTGGCGCCTGACTGGTAAGCAGAGGGGGAGCGGAGGGTGCCGCCGGGTAGGAAGCCTCGCCAGGGCTGTACTGGAGCCGATAGAAGGGGGAGGGAAGAGAGAAGAGCTGAAGAGGTGTCCAGCCGCCCTGGGACTGTCAGTCAGTGCGGGGGTGTCGGGATTCGGGGCTCCAGCTGCAGGGAGAGGCACATCTACCATTCCACAAACCCCTTCTGCAGCCAGCCACCACTATCATCAGAGAGAGCCAACCCCTCACCCCTGCTCCTCCAGCATTCCTCAGCCACAGCCACTTGCCTTTATTTCCACCCCCTGCCCCATCCCCTCCACTCCCTTCTTCTGGATAATCTGTGCCACAGTCAAGGCAGCTCAGTCCTGTGCCAGTGTGCCAACCTATGATTGACAGCCCCTGACCCCTCCCTCCACCCTGCCATTACCCCCACCTATGCAGGGCTCCACTGCGGGTTCAGGATGTCCCAGCCCAGTCCAGTGCTGATCTTCAGCCATGGTGGGCCGGGTGCTCTTCATCCTGCGCTGGCAATGCCTGCTGATTGGCTTCTCCACTGCTACCTCCTTCACCGACACCAGCACCGAGATAGAGAGCACCAGCACCAAGATAGAGAGCACCAGCACCAAGATAGAGAGCACCAGCACCGAGATAGAGATCACCAGCACCGAGATAGAGAGCACCAGCACCGAGATAGAGATCACCAGCACCGAGATAGAGATCACCAGCACCGAGATAGAGAGCACCAGCACCGAGATAGAGAGCACCAGCACCGAGATAGAGATCACCAGCACCGAGATAGAGATCACCAGCACCGAGATAGAGAGCACCAGCACCGAGATAGAGAGCACCAGCACCGAGATAGAGAGCACCAGCACCGAGATAGAGAGCACCAGCACCGAGATAGAGAGCACCAGCACCGAGATAGAGAGCACCAGCACCGAGATAGAGAGCACCAGCACCGAGATAGAGAGCACCAGCACCGAGATAGAGAGCACCAGCACCGAGATAGAGAGCACCAGCACCGAGATAGAGAGCACCAGCACCGAGATAGAGAGCACCAGCACCGAGATAGAGAGCACCAGCACCGAGATAGAGAGCACCAGCACCGAGATAGAGAGCACCAGCACAGAGATAGAGATCACCAGCACCAAGATAGAGATCACCAGCACCAAGATAGAGATCACCAGCACCGAGATAGAGATCACCAGCACCGAGATAGAGAGCACCAGCACCGAGATAGAGAGCACCGACACCAGCACCGAGATAGAGATCACCAGCACCGAGATAGAGAGCACCAGCACCGAGATAGAGATCACCGACACCAGCACCAAGATAGAGAGCACCGACACCAGCACCGAGATAGAGATCACCAGCACCGAGATAGAGAGCACCAGCACCGAGATAGAGATCACCGACACCAGCACCGAGATAGAGAGCACCAGCACCGAGATAGAGAGCACCAGCACCGAGATAGAGATCACCAGCACCGAGATAGAGAGCACTGACACCAGCACCGAGATAGAGAGCACCAGCACCGAGATAGAGAGCACCGACACCAGCACCGAGATAGAGAGCACCGACACCAGCACCGAGATAGAGAGCACCGACACCAGCACCGAGATAGAGAACACTGACACCAGCACTGACATAGAGAACACTGAGACCAGCACTGACAGAGAACACTGACACCAGCACTGACATAGAGAACACTAAGACCAGCACTGACAGAGAACACTGACACCAGCACTGACAGAGAACACTGACACCAGCACTGACAGAGAACACTGACACCAGCACTGACAGAGAACACTGAGACCAGCACTGACAGAGAACACTGAGACCAGCACTGACAGAGAACACTGACACCAGCACTGACAGAGAACACTGAGACCAGCACTGACAGAGAACACTGACACCAGCACTGACAGAGAACACTGACACCAGCACTGACAGAGAACACTGACACCAGCACTGACATAGAGAACACTGACACCAGCACTGACAGAGAACACTGACACCAGCACTGACATAGAGAACACTGACACCAGCACTGACATAGAGAACACTGACCCCAGCACTGACATAGAGAACACTGACCCCAGCACTGACATAGAGAACACTGACACCAGCACTGACATAGAGAACACTGAGACCAGCACTGACAGAGAACACTGAGACCAGCACTGACAGAGAACACTGACACCAGCACTGACATAGAGAACACTGACACCAGCACTGACAGAGAACACTGAGACCAGCACTGACAGAGAACACTGACACCAGCACTGACATAGAGAACACTGACACCAGCACTGACAGAGAACACTGAGACCAGCACTGACAGAGAACACTGACACCAGCACTGACAGAGAACACTGACACCAGCACTGACAGAGAACACTGACACCAGCACTGAGATAGAGAGCACTGACACCAGCACTGACATAGAGAACACTGACACCAGCACTGACAGAGAACACTGACACCAGCACTGACAGAGAACACTGACACCAGCACTGACAGAGAACACTGACACCAGCACTGACAGAGAACACTGACACCAGCACTGAGATAGAGAGCACTGACACCAGCACTGACATAGAGAACACTGACACCAGCACTGACAGAGAACACTAACACCAGCACCGAGATAGAGAGCACTGACAGAGAGCACTGACACCAGCACTGACATAGAGAATGCTGACACCAGCACTAACACAGAGAAAACTGACACCAGCACCAAGATAGAGAGTACTGACACCAGCACTGACATAGAGAATGCTGACACCAGCACTAACACAGAGAACACTGACACCAGCACCAAGATAGAGAGTACTGACACCAGCACTGACATAGAGAACACTGACACCAGCACTGACATAGAGAACACTGACACCAGCACCGAGATAGGGAGCACTGACACCAGCACTGACATAGAGAGCACTGACACCAGCACTGACATAGAGAACACTGACACCAGCACCGAGATAGAGAGCACTGACACTAGCACTGACAGAGAACACTGACACCAGCACTGACAGAGAACACTGACACCAGCACTGACATAGAGAACACTGACACCAGCACTGACATAGAGAACACTGACACCAGTGCTGACATAGAGAACACTGACACCAGTGCTGACATAGAGAACACTGACAGCAGCACCGAGATAGAGAGCACTAACATAGAGAACGCTGACACCAGCACTGACATAGAGAATGCTGACACCAGCACTAACACAGAGAAAACTGACACCAGCACCAAGATAGAGAGTACTGACACCAGCACTGACATAGAGAATGCTGACACCAGCACTAACACAGAGAACACTGACACCAGCACTAAGATAGAGAGTACTGACACCAGCACTGACATAGAGAACACTGACACCAGCACTGACATAGAGAACACTGACACCAGCACCGAGATAGGGAGCACTGACACCAGCACTGACATAGAGAGCACTGACACCAGCACTGACATAGAGAACACTGACACCAGCACCGAGATAGAGAGCACTGACACTAGCACTGACAGAGAACACTGACACCAGCACTGACATAGAGAATACTGACACCAGCACTGACAGAGAACACTGACGCCAGCACTGACAGAGAACACTGACACCAGCAGTTTAAAGTCCCTAATGCAATTTATACAGTTAATTTTTTTATCGATGTAATTATTTTTCCTATTATGGGCGTGAGTGGGGCCTCATGTCTAGGTTTTGCCTAAGGCCTCACAAAGCCTAGAGCCGCCTCTGCCTAGGATCCTCCCTGTCTTTAATCCCATCCACAAGGAGATGGTGACGGGGTGTCTTTTTGGCTATGGACAGACCTTTATTGATGGTGGTCGGAGAATATCCTCTGTCCATAAACCTAGAGGACATAGAGATAGCCTCCCTATCAAAATCACTCTCCTTACTGCAGATTCTCCTCAGCCTTAGGAACTGTCCAAGTGGGATATTCCTAATAGTATGTCCAGGATGATTAGAATCGGCCCTAAGGAGTGTGTTACCCGCACTGGGTTTTCTCTATAGGTTAGAAGTGACCTCAGGACCATCCGATGTAAAAAGAACATCCAGAAACTCAATAGAAATCGGGTCCATTTTACCCGTGAATTTTAAATTCAAATTATTGTCATTTAAGTAAAGAAGCCAATTATCAATTTCAACCAGTGGATCAAACACAATAAATAACAGGTCATCTATATACCTACAGTAAAACACCGTATCTAATCGACGGGGACTGTCATCCCCAAAAATGCGGAGCCTTTCCCACCACCCCATGTAAAGGTTGGCCAGGGATGGTGAGAACTTCGCGCCCATGGAGGCGCCGCACTTCTGGAGATAGTACTCCCCGTCGAACATAAAGAAATTATGTGTAAGTAAATATTCTAAACACATGCTATTATAGCTCCACCCCTTCCTCCAAATCCTATTATCATAGCTCCACCCCTCCCTTCACAGCCTATTATCATAGCTCCACCCCTCCATTCACAGCCTATTATCATAGCTCCACCCCTCCCTCCAGATCCTATTATCATAGCTCCACTCCTCCCTTCACATTCTATTATCATAGCTCCACCTCTCCCTCCACATCCTATTATCATAGCTCCACCCCTCCCTCCACATCCTATTATAGCTCCACCCCTCCCTTCACATCCTATTATAGCTCCACCCCTCCCTTCACATCCTATTATCATAGCTCCACCCCTCCCTTCACATCCTATTATCATAGCTCCACCCCTCCCTTCACATTCTATTATCATAGCTCCACCCCTTCCTCCACATCCTATTATCATAGCTCCACCCCTCCCTTCACATTCTATTATCATAGCTCCACCCCTCGCTTCACATCCTATTATCATAGCTCCACCCCTCCCTTCACATTCTATTATCATAGCTCCACCCCTCCCTCCACATCCTATTATCATAGCTCCACCCCTCCCTTCACATCCTATTATCATAGCTTCACCCCTCCCTCCACATCCTATTATCATAGCTCCACCCCTCCCTTCACATTCTATTATCATAGCTCCACCCCTCCCTCCACATCCTATTATCATAGCTTCACCCCTCCCTTCACATCCTATTATCATAGCTTCACCCCTCCCTCCACATCCTATCATAGCTCCACCCCTCCCTCCACATCCTATTATCATAGCTCCACCCCTGCCTTCACATCCTATTATCATAGCTCCACCCCTCCCTTCACATTCTATTATCATAGCTCCACCCCTCGCTTCACATCCTATTATCATAGCTCCACCCCTCCCTCCACATCCTATTATCATAGCTCCACCCCTCCCTCCACATCCTATTATCATAGCTCTACCCCTCCCTTCACATCCTATTATAGCTCCACCCTCCCTCCACATCCTATTATAGCTCCACCCCTCCCTCCACATCCTATTATCATAGCTCCACCCCTCCCTTCACATCCTATTATCATAGCTTCACCCCTCCCTCCACATCCTATTATAGCTCCACCCCTCCCTTCACATCCTATTATAGCTCCACCCCTCCCTTCACATCCTATTATCATAGCTTCACCCCTCCCTTCACATCCTATTATAGCTCCACACCTCCCTCCCCTTCCTATTATCATAGCTTCACCCCTCCCTTCACATCCTATTATAGCTCCACCCCTCCCTCCACATCCTATTATAGCTCCACCCCTCCCTCCACTTCCTATTATCATAGCTTCACCCCTCCCTTCACATCCTATTATAGCTCCACCCCTCCCTTCACATCCTATTATAGCTCCACCCCTCCCTCCACATCCTATTATCATAGCTCCACCCCTCCCTTCACATCCTATTATAGCTCCACCCCTCCCTCCACTTCCTATTATCATAGCTTCACCCCTCCCTTCACATCCTATTATAGCTCACACCCCTCCCTCCACATCCTATTATCATAGCCCCACCCCTCCCTCCACATCCTATTATAGCTCACACCCCTCCCTCCGTGTCCTCCTATCATAGCTCCACCCCTCCCTCCGTGTCCTCCTATCATAGCTCCACCCCTCCCTCCGTGTCCTCCTATCATAGTTCCCTCCCTCCCACTGCAAAACAGGAGTTTTTAACCCCTTTTTTTTGGGTTAAAAGCACCCTGCTAGTGGATGAAAAATGCTACTTAAACAGCAGTAAAGAACCGCTAAAACAAGTGTGTCTTTAGTGCTAACTTGGCCGCGGTGTGAAAGGGGTCCTAGGTTTAATGGACTGCGCTAACGTTTTATTGCCCTGAAGGTCTAGTAGGCTGTCTGGGTTTTTCTCACACTGAGGCCTCTGGTGATCAGAATGATGGCAGATTCTTCCACCTGAAACTCAGTTTATAAGGATTCAGGTAGTCCTTTTGGCTTTGCCTGTCACAATATCTACAGAACAGAAGCGGGTAAGAACCTGCAAAAAAGATAACGATTATCCCTCACACCGTATAGAGCCGATCTGGAGGAGATCGATTTATTCTGGAAGCTCTCTCTGCATTTTGTAGATGTGAAATTCTCATGTGGCCCCTCCTCCTGTCTGGTGTCTCACCTGTAATCACTCTGTGCTGCCCCCTGCAGGTTTGTGTGTGAGGGGACGGTGGAGGAGAAGATCGCCCAACTTCAGGAGAAGAAGAAGGAATTGGCAAAGAAAGTCCTGACCGGAAACGGCACCACCTTCACCAAACTCACCCTGGCCGATCTGCGGCTGCTGTTTGGGGTGTAACCTGAGTAAGTCGCTCTATCGCTGGTGTAGTGTGGTGATCGGGCGCTGGGTACGCTGGTCTGCCCCTCCCCCCCACACTACATCTGGGGTGGGTTCCGGACTTGAGGATATCCTGTTATTTATCTGTTTGGGTGCCTCTTCTATGAGTGTTCCTGAAAACACTACGCGGCCCGCGAGCGTCGCCGTCTGTATTATTTATTGTATTATTTCTGTTCTCTGTGTTCTGTGTAATAAAACTCAACTTTTATAATGTTGGTGTGTTTTCTGTATTATTATAATTCGGTGTCTGGGGGGTGAGGATATACACTACTACATGGGTGGCACTGTGGCTTAGTGGTTGGCCCTTTTGCCTTGCAGCACTGGGGTCCTCAGTTCAGATCCCAACCAGGACAACATCTGCATGGAGTATGTATGTTCTCCCTGTGCTTGTCTGGGTTTCCTTCCGCACTCCAAAGACATGCCAATAGGTTCATTGGTGTCAGAAACCGTGAAATCAGACCGAGACAGAAGTACAGTTATATCACACTTGTTTAATAATAAAAAGAACAAACATAGTCAAAACATAGCCAGAGTTCAGTAACCGGAACGGATAGTCAGATAACCTAGAAAGTCAGGGATCAATGTAGTGGAACAGCAAGCAGGATCTGGAGCCAGAAGGGATGTCAGCCAAGCAAGTCTTAAACAGGAATGCAGGAAATAGTTTCTGTGATGTTGACCAAGGCGAAGGCAGAGATCCTCTGGACTGGACGGCTCAAGTAAGGCAGGAATGACGAGCAGGATATCATCAACAGCTGAGTCACTGTGGAGAGAAAGGAGCTGGCAATGAGCCGACAGCTGAGCGGACAGCTCTGATAAGGAAGGACTGAGCCCAACCCTGACAATTGGCTGCTGTCTAAGTTGGATGTATTGTGTGTATGTACAGTGGGGGAGAATACCCATCGTCTCCCCTGCAGATTGTGTAAGTTTTGCCCACTTACAAAGAAATGAAGGGTCTATAATTTTTATCACAGGTGTATTTTATACGATAGAAACAGAATATCAACCAAAAATCCAGAAAAACACACATGATACAAATATTATAAATGGAGTTGCAGTTCAGCAAGTAAAATAAGTATTTGATCCCCTACCAACCAACAATAATTCTGCCCCTCCACAGACTGGCTACAGTAGGTGCTCATGTTGTACCCAGATACACAGAGGCAGAAAAACCAGGACAGAATGCTACGACGGACAGGAACGCCGGGGCAGAACGCTACGATGGAAACTCTGACCAAAGAAAACAAAAAATGACGACAAAGTAAAAGCAGCAATGTATGTGGTTTACATTCTCCCTGTCCTGCCAGCCTCCCAGGAATGCGAATCCCTGCTGACAATGAATGTGACCTTACGTGCTTAAGAATAGCATGCGGGTGGTAGTACTGGAAGATGTAGGATAGTGCTTACCTGGACAACCAGATGTGGTGGAAGTATAGTAAAACATATTGTAAAACATGTTGTCCCTATTGCGTATCTGACTGCAGCGATGTAGGGAGAAAGGAGCTGACGGGCGGACGAATCCCCTCCCCGGAACACCGGGCGGCCCCCCTCGTGAAGCCAACTGTGCGCAAGAGAGGAGCTAACAGGCGGCTGAATCACCCACAACCCCCCCCCCAACACCAGGAGAAGCGGGCACCCCCCTCGTGGGGTCAGCTCAGTGCAGGAGAGAGGAGCTATCAGGTGGCCGAATCCCCCATACCCCCCCGAACACCTGGAGAAGCGGGCGGCCCCCCTCGTGGGGTCAGCTCAGTGCAGGAGAGAGGAGCTATCAGGTGGCCGAATCCCCCATACCCCCCCCCGAACACCGGGAGAAGCGGGCACCCCCCTCGTGGGGTCAGCTCAGTGCAGCAGAGAGGAGCTATCAGGTGGCCGAATCCCCCATACCCCCCCTGAACACCGGGAGAAGCGGGCGGCCCCTTCGTGGGGTCAGCTCAGTGCAGGAGAGAGGAGTTATCAGGTGACCGAATCCCCCATACCCCCCCTGAACACCGGGAGAAGCGGGCGGCCCCTTTGTGGGGTCAGCTCAGTGCAGCAGAGAGGAGCTATCAGGTGGCCGAATCCCCCACACCCCCCCCGAACACCGGGAGAAGCGGGCGGCCCCTTCGTGGGGTCAGCTCAGTGCAGGAGAGAGGAGCTGTCAGGCGACCGAATCCCCCACACCCCCCCAACACCGCGCGGCCCCCACGTGGAGCCAGATCTGCACATTAAAGGAGCTGGCAGGCGGCGGACACACCCCTCCCCCCCCCGCGGGAACACCGGACGGCCCCCACCTGGAGCCAGATCTGCCTAGAAAAGAAACTGGCAGGCGGCCGATGCACCCCCCCCGGCGGGAACACTGGGAGGAGCGGGCGGCCCCCACGTGGAGCCAGATCTGCCCGGGAAAAGAAGCTCGCACGGGGCCGATACATCCCCCTCCCTGGCGAGAACACCAGGAGGAGCGGGCGGGTAGTATGATGGAAGTAATAAAGGTGGATAGGTGGCCAGATGGGGGGGCAGGCAGACTCCCCGATGGTGCCTGGCATGAGCACCGAGAGAAGTCCAGCAAGAACCCGGAAGTGACGTATGCCGGCGTAAAAACCCAGAGACGCCAACAAGCCCTGGCCTGATAGAGGAGGAGGCTTAAATAGCCCTCTCAGACTCCTCCCACAAATACAGGCTAGCCTTTACACTTGTCTTTTATCATGTATGTAGTCTCTGAAGGGAATTCTGGAGAGGAGTCCCCACCGGGATGGGGATTGCGGGAGGAGTCAGACATGTATGGACTGTGGAGAGGAGACTGTGACGACACCCCGAGTATGAAAGGGGTTAAAGTTGTTTAGGACATTCCATACCCAAACACAAAGGCAGCTACCGAACACTTCCATCAGCTGAACAAGGAACCCATACAAATAATTCTCCCCCAAATACAAGACAAGATGTATGTCTTGAGGGTCAAGCAGGAATGAATCTTTATTCAAACACATGTTATACAGATCCCACTTCGAAACATTTCCCCCCACCCATGGAAAACAGGGCGGGTTAAACTGTCCAATAACAATGGACACATAGGTCTGTAATAATCGAGTTATTTACTGTATTAATAACTATATTTCAATAATTCATATTGATGAGAAAAGTTCCAAGAAAAATCCGTTAAGTTCTCGTGTAAAACCTCCAAAATTGATTTAATGATCAATTAGCAAAATGTTACAAAAACAATGTCAAAATGTAGAATACAAAAATAGATTATTCTTAAAATGAAGTTTAAATCAGATATGTCTGTGTGTATGTCTTGAGATGTGTGTCTGTGTGTCTGTGTTGATGGAGAGCTGCAGTGCAAGTGACCCTCTCCCCACAGCCTGTCTGTACTCCTACAATTAACCCCCACCTTTTTCCATAGAGGCTGGCTTAAAAAAGGTTCATTATACTTATAGTCCCACAGAAAAGACCGCGAAATTTGAATTACTCCTTCCAACATTCCTAAGGGCGGGGCTATGAACGAAGAAAAGCTATCTTTTAAGAATCATTTAACTTACAATATATACATTTCCTTTAAACATATAAAATCCTACATATCAGTATACATATATGTAAAATGCAGTGTTCTTATTAATACCCTAATCAAGAAATATAATAGTGTAAAGAAACAGCTTATATTCTTAACATAATGAAACTTTGTGTCTTTGGAAAGACTGTAATCTAATCTTCTTACGATGGGGGAGGTGAAAATGGTCTACACTAAATTGTATCCATATGTGAGACGAATCTCTCCCAAGCAATGCATACAAAGCCTATACCAGCATAAACTTATAGAAGTTATAAAAACCTATATAACTTCACCTTTTCCATAGATAGAAGATATATATATATATTTATATATATATATATATTTATATATATAATTCAATTATCATAAGAACTCAACCATTCATAAATTCTGATATTCTAACATTTCCCTCTCAAAATGATTGATTTAAATTAATCTTAATCATTTTAAATTAAATCATAAAATAAATCTGAATCTAACTCTAAATCCATTTATACCTCAAACGCATCACATCCGTATTCATTCATGCCCAAAGATCTTAAGATAATTGACTCAAATATATATTTTCAAATGTGATTCTATATAAGGAAAAGTGAATTCATAACCCTTCATCTTCATATACCATAAAAAATATTTTCACAATTATTATTTTCTTTTTCTTTTACCAAATAAATCAATCCCCTTAATTTCATGATTCATAAATGTAACATTGTTGTACAATACTTTGAAATATAGATATCATTTCAGAAATTTGTTTCATATTTTCCCTCCAAATTGTGTTTAACATAAATCTATAATCCATAAAACCTTTCTAATAACCTTGTCAAAATTAAAACATAAAATATGTTCTTAACTTCAATTTGTTCATATAAGTGAGATGATTTCAAAACTAAATACATATTACAATGTAAAGTTAATCCTATCTTGTTTATGTACCTTTAAGAAAAATGTACTCTGTCTTAATTAACACCAGATGTTCCCTCTAACTAGAATGACTCTATTGTAGGGATGTTTAACCCTTTCAACTCTGAAAATACACTATATATGAGTGTAAAAATGATGTGTAAAAAAATATCTCATCTTGATATAATAAACATGTCCTGTCACATAAAAATAATATATAAAAACTGCAATATATCTGATGGATAAATGATTTCATCAGTAGTCAAAAAAACTAAAAAGTCCATTGTTTTTAAAATGTCCTCTCTTATCAGAGGTTCTCGAGAATTTTTCTTCTTCTTCTTCTTCCTGCACTCTGTAAAGTTGGAAAAACTTTATTGAACATTAAAATGACAACAATAATTATAACGAATGAATCTCTTCTGTCAATTCTTCTCCCAGAACTGATATTCTTAAACTTCAAGATTTTGTTCCCATCTGGAAGGTCTAGAAATATTAAATTTCTTTCTTTTGGTGACTTACAAGTCAGATCCTAAAAAAGAATGCAGTATCATTATTGAGAATTTAAATACATGCAAAATATACCTTCATTTACTTATTCATTTTGCATACCAAAATTCTAATATTTTATTATGACATACAAACCATATTTTAATAATAACATTTCTAATTACCTTACTTTGCTTTATTTTTCTTTAAATGACCTATACTCTAATTTATTATTCTGTGTATTTAAACGACAGGACGCAATTTCTCTTTTTTTAGTCATAATATAAAATCTTGTTTTCATAAACTAAATGAAAGATTTTAAATTACCCCAGAAGACAAAAGCGAATTATATATTCATTCACTTCTCTTCTATAATATTTCAGAGTAATGCGTGCTGTACTGTACTTCTAACATTTTCAATTCAGCATTTTCTGTAGAATTTTTGCTGAATAGTATAACCATTCTTTGGGTAACACCTAGAAAGACCTGTTGAACAATTCTTAATATTATTGACAAATCCTGTCTCAAAGCATCTTTCAGCACTTGTTCTAACAATCCCATTTATAGGCTTTCTGAATAAATTTAGCTGAGAATGTTCTGTTATCACATCTACCTCTATGGGTTTAGATTTTAAAGTTTTAAAAAATGGGCAATATTTGTCATATAATTCTCCTGAATGAATTCTCTTAAAAAGAATTTTTAATGACAGATCAGGTGTCCGTAATATGATCATCCTAGATCTCACAATCTTTTCTGTTACTTTGACTGCAAAATAAACACTTAACAATTGCTTCATATTTGTGTCAAAAGTCTTTTCCATATTTGTCAAACCTCTGGAGAAAAAACCTATTATTTTCGGTTCACCATCTTTTACCTGAAATAAAATTACTGAGATGGAGTTCTCAGATACCTTAGTAGACAATAAAACAGGCATAGACATTCCAATTTCGATTGTATGCAATGAAACAGCATTCTGCAAATCTTTTTTCAACATTTCAAAAACATCTGTATGGGTTTGAGACCATTCATCAAACACAACATCTTTTTGTTTCAGGAAATCAAATAATGGTTTAACTTTATCATCGTATTCCTGTAAAAACTCTTTGCAAGAATTTAACTCACTCAAAAATTGATATAATGCCTTGTAAGATGTTGGAACTGGAATAGCAGAAATGTTTCTAACTTTTTCCTGTGATAACATTCTCTGTCCATGACTAATTTGCATATGAAGAAAGTTAACTTTATCTTTCATTAACTGAACTGACTCTGTGTTCAATTTCAATCCTGCTGTTTGTAACAGAGTAAATAACTCTGTCAACAGAGTGACATGTTCCTCTGTATTTTGGGTAGACAACAAAATTTTGTCCACGTGTTGGAAAATACATTTTGGTCTAGAAAATTTTGATAAAACTTTCTCCAAGCACTCGTGCACTATTCCGTCACTGATTTCCATTTCTGGAATTATTCTAGTGAAGGCATAAGTTTCTTTATTGAAACTGAAGGCAAGTTTATAATGACAGCTGTTTGTTACTGGTACTGAAAAATGACTATTGGAAATTTCCAGTACTGAAAATACTTTGGCCTTGGCATCCATTTGTGACATTAAATTTAAATTAGGAACAATAGGTTTGTTATTTGTAATGCATTTATTCAGTGATCTTAAATCAACTGATAAAGAATACGAATCATCAGCATTCTTGATAGGCCAAATACAATTATTTACCACTGATTGTGCCTTCTTTAATATTCCTTGTTGTAAAAATGATTGTACAATGTCAGAAACTGGACCTATTGATTCTTGTGGCAACTTATTTTGAATTTGGGGTTCAGGGTCTCGTCCCTCAATTTCTATCTCAATATCTTTAAACAAACCTGTATCCATTTTGTTCTGACTCCAAAGACTTTTATGTGCTCTTACCGATTGTTCCAATTCGAGATTGGTTCCTGTGTGTGGCCAATTAAAATCTGAAGAAATGTCAGCGACTGCTGTACAAATACTTCCAACATTATTGCACATGGAAGAATCTATTAACCTAGATTTGGGCCTAGATGAATCTTTCCATATAGTAGAATTACTTAAATCAATAATCCAATCTAATTTACTAATCACATCCATGCCTAAAATATTCTCTGTATTTTGGCAACACCAGATGTCCATTTTAGTTTTTAAAACTCCCGGAATCTCGAAATTCACATCAGAAACTTTAGCTGCAACTGTATTTCCTTTTCCATTGAAACCAATTAAATTACATTTTGGAGAATCAATATTCACATGTAATTTGTTTTTAGTTAAACTGAGTTTAGATCCTAAATCTATTAACCATTTAGTATCCTTGCCATTTAATAAACCATGTAACCATGGCCTTCCACTTTCATCTAATAAAAGTGAAGTCACATATTTTAATGTTGGAGATGACTCAGAACCTTTTTTCCTAAATCCTGATGGTGATGGAAGAAATCCATCCCTCTCATTTTCATCATTGTTTTTCAAATTGATTGAACTGTCATTAACAGTCAATGTACTGATCTGTTTGACTTCTGAAGCATAAGGCAAATCAGTCAAACTATTGTTTGAAGAAGAAAGAATATATTTCTCAGAAATATGTTCTGTATTTTCTACTTTCAAAGTTTTCCTTTGTGTAGTATGTAGGGAAATATTTCCTGTCTGCTCTGAAACCTTAGTTCTGCCTGTGACGTGTATCTCACCATCTCTGGGTGTGGCCTTACATGTGGTACTCTGAACGCCATTTTGTAATATATCTAAACGACGTCTGCATTCAGCAGCTTTATTCAGTATTTTTGTTTTAAGCAAAACTTTATTTTCCTGGTCATCAACCTTGAAAAAACGCATATCTTGTACAAAAGGCTCCTGCATAGAATCTGCAGTAACATTCATAGAGTCTGCATTAACATTAATCTCTAAACTCTTGCTTGACTCTGCTTTAAACGTTACATTATTCTGTAACTCAGACAACTGAATATCCTTTATTTGAATTGCACTCTGCAAATCATCTATCCTTTCAGTCAAAATCTGACAATTAGTACATAAACTATTGTCCTTTATTTCCTCTTTTGTACCAACTACATTGCTTTCAAAAACTCCTGATATCATTGTATCATAAACTTTAATCAACTTAATCAAATTCCTAACCTGTTTGCTGAATTTCTTAAATGCAAATTTTGACTTTTGTATTTTCTTATTAGCCTGTAAGCATTCATTGAACATGTAACACCATAATTCATCATCTTTAACAAACTTTGACAAATTTTTAAATTCTAAATCACTCTCACTGGATAATTCATGAATTAAATCCATAACTTACCAATGTAAGACGGCTTTCTTCATGTAACACGCGTTCCCTCTCTTGGCGGGAAATTACGTCATCAAGAAACAGATTTTTCTTGTACGTGCACAAACGTCTCACCGATTCTGATCTTTCTTTTCCTTCCAAGTTCAATTCAATGATGCCGAAAATGAGCTTTTTCGATTTCTCCTGAAAGCTTGTCTGAATAATCACTGTTTTTGCTGATATTCCCTCTCGACAAGCGGAAGGAGAAATTATTGAAAAAAAATTCGATATTCGGACAAAAAGAATCTGGCAAATGGCTCGCCACTGTAATAATCGAGTTATTTACTGTATTAATAACTATATTTCAATAATTCATATTGATGAGAAAAGTTCCAAGAAAAATCCGTTAAGTTCTCGTGTAAAACCTCCAAAATTGATTTAATGATCAATTAGCAAAATGTTACAAAAACAATGTCAAAATGTAGAATACAAAAATAGATTATTCTTAAAATGAAGTTTAAATCAGATATGTCTGTGTGTATGTCTTGAGATGTGTGTCTGTGTGTCTGTGTTGATGGAGAGCTGCAGTGCAAGTGACCCTCTCCCCACAGCCTGTCTGTACTCCTACAATTAACCCCCACCTTTTTCCATAGAGGCTGGCTTAAAAAAGGTTCATTATACTTATAGTCCCACAGAAAAGACCGCGAAATTTGAATTACTCCTTCCAACATTCCTAAGGGCGGGGCTATGAACGAAGAAAAGCTATCTTTTAAGAATCATTTAACTTACAATATATACATTTCCTTTAAACATATAAAATCCTACATATCAGTATACATATATGTAAAATGCAGTGTTCTTATTAATACCCTAATCAAGAAATATAATAGTGTAAAGAAACAGCTTATATTCTTAACATAATGAAACTTTGTGTCTTTGGAAAGACTGTAATCTAATCTTCTTACGATGGGGGAGGTGAAAATGGTCTACACTAAATTGTATCCATATGTGAGACGAATCTCTCCCAAGCAATGCATACAAAGCCTATACCAGCATAAACTTATAGAAGTTATAAAAACCTATATAACTTCACCTTTTCCATAGATAGAAGATATATATATATATTTATATATATATATATATTTATATATATAATTCAATTATCATAAGAACTCAACCATTCATAAATTCTGATATTCTAACAAGGTCATGTGTACTTAACTTCTCATCAGTAAACAGTCTTAACAGGGGGGCTGCTGGAGGAATCCCCCCTCCCTCTTTCCTCACAGCAAGACCATAATAGTTGAGGCAGACAGCCACAATAGACAATAGAATACAGTCACACCCCAACCATCACAGCAAAGAGTCCACAACAGGAGACAGCACACATTATACAGCATTGAGTCTGACTAGCACAGATCATAGTGGGGTTCTCATTCACCCTGTGCCCCTATTAGTGACTCCCATCACAGAGACTATAGAATAAAACCAGAGCCACCAACCTGGAGCCGTCCAACAGCGCGGCACGGTGCACCGGAGAGGAGGTCAGTGACAGCGCCATCAGGCCAGTCTGAGGGGGGTCACTGATGTAAGGGGGAGTGAATACAATAATGTAGGGGGCACTGATATAAAGGTTTCCCCTTATATCAGTAACCCCCCTTACCTTAGTGTATTCACTCTGCGGAAGGTGGTCTCTAGTCACCAGAGTCTCCCCCCACCCCCCACATCACAGTTCCCGGCATTCTCCTTTACATCAGAGTCTACAGGATTCCCCCTTGCAGTGCAACGGAACTCAGGTGTAAAGGAAAATGCTGCAGAGCATGATTTAAGGAGAAACTCTGATGTAAGGGGGGCTCTAGTCACCAGAGACCACCTTATATCAGAGACCACTGCATTCCCATTTACATCAGAGTTCCCACTTACATCAGGGTCTGCAGCGTTGCCCTTTACATCAGTGTTCCCCTTTACATCAGGGTTCACAGAGTTCCCCCTTGCACTGTAAGATTAAAAGGGATGGAGACTCAGAGACATGTCCAGGGAACACAGAAGATACATGGGTTAGATTAGAAGGGATGGAGGCCTGGAGACATGTCCAGAGTACGCAGAAGATACATGGGTTAGATTAGAAGAGATGGATGTCCAGGGAACACAGAGGAGGCCTCCATCCCTTCTAATCTAACCCATGTATCTTCTATGTTCCCTGGACCTGTCTCTGGGCCTTCATCCCTTCTAATCTAACCCATGTATCTTCTGTGTTCCCTGCACATGTCTCTGGGCCTCCATCCCTTTTAATCTTAGAGGGGGAACTCTGTGAACCCTGATGTAAATGTGAACACTGATGAAAAGGGCAATGCTGCAGACCCTGATGTAAGTGGGAACTCTGATGTAAATGGGAATGCAGTGGACTCTGATATAAGGTGGTCTCTGGTAACCAGAGCACCCCTTACATCAGAGTTCCTCTTAGATCAGGTTCTGCAGCCTTTTCCATTACATCTGAGTTCCCCTGCACCGCAAGGGAGAATCCTGCAGACTCTCGTGTAAAGGGAAATGCTGGAAACTCTGATGTGGGGGTGGGTGCAGAGTGAATACACTAAAGGTAAGGGGGGGGGGTTACTAATCTAAGGTGAAATATTTATATCAGTGCCACCTCAACATTATTGTATTTTCTTCCCCCAGTACATCAGTGACCCCCCCTTAGACTGGCCTGATGGCGCTTTCACTGACCTCCTCACAGGTGTACTGTGCAGGGCTCAGTTAGACGGCTCTAAGTTGGTGGCTCTGGTTCTATTCTATAGTCTCTTCTCCACAGTCCATACACGTCCAACTCCTCCAGTAATCCCCATCCGATGGCACTCTCCCTATTGATTCCTCTCCAGACTTCCCTTCAGAGACTACAGACATGATAAAAGACAAGAGATAATCAGAGATTGCAGATATGATACAAGAGGTGGTTAGAGGCTGCAGACATGGTACAGGAGGTGGTCAGAACATGCGCACAGGATACAGTAGGTGGTCAGAGGATGTGGAAATGGTACAGGCGATAGTTAGAGTATGCCGACATGTAGGGGGAGCAAACAGAGTGGTCCCCCCGTGTAGTTGGAGCATACAGAGAGGTCAGTCATGTAGTGGGAGCATACAGAGAGGTCAGTCATGTAGTGGGAGCACATCTATGTATCCATGTAGGAGGAGCACACAGAGGGGTCAGTCGTGTAGTGGGAGCACATCTATGTATCCATGTAGGGGGAGCACACAGTGGGGTGAAATCCTGATAAGAGCTGTCACAGGAGGGCCCTCATACAGGACACATGGAAGGCAGGGCGGTGAGGTTGGCACACACAGGGTGATCAGGTTCCTGTACTTAGGGGAGGTGGGGTCCTGGTCCCCAGGGAATATGGGGTCCCTAGGTGAGATGGAGCCCCCGTTGCCAGGGGAGATGGGGTTCCTGTCCGTAGGCAAGATGGGTTCCGCACCCCTAGGAGAGATAGTGTCCCTGTCCCCAGGGGAGAAGAGGTCCCTAGGGGAGAAGGGATGACGATGTCCCCAGGAGAGAAGGATGTCCCTGCCCTCAGGGAAGAAGGGTGTCCCTGTCCTCAGGGGAGAAGGGTGTCCCTGTCCTCAGGGAAGAAGGGGGTCCCTGTCCTCAGGGAAGAAGGGGGTCCCTGTCCTCAGGGGAGAAGGGTGACACCCTCTCCTCCTCCAACTACCCAAGGACCAGCTCTTCCAATTTTGGCCAACCCTGGGGCCATCTCCTTTCCTCCTACCCCATTCACCTTGGGGGCCCTCTCTTACTCTAAACACCCAGGTGCCCTCTCCTTCTCCAAACATCTACCCAGGGGCCCTCTTCTTCACTAAATGACCACCCAGGGGCCATCTCCTCCTCCAAACACCCAGGGGCCCTCTCCTCCTCCAAACAACCAGGGGGCCTCTCCTTCTCCCACGTACACCCAACGGGCCCTCTCTTTCTCCCACGTCCACCAGGGGCCCTCTCCTCCCACGTCCACCCAGGAGCCCTCTCCTTCACCAACCACCCAGGAGCCCTCTCCTTCTTCCACGTCCACTCAGGAGCCCTCTCCTTCACCCTAAGCCACCAGTGACCCCAAAGCGGGTCACACATGCGCTCTGTCCTCGGGGGACCCGGTACCCACCGTCCTGGGATGCCATGATGATGGTGTACAAGTCTCAAGTATGAGGTCTACAGGGAAACTCGCACCCAGCTTCTTTGGCCCCTGATTGGAGGAAAAGCAGCGGAGGCGATCCAGCACTTGACAGAGATCACAGACACTGCTCTATAATTTTCCTTGACCTCCCATATATGTATTTTGCAGGGCTGTGCACACAAAGATTTGTGTAAGCGGAGGCTCATGTGTCAGGCTGCTGTTTTAGTTCGTGAACAGATTGCACAGCCCTTCACATTATGTACATCATGCAGTGTGGATGCTCATATTGATAAGGAATGTTTTCTATGCAAAGGCTTGGCCCCTCCAACAGGCACAGCTCTATGTTTTTCCTTGACCTCCTATACATACATAGATACAGTGCTATGCACAGGGCCCGTACAGTGCTATGCACAGGGCCCGCCCCCCCCTCTCCAAGCACCGCTCTATCTCCCCCTCCCCCCCACTTTCCTTTGGTACGGGTTCCTAGAAAGAACAGCCTAGGGGCGTGTCAGTGGCAGGGGGCGGGGCTAGCCTCGCGAACAGCTGTCTGCTGACGTAGCCGCACCGGAAGTGACGGAGTGGAGACTTTTCATAAGTCCAGGATTTTTTAAGAACACCGATCTCCTGCTGGTTAGGATGACATCAGCACCTCCCCAGACAGCTGCCTGCAGCTCCCGGACACTGAGATCCTGTGAGCCGGGCATCGCCAGAAACAGGACTGGGCAGAAGCGTCTGACACTTGTCTCCTCCATGTGTGCACAGAGGGCTCCTCTTCCTTCAGGACGGCACACATAGATATTAATAAGTCACAGACATGGGCCTATATATGGATATATGGCCTATATGGCCTATAGATATATATGGCCTAAATGGAGGGGCCTGGAGCTGCAGCCCCAATAACACCTATGTTAATCCAGCCCTGTCACCTCCCTAACACAAATTACTGTGCCTCCCTCCAGGACCAGTCTTAGTTATCCCCCCCCCCCCCGGTCAGTCTGTCTCCCAGTACAATCCCCCCCCACACCTTAAATGTACAGACCTCAGGTACAGGGTTCACATATGACTTCTATGTTTGTGAAGAGAGGGATCGCCTTCTGAGGCCCCCTGGATGCCCAATTTATATGGGTAGCAGCTGAAAAATAATGTGAGACCTTATGTCACCCTTGTTCTATCTGAGATACCAGTACAACCAAATCGCAAAGGCTTTCCACAAAGACTGGTCACCACGAAGTTGAAAAGGGGGGAGTCAGCAAGTTTGGATGATGAGGATATTTTGGCCCTTCAATTGAAGGATAAGTGGGATGTCCATGTCCTTTCTTCCATCCACCAAGACACCTCAGTGGAAACCCAGGGAAGGTAGGGTCTGGTATACGGATACAATCAGTTCATGGAAGGTGTACAGTAGACTAAAATTACCAAATGATGAAGCCCTACAACCAGAAGATCCATTCACTGGTATAAAACAAAGTGTCTATTTGCCTGTTCTAATCGATCATTTACTCTTTCATCATCTACAAGCCCACAGGAAGACCTGGCTCCTTCCTACACTCCACCCCTTAGAGCATTCATGAATTATTCTGCCCCCTCACTATTTTTAGTGTTGTAATGTTGCATCCAGATACTACAGCTGTTTACATTTATTATTTTATCATTAATCTCCATCCAGCACCCCATAATGACAAAGTGACAACAGAATTTTAGAAATGTCTGTCAATTTATTAACCACTTAAAGACAGCTACAGAGCGGTACTATAGTTCTGGATGGGCGTCCATAGACGTCCTCCCAGAGCCCCGCCCCCTACACACCTGCACCATGCATCGGGTGTGCTCTGTGACTGCTGTGTCCTTTGGACACAGCTGATTACAGATCGGGTAAAGGGCCAATCCCAGCAGACCTATACCATGTGATCAGCTGTGTCCAATCAAGACTTTCCAGTTATCCCCATTTCTTTCCTCACGAGCTGTCTCTGTATGAGGAAAGGAGTACTAATAATCAGCAATGTTGACAGTACATTGTTTACACTGATAATCAGGGCACGATCAGTGCAGCTTATCAGTGCCACCTATCAGTACCGCCTCATTAGTGCAGCTTATCAGTGCCACCTATCAGTCCTGCCTCATTAGTGCAGCTTATCAGTGTCCATCAATGCAGCTTATCAGTGCCCATCAATGCAGCTTATCAGTGCAGCCTCACCAGTGCCCATCAATGCAGCCTCACCAGTGCCCATCAGTGCAGCCTCACCAGTGCCCATCAGTATCGCCCCATCAGTGCTCATCAATGCAGCCTCACCAGTGCCCATCAGTGCAGCTTGTCTGTGCCCATCAATGCAACCTCACCAATGCCCATCAATGCACCCTCACCAATGCCTATCAGTGCAGCGTGTAAGTGCCCATCAATGCAGCCTAACCAGTGCCCATCAATTCAGCCTCACCAGTGCCCATCAATTCAGCCTCACCAGTGCCCATCAATGCAACCTCACCAGTGCCCATCAATGCAGCCTCACCAATGGCCATCAGTGCAGCTTATCAGTGCCCATCAATGCAGCCTCACCAGTGCCCATCAATGCAACCTCACCAGTGCCCATCAATGCAGCCTCACCAGTGCCCATCAATGCAGCCTCACCAATGGCCATCAGTGCAGCTTATCAGTGCCCATCAATGCAGCTTCACCAATGCCCATCAATGCATCCTCAGCAGTGCCCATCAATGCAGCCTATCAGTGCCCATCAGTGCAGCCTCATCAGCGTACATCAGTCTTTTTTTGTTTAGCAAAAATTGAAAAACGCAGTGGTGATTACCACCAAAACAAAGCTCTATTTGTGGGGAAACAAATGATAAAAATGTCCTATGTGTACAGTGTTACATGACCGCTCAATTGTCATTCAGAGTGTGACAGCACTGAAAGCTGAAAATTGGCCTGGGCAGGAAGGGGGTGTTCAGTATTCAGACCCTTTACTGAAGCACCTTTAGCAGCAATTACAGCTCACTGGTGAAGGCATTTCCCTTATGTCTGACTACCTGAATATCGTCTGTATCTGATGTCCCGTATACAAACCATCTCCTGTTTTCTCAACCATGTTTCTGCCTGCTGCCAGGACCATTTGTCTGCATACTGACCATGTCTTCCTCCCTCCTGAACTGACCCTGGCCTGTATATTGACCTCATTTCTGCCTGCCACCCGGACTGATCTTTTACCTGCATACTGACCATGCCTCTATTTAGACCTGCACTGTTCCTTCGAATCCCCTCCCCCCCTTCCAATGTCCCTGTCATTTTCTTCTATTCACGGTGAGACACCCCCAGAATTCTGCACCGCTATTATTCATCAGAGACTTCCTCATCTGCTGTTCTCCTTCTGGTTTCCTGTAAGAGAAATAAACACTTACCAGAAGATGGGGAGGGGGGAGGGTGAGTATAACACTTTCCAAATATAGATGTGGTGATAGGCCACTGACATCTCAAGCAGAGGGGCCACTGACATCAAGAGCAGGTCCCAAGCTCACCAACATTATAACTGAGTTCAGCAGATCTCCTGTTGTGTACATTTATTCATTCAGCAGGGAGCAGGTCTTTTAGTGCAACAATAATCATATACAATTCCATGAAATAACATGCTTGCAGAGACATTTAAACCTGCACATGAAGTTTCACAACAGTTCAAGTTAACTTTTCAAAGGTTTATGTGGACTGGCAGATAACTGGGGGGGGGGGGGGGCTTGTTCTAAAGATGCTTCCTGATTCCAATATGTCATACCACAGACCCCCATATCCACCGGAACAAGGATGTGTTGATGAGATCATCATCTGTATCAACATGGGCACAAGGTACCTTACAAGGCCTGGCCATGGTTCACCAAGGTAGGGGGACAAGCACTCACTGCCCCCACTTATCTGTATGCCTGAATAAAAGTTCTGGTATGGACTTTGAGGAGGACCCCATGTATAAAAAGTTTCATATTCAGAGCAGAAAGTGTAAGTGTCAGTCCTGCAAAAACTAACTACTTCCCCAAAGATGAGGAGGATGAGTATAACCCATTCCAATTAGAGGTGGAGACCCAGCCAAAGAACCACTGACACTCCAAGCAAAGAGCCCACCTACATTGTGAGCAAAGGGGCCACTCACCTCCAAACAGAGGAGCCAGTGACAACCCAAGCAGAGGGCCCACTGATACCCTGAGCAAAGAGGCCAGTAACATCCCGGGCAGAGTGGGAAATTACACCCCCAAGCAGAGGGGGCCACTGACATCCTAAGCAGAGTGGTGACTGACAACCTAAGCAGAGTGGTGATTGACACCCCAAGAGTGGCCACTCATATCCAAGCAGAGTGGTGATTGACACCCCAAGAGTGGCCACTCATATCCAAGCAGAGGGGCCACTGACATCTAGAGCAGGAACCAAAATCACCAACATGATACCTGAGTTTATCGGATCTCCTGTGTATTTATGTGAGTGTGTGTCTATGTAAGTTAGAGGATTGGTAAACCCAGCCTGAAATCCACAAATGAAAGATATGGCAACCGAACACCATTGAAGTCTAAGGGAGATGAATCTTGGAACTTTTTCGAGGCCACTTTGTAAGTTTTTGATAAAAAATAGAATAGGGAACTGGGAACTGACATGCACCAATGCAAAAAAACAACAAAAGTCATTAAGTATGAAGGAGGTCTTTTTTTTGTGGCTTATGACGAGTACACACGGTCGGAATTTCCGACAACAAATGTTGGATGTGAGCTTGTTGTCGGAAATTCCGACCGTGTGTAGTCTCCATCGGACATTTTGTGTTGGAATTTCCGACAATCAAAATTTGAGATTTGGATCTCAAATTTTCAACAAAATCTGTTATCAGAAAGTGTGTACACAATTCCAACGTACAAAATTCCACGCATGCTCGGAATCAAGCAGAGGAGCCGCACTGGCTATTGAACTTCAATTTTCTCGGCTCGTCGTATGTGATGTACGTCACCGCGTTCTTGACGTTTGGAATTTCCGACAACATTTGTGTGACCGTGTGTATGCAAGACAAGTTTGAGCCAACATCCGTTGGAAAAAAAACATGGATTTTGTTGTCGGAATGTGCGATCGTGTGTACGCAGCATTACTGTGCAACATTAAAAATACACAATTCCTTTAAATAACATGCTGGTAGAGTGACTGAAAACCTGCACATGGAGTTTCACAACAGTTTGAGTTTACCTTTTAAAGGTTAATGTGGGAGGGTAGATACATGGGGAGCAGTGGCAGAACTACCAGGGTCACAAAGTTTGCACTTTTGACTGGGCCCTGGCGTTCCGTCACTGTCAAGGGGGCCCCAGTGGGGATGCTGGTTTCAGGTCTCTGAGCTGAGAGCATTTCTCTCTTATAGCCCAGAGCCTGCACTGACAGTTCCCCCTCCCTCACATGGACAGGAGAGGAGAGAGACGATCTGCTCCTTCTCCTCCCGTCCCTCTTCTCCTGTGTGCACCACGGGAAGTGTTAATTTGATCATTCAGCTGCTGAGCTTCACACTTCCTGCGGTGCACAGAGGAGAAGAGGGGCGGGAGAAGGAGCAGATTGCCTCTCTCCTCTCCCATCTGTATGTAGCACACCCCCTTAAGGGCCGCAGATAACTGGGATCCCCCACCCTGCACAGCCAGGCACACAAAATTTTCACAGTCACTTCTGAGTCAGTTATTGAGGATATTCTGCAACCCCAGTGTCATATGCGAGGATATCAATAAGGCCAGATAGCTTAACTTGTCTTCCTATCAAAGCCATTTAACTTTCTTAACTTTATTTGTAAAATAACAGCAGAGAGTTTGTAGATGTTGTAGGCTGTGGAGAGAGAGCTTCTCTATGTGGAATGCTTATCCAGGAAGGAGGTAAAAAACAAAATGCTTATTGCAAGATTTGTCAGGATGTGCTTACAGAGCCTTCCATGAGTAAAAAAAGAACAGAGGACTGGGATAAACAGGAAAAAGAACAGGGAGAAACTAACTAATGAATTTAGACATGGAGAATGGGCTAATCCATTCTCTCTACCAGAGAATTGAAAAGTTACTATGGCAACCAGACTCTAGATCAGAAAAGTAAAAAGAGACAGGGCAAACAAACTAGGGACTCTTGTTCCATGATAGAGGGATTAGAACTTGGATGGGGATTGAGATTTATGGGATGTCCACTTGACTTCAAACAACTTAAGGGACAACTTTTCCTGTATACAGTCTATATACCAGTGTTGCCAACCGTCCATTAATTTACGGGCAGCCCATAAATTTCAGTCCGTTTTCGGGCCACCCGTAAATGTCCGTTACGGGCAACGTATAAAACAATGTTTTTTTTTCTTTCAGATCTACTTGAAATCACATTACTAACTGTATAACTGTATATTGTAGTTGTTTGTAGATTAAATACCGAAATTTGCACTTAAAACTGCAATTTTGGAACTTTTTGAAATGCCAGTAAAAACGTGGCTGTGCCAGTAAATTTTGGGTGTTGCGCCAGTAAATTTCAGCTTGGTAGGTTGGCAGCACTGCTATATACACTCCTCTGCTTTCTCCAGCACTTGCTTGCTTGCAGAACTCTACTGGTATACGGTTATTGGATCTGACACAGAACTCCGATTAGAGCAAAAACCTGTTATAGGCAGGAGCCCGAGGCCCCTTTAGATGTGTAGCAAAAGTAAGTGCCCAGCATACATCCCTGTGGCTACTGATCCCAGCACCACCTCTTCAGGCACTGTCAACCTGCCCAGCTGCAGCTGCCCCATTCACTAGTCCTCCTGGCTAACTTCTCCACAGTGCTCCCATACTGAACACTCACCAGCCTACCTGACTGACTCCTCAGGAGATCTCCTGGATGTGCTGACCTGCTCCCTGTCAGGATCACTTAGTGCTCTTGCTCTTCATTCAAGCATCCTGGTGTTGTCTGTTGCATTCCCCCTGTCTGTGTTCACCTGCAAGGTAATTGATCTGGTCAGTCACCTGATATAAGCAAACTGAACACTCTGTCCCTTGCTTGTGATAGAGACAGGGTTACCTGCATTGTTCCTGATCAAGCCTCCCGTTTGTCTGCCCTGCTTTGCTGTTGGATTTCCCTGTGTATGACCTGGATCTGATATTGGACTATTCCCTGAACTCAGCCTGCCTTTTACCTGGACTGTCATAGAACCACGCTATCTGTCTGCTAACTGCAAGTAGTCTGTTGTTTGCTCTGTTCGCGTCTGCCCTGGTGTGGTGGCCAGGCACTATAGCATTTTGTATAAGTCCTGGGGGCAACCAAGTAACGGTAGGCCTGCTTGCCTTAAGGAAAGGGGGTTGCTATAGGTGAAGCACACAGTAGCTAGCTATAGTGTCTGACCACCTGCATTGAGGTAGACGTGACATTCATGACATGATCACAAGCCGCACATAGACTAGGCTGCAGGGGAGATTGGGTCCTGATCCCAGACCTGTATCCAGTATTGCATTAAAACCACTGACCAGTTGTCCATGTATAACTCTTATGTGGCCAGTACCAGTGACGTGCCTTTATTGCAGTCCTATTCAGATCCTGATTATGACCACATTTCTAAATGTGACTACAGTTTACCCATTCATGTGCCTTTATATGACTCTGTTATAAAAAAAGACATTGACATGTTTATTGCATCCTCTACAGGTCACCTCTCCAGCCAATTGCTACAGCCTGAACCTTCTCCTCCTAGAAACTGAGCTTATCCATTGTCTCGTAGCCTTGAGCCCTGTTTGGAGACTTTGTCTAAGTCCTCAGAAGTCAAGCCCCCTGGATTACCCCTACCTTTGCCTGTCACTAAACTCCCTTGGACACACAGCCAGGCTAACTTATCTGCAAGTTCCACTGTCGCTACACCTGGTGATGCGATTCAGACAGTTGCTACACCTGGTGATGCGATTCAGACAGTTGCTACGCCTGTCGGCCACTGCATCAGTTATGCCAGTCCAGCCCATTGAACTTCCTGTTTTTTCTTATTCAGGACTTTCTGGTCATGCGATTCGGACAGTCGCTTAGCTTGGCGATGCGGATCAGACAGCCACTGCATCAATTGTGCTGGTTTGGCCCATGCCCATTGAGCCTCCTGCTTTTTCGTATTCAGGGCTTTCTGTAAGCTGGCCTCACCCTACTTCTACTACACCCATTCTGACCGGTCTAAGAGGTTCAATCCATCCTTTGGATAAACTGCCTCATTCGGCCAGGTGGGGCTTTTAACCTTTTTTCAGGGCTCTCTGTATTCCACTCTTGTTTCAGCTGTCTGGCTTGACCCCTTTGACAGGTTCCCTGCTAACCAACCTGACCTTGTGGATCCACGGACCTCTGCCTGGTCTGATGGGTCCCTCTTCAGAGGGGGGGGGTAATGTCAGGAGCACTTAGTGCTCCTGCTCTTCATTCCAGCATCCGGGTGTTGTCTGTTGCATTCCCCCGTCTGTGTTCAATTGCAAGATGATTGATCTGGTCAGTCACCTGATATAAGCAAACCGAACACTCTGTCCCTTGCTTGTGATAGAGACTGAGTTACCTGCATTGTTCCTGATCAAGCCTCCTGTTTGTCTGCCCTGCTTTGCTGTTGGATTTCCCTGTGTATGACCTGGATCAGATATTGGACTATTCCCTGAACTCAGCCTGCCTTTTACCTGGACTGTCATAGAACCATGCTATCTGTCTGCTAACTGCAAGTAGTCTGTTGTTTGCTCTGTTCGCGTCTGCCCTGGTGTGGTGGCCAGGCACTATAGCATTTTGTATAAGTCCTGGGGGCAACCAAGTAACGGTAGGCCTGCTTGCCTTAAGGAAAGGGGGTTGCTATAGGTGAAGCACACAGTAGCTAGCTATAGTGCCTGACCACCTGTATTGAGGTAGACGTGACATTCGTGACACTCCCGCTATCCTGTTTGCTCCCGTGCCTCCAGGAAGAAGTTTCTCTGTGTGTTGTGGGGGATCCTTCTGGAACCCGGACCCCAGGTTCGAGCCCACCCCCACAGACTAGGGGCACCCTGTGAGGTCCTCTGACATCCTCCGCAGCCCTCCATCTTACACCACACTGCCCTTGCTGGCATGACTCATGGCTATTTGTGAGGCAAGATGCCCCCTTCCAGCCTATTTTGCTGGGGATTGGCCAGGGTCCACATAAATATGCATGACAGCCCCTCCTAGCCTCCACCGACTACATCTAGAACCTTCTCCAAGGTTCAAGAAAACAGGGGGAGGCACCAAAACAGCTGTGAAATGAGTCATGCAGTCACTCAACCCTGACCCTGATTTAGCCCAGGCCTGGCACTCAGCCAAGGCAATTTGCCTACACTATCAGCTAACTATTTACATCTGGCATACTAGAGGGTGCTTCACATACGAGGAAGGAGGGAGGGGAACTGTAAGTGCAGGCTCTGGGCTGTAAGAGAGAGATGCTGTAAGCTCAGAGTCCTGCTGAGGAGTCACTGATGAAGAGGCACTGATAGACAGCACTGATGGGCACTGATAGGCGACATTGATAAGCACTGGTAGGTAGCATTGATGAGCACTAATAGGTATCACTGAAAGACAGCAGTGATAGGCGGCACTGATGGGCACCGATGGGGCTGCACTGATCATCAGGGCCCCGATTATCAGTGTAAACAATGTACTGACATACTTGCTGATTAATATCTCTCCTTTCCTCACACAGACACAGCGTGAGGGGGAAAGGACTACCAATAACCAGCAAGTCTGTTTACATGTGATCAGCTGATCACATGTTAAAGGGCTGCTGTAATTGGTCCTTTATCAGTTATGTCCCAAGGACACACCATTCATAGAGCATGCTTGATGCACACCCCAGGAAGCACGCGGGAGGCAGGGGTGTGGGAGGATGTCCATTGGTGCCCTCCCAGAACTTGAAGCCCGAGGTTCGGATGGAAGAGGGGGGTCAGGGGGGCCCTTCACGCTTTCATGCACTGGGGCACTGAAGGTTCTGGTTACGTTTCTGCTGGGAAGCCCCTTGTTCTAAAGGGGCTTCCTGATTCTGATAAGTCATAACAGAGACCCTCATATCCACCAGGACAAGGACATAGGGAGGAGATCATCATCTGCATCAGCATGGGCACAAGGTGCCTTGCAAGGTGGGGCCCTCCTTGGTCTGGTATGGCTCACAAGGGTAGCGGACACATGTTCACTGTCCCCCACTTACCTGTATGCCTGAATAAGGGTCTGATATGGAACTTGAATCGGACCCCATGCAAAAAAAAAAAAGGTGGGTGGTCCCCCTCAAAATCCATAACAGACACTTATCCAGATAAGCAGCCTTACTGGACAGGTAATAATAGGGTCAAGCCGTCCAAAGATGTCACGGACAAGATTGTAGACCTACACAAGGCTGAAATGGGCTACAAGACCATCACCAAGCACCTTGGTGAGAGGGTGACAACAGTTTCTGTGAATATTCGCAAATGGAAGAAACACAAAATAGCTGTCAATCTCCCTCAGTTTATGGTTCTATGCAAGATCTCACCTCTTGGCATTTCAATGATCATGAATCTTGTCAATGATCTCAAGGCAGCTGGGACCATAGTCACCAAGAAAACACTTGGTAACACACTACACCATGAAGGACTAAAATCCTGCAGCGCCTGCAAAGTCCACCTGCTCAAGAAATCACATGTACAGGCCCGGTTGAAGTTTTCCAATGAAAATCTAAACGATTCAGAGGAGAACTGGGTGAAAGTGTTGTGGTCAGATGAGACCAAAATCAAGCTCTTTGGCATCAACTCAACTCACCGTGTTTGGAGGAGGAGGAATGCTGCCTATGACCCCAATAACACCATCTCCACAGTCAAACATGGAGGTGGAAACATTATGCTTTGGGGGAGTTTTTCTGCTAAGAGGACAGGACAACTTCACCGCTTCAAAGGGACGATGGACAGGGCAACATACCATCAAATCTTGGGTGATAACCTTCTTTCCTCAGCCAGGGCATTGAAAATGGGTCGTGGATGGGTATTCCAGCATGGCAATGACCCAAAACAGCCAAGGCAACAAAGGAGTGGCTCAAGAAGAAGCACATTAAGGTCCTTGAGTGGCCTAGCGAGGAGTGGGACAAAATCCCTCCTGAGATGTGTGCAAACTTGGTGGTCCACTACAGGAAACGTCTGACCTCTGTGATTGCCACCAAGGGTTTTGCCACCAAGTACTAAGTCATGTTTTGTGAAGGGGTCAAATACTTATTTCACTCATTTAAATGCAAATCAATTTATAACTTTTTTGAATTGCGTTTTTCTGGATTTTTTGTTGCTATTCTGTCTCTCACTGTTAAAATAAACCTACCAATTAAAATGATAGACTGATCATTTCTTTGTCAGTGGGCAAACGTACAAAATCAGCAGGGGATCAAATACTTTTTTCCCTCACTGTAACATAATTTGCTCTGTGATACTCACAGGCACCCCTGCCCCTCCCTTTGTCAAAGTGTTATGTGGATTTAGCCAGTGGCCAACTCCAGTATCAGCAGGTGATCTTCCTCTGTACACTGGGTGAAATACAGCTGGTTTGTGTCTACAACACCCTTCCCCCTTGATCGGGTAGCCAGCTCTATTAGCATCTATGGTGCTCTCCAATGTCCCAAAATGTCTGTCACTATGCCTATCTTCCTTTCAGGTGCAGGGATGAGTGGTTTGTTAGCAGCCTGATGTGCACCCAGTCCTCTTAGAACAGGCTCAACACTTCTTATTCTGAGCCCAGCTAAACAGCAAGGAACCACTTCTCCTCTTTTCCCCAGTGCCTTGTGGGATTTGCAGTTTACTCATTCCAGCTCACCCACTCAACTTAGTCTGTTAAAACTACACCTCCCAAAATCCTTGCAATCCACATCCTGTTAGACACAGAATACTTTTCCTGTCAGTGATTTAGACTGGGCCACACACTCCCCCCACCAAAAGTCTTTGGTCCCCAAAGAAATAGAAGGGCCCAACAGGGAAATAAAGTACTGACGTGGCATTAAATACCACAACCAGAAAACAGTAAACGGCACATTTAATTAACACGTTTATGTTATGCACATTTGATCCTGGAAGTCAGGCTAATTTTGTGGCCCTGCCTCGCAAAGGGAGCAGGCATTGGAAACTCCCAACAAAGGTGTGTCAGGAAGTGGCATAGAGTTGTTTTTCACCAAAGCTGTAGTGGAAAGTTCCAGCATCTCTTGGAATGTTTGGGCTGTGGACACAATCTCATCCAAACTTTGGTCTAGAGAGTCATAGATCAGTTTTTTTGGAGGGTGTATTGATCCCTTGGCTCTGTGATCCTTGGACTCTAATGGACCTCCTTCGGGGACACTTATTCAGACTGAAGGGCTGTTTGACTGATGGAATGGAAGACTCCTCCTGTCTTTCTCTTGCATCAGACACTTGTCCACTGACTGCAACAGGGGCTGCCTGATCTCCGCCAAAGAATCACATCTGGAGGCAACAGGAGCCAACAGTTGCCTCAAAAGATCTACTGTGGGATTGGCCAGGGATGTACAAATATTCATGCTGCCATCTGCATAGCTCCATACCTTTGTTCCAGGGAGTTTTCCAGCTCTCTGGAAAGCAGAGGAAACAGCCCAAACCAGCATCAGCTGAAACACTGAGCAGACCTAGCTAATCACATGCAGCTGCACTGGTTGCAGTGAGCTCCACTGATGTTCTTATTTTTTGGTGTATGCTGGACTACTCTTCTGGCGCTTTGTCACAAATTCACCAAGAGTGACAATGAATTCAGGCCCTATTTTAAGCATAGGTGCTTCTACAGGAGTCCCTTCTGTTCATCATGCTTCTCTGATGTCCCAGAATGTCTGTCACAGTGGTTCTTCCCCTCTCAGGTGCAGGGATGAGTGGTCTATTAGCAGTCTGATATGCATTCGGTCCTCTCAGAAGAGCCTCCATACTTCTTCTCAGCTAGAAAAAACAGCAAGTACCCACTTCTTCTCATTGCACCAGTGCCTTCTGGGATTTACAGTTAACTCTTTCCAGCTCATTCTGTCAGAACTACATCTCCCACAGTCCTTGCAGTCCACATCTTGTGTGTCATCCTATTGGGTAGAGGGTGGGCTCAACACTGGCTGTACACAACTCTACAATAAGAGTCTCCTCCTGTAGTTGTGCCTGTGTAAAAGTCTTCTCTACTGCCAAACACAGAATCCTTTACCTGTCAGTGCTGCAGACTGGTCTACATGTGTGTCCCAAGACCCTGAAACCCCAATTCCCAAGTCTAGGGTACAATATTGGGGTCACTCTGCTTGTATATTGCTTGAAAATATACAAAAGTGAGTACACCCCTCACATTTTTGTAAATATTTTATTATATCTTTTCATGTGACAACACTGAAGAAATGACATTTGCTACAATGTAAAGTAGTGAGTGTACAGCTTGTATAACAGTGTAAATTTGCTGTCCCCTCAAAATAACTCAACACACAGCCATTAATGCCTAAACCCCTTGACTAAGCTGGGGTTGGCTTGGTTGTAGTCCAGGTTGAGGTTACCACTCTACACACCACTCCAGGACACCTAGATGTGCAGCTCTTAGGGGGCACCCTATTGTTCTCTGAAGAATTAATGTCTAAACTGCTGGCAACAAAAGTGAGTACACCCCTAAGTGAAAATGTCCGAATTGGGCCCAAAGTGTCAATATTTTGTGTGGCCACCATTATTTTCCAGCACTGCCTTAAACCTCTTGGGCATGGAGTTCACCAGAGCTTCACAGGTTGCCGCTGGAGTCCTCTTCCACTCCTCCATGACGACATCATGGAGCTGGTGGATGTTAGAGACCTTGTGCTCCTCCACCTTCCATTTGAGGATGTCCCAGAGATGATCAATAGGGTTTAGGTCTGGAGACATGCTTGGCCTGTCCATCACCTTTACCCTCAGCTTCTTTAGCAAGGCAGTGGTGGTCTTGGAGGTGTGTTTGTGGTTGTTATCATGTTGGAATACTGCCCTGCGGTCCAGTCTCTGAAGGGAGGGGATCATGTTCTGCTTCAGTATATCACAGTACATGTTGGCATTCATGGTTCCCTCAATGAACTGTAGCTCCCCAGTGTCGGCAGCATTCATGCAGCCCCAGACCATGACACTCCCACCACCATGCTTGACTGTAGACAAGACACACTTGTCTTTGTACTCCTCACCTGGTTGCCCCCACACACGCTTGACACCATCTGAACCAAATAAGTTTATCTTGGTCTCATTAGACCACAGCACATGGTTCCAGTAATCCATGTCCTTAGTCTGCTTGTCTTCAGCAAACTGTTTGTGGGCTTTCTTGTGCATCATCTTTAGAAGAGGCTTCCTTCTGGGATGACAGCCATGCAGACCAATTTGATGCAGTGTGCGGCCTATGGTCTGAGCTCTAACATGCTGACCCCCCACCCCTTCAACCTCTGACAGGCTGACCCCCCACCCCTTCAACCTCTGCAGCAATGCTGGCAGCACGTCTATTTCCCAAAGACAACCTCTGGATATGACGCTGAGCACGTGCACTCAACTTCTTTGGTGGACCATGGCGAGGCCTGTACTGAGTGGAACCTGTGCTGTTAAACCGCTATATGGTCTTGATCACCGTGCTGCAGCTCAGTTTCAAGGTCTAGGCAATCTTCTTATAGCCTAGGCCATCTTTATGTAGAGCAACACATCCTCAGAGTTCTTTGCCATGAGGTGCCATGTTGAACTTCCAGTGACCAGTATGAGAGAGTGAGAGTGATAACACCAAATTTAACACACCTGCTCCCCATTCACACCTGAGACCTTGTAACACTAACGAGTCACATGACACCGGGGAGGGAAAATGGGTAATTGGGCACAATTTGGAGATTTTCACTTAGGGGTGTACTGACTTTTGTTGCCAGTGGTTTAGACATTAATGGCTGTGTGTTGAGTTATTTGGAGGGGACAGCAAATTTACACTGTTATACAAGCTGTACACTCACTACTTTACATTGTAGCAAAATGTCATTTCTTCAGTGTTGTCACATGAAAAAATAGAAGAAAAGATTTACACAAATGTGACTGAGGGGTGTACTTACTTTTTGTGAGTTACTGTATATCCCATAATTTGTGGACTCTATAACTTTAATACAGACTAAATAATAGACACTGATTTGGGGTATTTTCACCAAAGAAATGTAGCAGAATACATTTTGGCCTAAATTTATGAAGAAAGGTTTATTTATTTGCAAACTTTTGTAACAGAAACAAAGAAAAACGTTACATAGTTACATAGTTACATAGTTACATAGTAGGTGAGGTTGAAAAAAGACACAAGTCCATCAAGTCCAACCTATCTGTGTGATTATGTGTCAGTATTACATTACATATCCCTGTATATTGCGGTCATTCAGGTGATTATCTAATAGTTTCTTGAAGCTATCAATGCTCCCCGCTGAGACCACCGCCTGTAGAAGGGAATTCCACATCCTTGCCGCTCTTACAGTAAAGAACCCTCTACGTAGTTTAAGGTTAAACCTCTTTTCTTCTAATTTTAATGAGTGGCCACGAGTCTTATTAAACTCTCTTCTGCGAAAAAGTTTTCTCCCTATTGTGGGGTCACCAGTACAGTAATTGTAAATTGAAATCATATCCCCTCTCAAGCGTCTCTTCTCCAGAGAGAATAAGTTCAGAGCTCACAACCTTTCCTCATAACTAAGATCCTCCAGACCCTTTATTAGCTTTGTTGCCCTTCTTTGTACTCGCTCCATTTCCAGTACGTCCCTCCTGAGGACTGGTGCCCAGAACTGGACAGCATACTCCAGGTGCGGGCGGACCAGAGTCTTGTAGAGCGGGAGAATTATCGTTTTTATCTCTGCAGTTGATCCCCCTTTTAATGCATGCCAATATTCTGTTTGCTTTATTAGCAGCAGCTTGGCATTGCATGCCATTGCTGAGCCTATCATCCACTAGGACCCCCAAGTCCTTTTCCATCCTAGATTCCCCCAGAGGTTCTCCCCCCAGTGTATAGATTGCATTCATATTTTTGACACCCAAATGCATTATTTTACATTTTTCTACATTGAACCTCATTTGCCATGTAGTCGCCCACCCCATTAATTTGTTCAGGTCTTTTTGCAAGATTTCCACATCCTGCGGAGAAGTTATTGCCCTGCTTAGCT
This sequence comes from Lithobates clamitans, assembly GCA_037952925.1. Classification (NCBI taxonomy): domain Eukaryota; kingdom Metazoa; phylum Chordata; class Amphibia; order Anura; family Ranidae; genus Lithobates; species Lithobates clamitans. The sequence continues at coordinate 317,259 of JBBGZY010002053.1, forward strand.
TAGTATCGTCTGCAAATACAGAGATTGAACTGTTTATCCCATCCTCCAGGTCGTTTATGAACAAATTAAATAGGATTGGTCCCAGCACAGAACCCTGGGGGACCCCACTACCCACCCCTGACCATTCTGAGTACTCCCCATTTATCACCACCCTCTGAACACGCCCTTGTAGCCAGTTTTCAATCCATGTACTCACCCTATGGTCCATGCCAACGCACCTTATTTTGTACAGTAAACGTTTATGGGGAACTGTGTCAAATGCTTTTGCAAAATCCAGATACACCACGTCTACGGGCCTTCCTTTATCTAGATGGCAACTCACCTCCTCATAGAAGGTTAATAGATTGGTTTGGCAAGAACGATTCTTCATGAATCCATGCTGATTACTGCTAATGATATCATTCTTATTACTAAAATCTTGTATATAGTCCCTTATCATCCCCTCCAAGAGTTTACATACTATTGATGTTAGGCTAACTGGTCTGTAATTCCCAGGGATGTTTTTTGGGCCCTTTTTAAATATTGGTGCTACATTGGCTTTTCTCCAATCAGCTGGTACCATTCCAGTCAATAGACTGTCTGTAAAAATTAGGAACAACGGTCTGGCAATCACCTGACTGAGTTCCCTAAGTACCCTCGGATGCAAGCCATCTGGTCCCGGTGATTTATTAATGTTAAGTTTCTCAAGTCTAATTTTAATTCCGTCCTCTGTTAACCATGTAGGTGCTTCCTGTGTTGTGTCATGAGGATAAACACTGCAGTTTTGGTTACTGAAGCCCCCCGATTCACTCGTGAAGACTGAGGAGAAGAATACATTCAATACCTCTGCCATCTCCCCATCCTTTGTAACCAGATGTCCTTCCTCATTCTTTATGGGGCCAATATGGTCTGTCCTCCCTTTTTTACTGTTTACATACTTAAAGAATTTCTTGGGATTTTTTTTGCTCTCCTCCTCTATGTGTCTTTCATGTTCTATCTTAGCCATCCTAATTGCACCCTTACATTTCTTGTTGCATTCTTTATAAATTCTGAATGCTGTGGATGATCCCTCAACCTTGTATTTTTTGAAGGCCTTCTCCTTTGCTTTTATATGCATTTTTACATTGGAGTTAAGCCATCCAGGATGTTTGTTCGCTCTTTTAAATTTATTACCCAATGGGATACATTGGCTAATGCCCTTATTTAATATGCTCTTAAAGCAAACCCATCTCTCCTCTGTATTCTTTGTTCCTAATATTTTATCCCAATTTATGCCTTTTAGCAAGGTTTGTAGTTTAGGGAAGTTGGCTCTTTTGAAATTCAGTGTCTTTGTGTTCCCTTCATGTCTCATATTTGTGTGATTTATACTGAAACTAATTGACCTGTGATCGCTGTTACCTAAATTGCCCCGTATTTCCACATCTGTTATCAGGTCTGTATTGTTGGTAATCAGTAGATCTAGTAATGTTTTATTTCTAGTTGGTGCGTCTACCATCTGACCCATAAAATTGTCCTGCAAGACACTAAGGACTGGCGAGCCTTAAATGAATGCGCGGTTCCCTCCGCCCAGTCTATGTCTGGATAATTAAAATCCCCCATTATAATAACACTTCCCATCCTTGCTGCTAATCCAATTTGTGATAGGAGATCCGTCTCCACTTCCTCCCTCAGGTTAGGGGGCCTATAGCATACTCCCAGTATTATTTTCCCCTTAGCTTCATCCCTTTGGAGCTCTACCCATAAGGATTCCACCTCCTCTCTAGCTCCCTCAGTGATGTCATCTCTCACATTCGCTTGTACATTATTCTTGATATATAGGCATACCCCTCCCCCTTTTTTACCCTCTCTATCCTTGCGGTATAGGGTATACCCTTGAATGTTTGCCAGCCAATCATGAGAGCTGTTGAACCAGGTCTCTGAAATTCCCACAAAATCCAAATCCTCTTCGTACAACAGTATCTCTAGTTCACCCATCTTGTCCGCCAGACTCCTGGCATTGGTGAACATGCCACATAGTTTAGACCGGTCGCATATTGTCCTTGTATTGGGTGTGTTTGTTTTTAAAATGTCTTTTTTCATTTATTGGGAAAAAATAACCCAGTGGTGATTAAATGGCACTAAAAGAAAGCTCTATCTGTCTCAAAACAAAGATAAATATTTTGTTTGGGTACAGTGTTGCTTAATTGAGTAATTGTCATTCAAAGTGTGAGAGCGCTGAAAGCTGAAAATTGGCCTGGCCAGGAAGAGGGTGAAAGTGTCTGGTATTGAAGAGGTTAAATAATCCCTGGTGATCCTGCCAAGAAAATCTTCCTTCAGGCTCTTCCTGTTACAAGGTGACAATGCTCTGTATCTGTTTCCCAATTGTGCTTCTGCGTTGTCACCCTTTCACACCGGCTTCCAATAGAGACTACAAGTGGTCTTTTCAACACACATTGCACCAACATGGTCCACTGTTGTCACCATCAGGAATTCTCATAAATGCCATGCAGCCATCACTGCTGTGCATGTAGAAAAGAAGTGGCTGCAAATAGACTGAGAAGATCAGCAGCACAATAGCAAAGAGTTAAAAAAGGAAAAACTAAGATTTTACTCAAAAAATGGCAATCGGCTATAATACACATGCCATGCAGTTTGGGTTACATCTACTTGAGGTTCTTCTGGTTTCCTGTAAGAGATACATTTTAGCAGCTTTAAATTTGTTGCATATTTGGGGTAGAAAGAGGAAGTGTCAGTCCTGCAAAAAATAACAACTTCTGCGAAGATGGAGGGTATGAGTATAACACTTTTCAAATAGAGATGGAGACCTGGTCAGAGGGGCCCCTGGCATACTAAAGCAGAGGAACCAGTGACACTCCGAGCAGACGTCCACTGATATCCTGAGCAGACGTCCACTGATATCCTGAGCAGATGTCCACTGATATCCTGAGCAGATGTCCACTGATATCCTGAGCAGACGTCCACTGATATCCTGAGCAGACGTCCACTGATATCCTGAGCAGACGTCCACTGATATCCCGAGCAGACGTCCACTGATATCCCGAGCAGACGTCCACTGATATCCTGAGCAGACGTCCTACTGATATCCTGAGCAGATGTCCACTGATATCCTGAGCAGATGTCCACTGATATCCTGAGCAGACGTCCACTGATATCCTGAGCAGATGTCCTACTGATATCCTGAGCAGACGTCTACTGATATCCTGAGCAGATGTCCACTGATATCCTGAGCAGATGTCCTACTGATATCCTGAGCAGACGTCTACTGATATCCTGAGCAGGCGTCCACTGATATCCTGAGCAGACGTCCACTGATATCCTGAGCAGGCGTCCTACTGATATCCTGAGCAGACGTCCACTGATATCCTGAGCAGATGTCCTACTGATATCCTGAGCAGAGGTCCAATGATATCCTGAGCAGACGTCCACTGATATCCTGAGCAGACGTCCCACTGATATCCTGAGCAGAGGTCCACTGATATCCTGAGCAGACGTCCACTGATATCCTGAGCAGATGTCCTACTGATATCCTGAGCAGAGGTCCACTGATATCCTGAGCAGACATCCTACTGATACTCCAAGCAGAGGAGCCACTGACATCAACAGTAAGACTAAAAGTCTACAACATTATATGTGAGTGTATCGGGCCTGTGTGTATTTATGTGTGTGTGTATGTATTTTATATACACCGATCAGCCATAACATTATGACCAACCACCATACATGACCACCCACCTAATATAGATGTATCTGCCACCAAGCAGTCAGTAGCAGATCCTTTAAGTCCTGTAAGTTGAAAGCTGGAGCCTCCATGGATTATTTTCCCAGCACATTTGGAGGCCAAGTCAACACATTTTGAACTTTTTGCTGTGTTCCTCAAACCATTCTTGAGTTCATCAGACAAGGCCACCTTCTTCCATTGCTCCGTGGTCCAGTGCTGATGCTCATGTGCCCACTGTAAGAACTTGGATATGGATCAGCATGGGCACCCTGACCGGTCTGTGGCTACACATACACAACAAACTACGATGCTCTGTGTGTTCTGACACCTTCCTATCAGAACCAGCATGGGTATTTCCAGCAATATGATCTTCAGTAGCTCTTCTTTTGGATTGGACTACACAGGCCAGCCTTCCCCTCACCTCCATCAATTAGCCTTGCCATCCATGACCCTGTCACCAGTTGGCCGGATTTAATACCTTGGACCACTTTTGGCCAGTCCTGACCACTGCAAACCATGCAGGAACATCCCACAAGAGCTGCAGTTTGCAGTTTTGGAGTTGCTTTGACCCAGTCATGTAGACATTACAATTTTTGTCTTTGTCAGAGTCCCTCAAATCCTTACACTTGTCCAATTTGTCTGCTTTCAGCACATCACCTTCAGGGACAACATGTTCACTTGCTGTCTAATTCAGGAATTCAGGTATCATTGTAATGAGATATATTAATGTTATTTACTTTACCTCTCAGTGGTTATAATGTTATGATTTATCAGTGTGTTTGAGTGTGTGTGTGTGTATATATATATATATATATATATATATATATATATATACTGTATATATTTTTTTTACCGTATTCACGTTCAACTTATAATATAAAATACATAAATGTACTATTTATATACTTAGTGCCTGTTCTCACACTGATGACAAATCTGGTCCAGGCATTGCTGATAACGTGAAGCAATAGAATCACAAACATTGACAATCATTTTGTTTGCTATTCGGGGCGCACTCTCCTTCAATGGCTCTTAATTCACCAATTTTGGAGCATATACTTTATTTTTTAGAAAACCTCACAAGTAAAAGTCTGGTGGTGTGAGGTCTGGTAGAACGCGGAGGGTATTCTGCTGAACCTCCTCGCCCAATTCAGCTGTTTGGCAGATTCTCTTGGTGATGGTAATGTGAGGGCACCTCATCTTGTTGGAAATAAAAGTTCTCATCTCCAAAATCTTCTTGAATACATGACATGAGAGATTCCAGCAGCAAGTTCAAGTAAGCAGCACCAGTTACAGTACCATAAAAAAAGAACGGTCCTGCACCACACTGTCACTCCTGGTAAATTAACGATGATGTTCCTCCATAATGTGCGGATTCTGAGGTGCCCAGTAAGTGTAATTGTGACGATCAATTAAACCAGGCGCTAAATATAAAAGAAAAAAGACATTTATGTATTTTATTTAAAAATGTGAAAGTGATTTGCATGGTAAAAAAATACTGACTTTATAATCATTCAAATTGTGTATATATTTTTTGGGACACATACAGTATATATATATATAGTAGAGTCACTCCTGTCAGCTTCCAAATCTTTAGTCTGAGTTCACACTAGATGTGGTGCAATTTTACAGCGAATTCGCAGCGGATTCCACACCGCATCAAAATCGCAACCCTTTCATACAAACAGATTGCGGAGTTTATGTTAAGTTTGCGTCACCCTGCAACCGGTTTGCAGGTGCACAAGTTTGGTGCGAATGCGGTGTGATTTGAGGTCTGCACGGCACATGGCTCAAATCCAGACACCGCATGAATTTCGCACAGGAATGTGCTGCAGTTTCTGTACAAATTACATGCGGTGTCTCGCACCACATGTATGTGAACCCGGGCTTAGAAAATACAACTGGATCATCTCATAGATAGCGGGCTCCTATATTTCTGCCAGTATTATACAGAAAGAGAGGGAATGAGATATCCTCTTGATGCAAAAAAATAAATAAAAAAATCTTTACTTCAAAAATCCATGTGAATACATAAAAAAGGATAAAGCCAAGTAATGCTATAGCCATACACATGTCGAAAAAGTGTTTGAACGAGTTTTCAAAAAAGGAACACATGGTTGTCAGAGAAAATGATTTTGCCATCATGTAATGACCACAATTTGATCGATAATTCCTTCAACTGACACATAATAATACTTTTTTCTTTCTTTTTGTCACATAAGCCCAGTGCAAGCTGTTTAGGCGAGAAAATCACATTAACCTTTCAATTTATCGTCCGTTCGGCCAAAGTTTTCCAAACGTTTCCTTCGATTTTTCGGTTCAAAAACATCACAAACGATTTTCAATTCATGCCCATCAACTAGACCAGTATTTCTCAACTCCAGTCCTCAAGGCGCCCCAACAGGTCATGTTTTCAGGATTTCCCTCAGATAAAACAGCTGTGGTAATTACTAAGGCAGTGAAACTGATCAAATCACCTGTGCAAAATAATGGAGAGCCTGAAAACATGACCTGTTGGGGCGCCTTGACAACTGGAGTTGAGAAACACTGAACTAGACGATAGACTAACCAACTGTCCAAATGACAGATTTTCAAACGATTTTTCGTCTAGTGTATGGCCGCCATTACTGTACAGCTTCAAGCAATGCCATGCTCTCCCTCCAGCTGTGTGCAAACCACCAATAATCAGAGCCATTCACATAGATAGAAGAGAAGCCGCTTCCAAGGTATCCTATATCACTGATCACCCAAACATCAATCATTGTGAATGTATCAACTAACAAAAAATGTATCCAAACAAAAAAAGTCAGTTTTGACCCTCAGATGTCAAACCAATACAGAAAGGGAACTATTATCTATGGAGGAATGATGGACAACCATTAATGTATTACAATGTTGTGCTTTCTGTATTGTTTTGACTTCTGAGGCTTTTTTGTTTGGATACATTTTCCTTAGTTGATACATTCTTTCTATATACATATACATGGATCTCTGTGTATTTCTATACATGTAGTGATGATTGAACTGGGTTTAGTTCATGGGAGGATTGGTAAACTCAGCCTGAAAGCTGCAAATGACAAATATAGCGCCCAAACCCCAAAGATGATTCTTGATATTTTTCACGCCTTTTTGAAGGCCAGTTTGTAAACTCTTGTTAAAAAAAAGGCGTGAACTGACAAGGAGAACAAATACCAAAGCAAAAAAAAAAAAAAAAAGATTCAGTGGGAAACCGGTCTTTATTTTTTCTTTTGGGCTCTAATTTATGGACCTCAATGAGGTTCCAGTTTTGCACCCAAACTCAAGTCATGTTCACCAAACCTGCATTGAACTGAACACAAGTGTGTCCCGCTCAGCCCTAATCCTTATTTTAAGTCATTTTCAATCGTTTTAAAATCTACTGTTTCTTTAACCACTTCAGCCCCGGAAGATTTTACCCCCTTCCTGACCAGAGCACTTTTTACAATTCGGCACTGCGTCGCTTTAACTGACAAATTGCGCGGTCGTGTGACGTTGTACCCAAACAAAATTGACGGCCTTTTTTTCCCACAAATAGAACTTTCTTTTGGTGGTATTTGATCACCTCGGCGGTTTTTATTTTTTGCGCTATAAACAAAGAAAGAGCGACAATTTTGAAAAAACACAATGGGGGGTTATTTACGAAAGGCAACTCCGCTTTGCACTTGGAAGTGCAGTCGCTGTAGATCTGAAGGGGACATGCAAGGAAAATAAAAAACAGCATTTTAGCTTGCACATGATTGGATAATAAAATCAGCAGAGCTTCCCCTCATTTCAGATCTGCCCCTTAGATTTAGAGCGACTGCACTTCCAAGTGTACTTGCAGTGCAAAGTGGATTTGCCTTTCGTAAATAACCCCCATTATCTTTTACTTTTTGCTATAATAAATATCCCACATTTTTTTTCAATAAAACACATTTTTTCCTCAGTATGGGCCAAAATCTATTCTTGTACATATTTTTGGTAAAAAAATTGCAATAAGCGTATATTGATTGGTTTGCACAAAAGTTATAATGTCTACAAAATAGGGGATAGATTTATAGCATTTTTATTATTATTTTTTTTTGGTTTTTTTTTACTAGTAATGGCGATGATTTGAGATTTTTATCGGGACTGTAATATTGCGGCGGACAGATCGGACACTTTTGACACATTTTTGGGACCATTGACAGTTATACAGCGATCAGTGCTAACAAAATGCACTGATTACTGTAAAAATGTCACTGGTAGGGAAGGAGTTAACATTAGAGGGCGATCATGGGGTTAACTGTGTTCCCTTTCTGTGTTCTAACTGTAGGGGGGATGGGACTTGCTAGGGGAAGAGAGAGATCGGTGTCCATACTTTGTATGAACACACAATCAGTCTCTTCTCCCCTTGGAGAACCTAGTGGCCACAGGGCGCCCCTAGTGGCCACAGGGTGAAGTGACGTAACATAACCAGCCATGCGGCGGCTGGTCGGCAAGTGGTTAAATAATTCCTGGCAAGAAAGTCTTCCTTTAGGCACTTCTTGTTATAGGATGACAAATGTTGTTTTACCTTCCCCCCTCAATTATGCTCCATCGTTGTCACCTTGTCACACCGGCTTCCAACAGAGACTACATTACACATGACATGATGCACTGTTGTCACCATCAGGAAATCTAAAAAATGCCATAAAACGGGAAATCTGGGATTTTATTCTAAAAATGACAATTGTTTATGATAGGAATCAAGATGGTCCTCCGCACCACAGATTTGTTGTGTTCACTGAGCCACGGTCACATGGAACCCCCCGGGTGTGCAAGAAATAAATAATAATCAGGAATGACTGCGCTAAAAATAATAAATAATTATCCAAATCCTAAAAAAATGCCGAGATATCTCATCTCATTCAACAAGTGCAAAATATACATAATAAATATACTGTCTAGTGCTCATGTTGTAAAGTGCTGTGCAAACTGTTGCTGCTATTTAAATCCTGTATAATAATAATAATAATAATAATAGTCAAAATAGTGAGTTATCAATTACATAAACAATTATTTATTTTGCATGTATTTTGAAAGACGTTTATTTCTGTGGAGGTTTTTTTTTTATTGATATTTATTTATATTTTGTATGGATTTTTGAAGGGCATCAATCACTGTTTTACCTATGGAAGAATATCTATTATGTATATTTTGCGCGTGTGGATTGAGATGAGATATCTCAGCATTTTTTAGGATGTGGATAATTATTTTTAGTGCGGTCACACCTGATTATTTAATAATTGTTTATGATACACAGAGCACAGAGTTTGGGTTTACATCTACTTTAAGAAATATTTAAATATTTAAAAAAACACCAATTCTGAGTTGAGTATACAGAAGGATCAGCTGCTTAGGAAGAGGACCTGTCCTGTTACATTCTGCGGAGTGGGAATTGGGGGTATTTAGTTCTGTGCTGTTTCGTTGAATTGCCCCACATTGCTGTAATTTTCTCCTTTTCACAGTGAGACACCCCAGAATTCTGCACCCCCCCCCCCCCCATCCTCCATCAGGAAATCCTCCTTCTGGTTTCTCATATGAATTATATTTTTACCAACTGTAACTTTGTTTTATATTCAGAGAAGGAAACATATGTCCTCAGACTGTTGAAACTAAGAGGGGGGCCATTATGACTGGGGCAAGGGGTTTTGGTGGACTTACTCTTTAATATAGAATTTCACTTATATTACATATATTCCTGGATCCACCTTTCTGGTTTCACTATTCTTGCACAGGATGTGACTGATATCGTTGTAAGGGAGCCGCGTTGGTGGCACTTTCTGTTTTTCAGATCACATGATCTATGTCTTTCTGGGATAGGTCAGTGTGAAAATTTCCATTTTCACCTCTGACGTCATAACCAGCCATAAAGAGGCTTGGTTGTCTGTCAGCGGTGGCTGGTGCTCAAAATTTTATTGGGGGGGCGCAAATAAACTATAAAATACTAAAAAGAAAAAACATCAATTGCAGCCATTGTGCCATCAAACGCTGCCACTGTGCCCATCAAATGCAGCCGCTGTGCCCATCAAACGCTGCCACTGTGCCTATCAAATGCTGCCACTGTGCCATCAAGCGCTGCCACTGTGCCCATCACACGCTGCCACTGTGCCCATCAAACGCTGCCACTGTGCCCATCAAATGCAGCCGCTGTGCCATCAAACGCTGCCACTGTGCCTATCAAATGCTGCCACTGTGCCATCAAGCGCTGCCACTGTGCCCATCACACGCTGCCACTGTGCCCATCAAACACTGCCACTGTGCCTATCAAATGCAGCCGCTGTGCCATCAAACACTGCCACTGTGCCATCAAACACTGCCACTGTGCCATCAAATGCAGCCACTGTGCCATCAAACACTGCCACTGTGCCATCAAATGCTGCCACTGTGCCATCAAATGCTGCCACTGTGCCCATCAAATGCTGCCACTGTGCCATCAAACACTGCCACTGAGCCCATCAAACGCTGCCACTGTGCCCATCAAACGCTGCCACTGTGCCCATAAAATGCAGCCACTGTGCCCTTTAAAGGCTGCCACTGTGCCATCAAATTCTGCCACTGTGCCATCAAATGCTGCCACTGTGCCCATCAAATTCTGCCACTGTGCCCATCAAATGCTGCCACTCTGCCATCAAACGCTGCCACTGTGCCCATCATATGCTGCCAGTGTGCCCATCAAATGCAGCCACTGTGCCCATCAAATGCAGCCACTGTGCCCATCAGATGCAGGCAGTGTGCCCATCAAATGCAGCCACTGTGCCCATCAGATGCAGGCAGTGTGCCCATCGAATGCCGCCTCTGTAACCCCCCCGCCCACTCGTCGTCTGCCCAGCTCTTACCCTGTCTCGGTGGGGCAGTGGGTGACGGCGGTGAGCAGTGTCATCCGAGCGGTGTCATATGTTCATATGTCTCTTCCCATCCTCTCCTGCCGTCAGGCATCCAATCACAGCGCCTGTCATTTCAGCCAATCAGGTGACGGGTAACAGACCCGAGCACCTGATTGGCGGTTAGGACAGTGCATATTCATTCGCTGTTCTAACACACCCGGGTAAACTGCGAGCGCCTAGCATGGCGCTCGCAGGTCACCCTTTTTGACGCCCATTAGAGCCTATGACTCTAATCAGATGTTTTAAAAACACCCCCCACCACTGTAATTTAGGCGCCTGAATAGGGGGTGGCAGCGGCGGCCATGAATAGATTCATGCAATGCATTAATCTATCCATTAGTCATATGGGGGTGGTTGGAGAGAGGGGGTGGTGCCTGTGTGCCCTTATGGATGCACCGCCATTGTTGTCTGTAGTGACCTGTAAAAGGATTCTGTGGCCAGAGTGAGGCTTGGTCACACAGGAAGAACCATACAGAGTGAGAGGTGGAAACAAGGCTTTGACCTATGGAGAGGATGCTTATAGCGATGGTGTGGAATGACACTTATGCCCCAGAAGTCTGTTCAGTGACGAAACCGGTCGGGCGATAGCGTCATTTCCTGTCATCGCGATTGGAGGATACACCTTGGTAACCATTGTGTCTGATACATGCTGTTGTTAATCGTCTATCATGTAAGTGCATTACCTTCATTCAATCTTGGTTGAAAAGGTCTTACACTATTGTGGCGTCTGTCTCTCATTTGGGGTATATGATCTGATGTCGTGGTTGGAGTGTAAGAAACCTGATGTCTCCACCGCTGGTGGCTTGGAGCTCTTGCTGAGTGGACCTCTTCACAGACGTGGAATATCTCAGATACACAAGCCAATGTTGACCCCCCGTAATAGGTGGTCAACACTCTTTGGTAAGGGCACACATCCTGATTATTAGTGCTGGTCTCACAAGGTGGAGGAAGTTGGTGACACAACAGTCAAACTTTTACTGTTTGTGACTCTTGGACTCACTTGTTTATATTTATATCCACTTATTGTTTTAATTTATTTAGTGCAACATACACTTTTACTTATAGAATTTCACTTACCTGATTGGAGGGTTGGGGGCTCTGGGTGTGGCCCCTTGTGTGGGGAGAGGAATAAGGATCTTGTTGGAGATTTATTGCCACTATCAGACCAGTTTCTCCTGCCCTCCTTTCCCTGCACACCTTGGTTTTAGAGGTTTTTTATGCCTTATTAATATGAATATTTGATTTTGCCTTTCAGTATATTTTTGTTCTTACTCGTTTTACTCACACTTCAGTGTTCTGGTGATTTTGTTTACTTGTCATAGCAACAGGCAGGGTCTCTGAGTCTTTGTAAACAGCGTTGGTTTAACATTGTGCAGAATTATGGGATGGGCCCATGTTAGGTATGGGTGTCCCCAAGGTCGCTGATAGGGGGGACCACCAGTCCTCCTGTAGGGGGGCCGGAACAGCAGGGGGAATCAGTGCGGTCGGGTGGAGGGGCAATTACAGAAGGATGCCCTTTGCAGTTCTCTGCATCAGCTGAAAGCCAGTTTCTCCCCCTCCTGCTGGCTTTCAGCTGCTGCGGGTAGAGACACAGACACAGGGCATCGTTCCTGTAATTGATTCCTTGACACTGATCCCCCTCCCTGTTCTTCCTGCTTCTGATCCCCCCATGTGCCCCCCCTCTCACTGTGATGCCCCCCCCCCCCTCCACAGCACTGCAGTAAAAAAATAACAAATTGTAAAAAAAATTATAATTAAATATTGTAATAAATATTTTTTAAAAAATTATAAAATAAAATAATTGCAAAATGTTCAACATTTAAACTTTTTAAAAAAAAAAAATTTAAAAAACAATTGAAAAATGGCTAATTCACAAAGGTTTTTGGTTATATTTGTGTCCGCTAATAATGATTTTAGTGTAATTTTAGTGAAAATATTGTCTTGACATATTTGGGGGGGGGGGCTGCCAGGTAGGCTGTACGGGGCCCCGGGATTTCTAATAGCAGCCCTGTAGGTGAGGGAGGCTTACCGGAATATGGAGGCCCCTTTGGCACCTAGATACCAACCCCATGCGTATGGTAAACCTATTCATTCACAAAAAACATAATGTATAAATAAAAGCAAATAAACAGAATGTACATTCACATCCAAAAAATGTCCCATGATGTACTCATCCACCATCAATCATGTCATTCAGTAAGGTTGAGCCACATCAAACACTATGTCTCATCCCCACCACCCCACCCACCAACCCATGTGTCTGAACCCAACCACTTCTGGCTTACTATTACAATGATAATGTCTTGTAGTTAATCCTCTAGATGGCTTACCCCTTGTTATGTGAGATGTTAGTTATAGTGAAGGTGATGGGGCGTTATGGAGGGTTTTGTGCAGAGGTCTGTTTAGCATTGAGATGGTTTTATCTGCCAGCTCTGAGTTGATATGCTGGATGATGTGGCATGGTGTGGCCTTCCCTCAAAACTTGGAGGGGTTGGGAATTGTCTTTTCTAGTTGTGACAATAGTTCATATCTCCTATTCCTCCCAACCTGGTAGTATGGATTTAGTATGTATGTAGTATGTACAGATAGTATGGATCTTTCTGCCTACCTTAGGGTAGTCTAACTCCTCCTGTTGTATTAGCTCTAAGGCAAAATTTAAATATTCCAGCAAGGATTGTAAACACCCGATATTATCAGCAGAGCATGTGTGAGCCAAGCATTTGGCTTGCGGTTGCAGCACAGCCCTATTTACTTACATGGGAGCGTTTAATAGACAGTGCTCCCAGCCAAGCTCTACATGTAATTGTAAAATTGCTCCTCTGCAATACTAAGCATTATGGTACTGACACCATGCCCATCTGTAGGTGAGTGGTTGGGGGTGGTATAAAAACTGATCAACCACTTGTTTTTGCTGCCCATGTGAAAGAAGCCATAAACTCCCCGAGCGACAGAAGTGATAGCTGGTTTACATCTCGGGCATCTCCAAACTACCAAATCATCAACTTTGGATTATGCAACTGTTTAACAGATGTGTAATACAGCCCACAATTGTGAGAAATCAGGATATACCAAATCTGAATGGCAAAATCATCTTCCTAATATTCACTGTAATTTCTCTTTTCTTACACAGACCCATCACGATGACTTCAGAGACGTGTCTTCTCCGTGTCCTCCTCCTGTGGGCTCTTCTCTGGACAGGCAGAGGTATGTAAGAGGTGATAATACAGTATATTGGGGTGAAGTGTGGAATTATGAGATAAGATGATATAATCAGGTTTCTCTGTATTATAACATCTTCCAGGCACTTTAAAGACATAAGTAATTCTGTTACAGTAGGTATATTAGGTGGATCTAATGTACTCTTGAAGTGGGTCATTCACACTGCAAGGGTTAAAGTCTAATTTAGGCCCCTTTCACACTATTGTGACTTCAAAGTCGCGTGTTTTTACTGCGATTTCCCCAAAATTTTGCAGCGATTTCAGGGAATACCTGTGTGACTGGCATCAAAGTCAGACCAAAGTAGTGCAGATACTACTTTGAAGTCGTACTAACATGAATGGTTGTCATTGGAAATCATGGGGAACGACTTGTCATACGACTTTGCAGTCCCAAATTGTGGGACAAGTTGTACAAAGGGGCCTAAGTCTTGGGGTGCACAAAGCCAATTTGGACCCCCTTATTAGCTTAAAGGGTCACAGAATGGACACCTTTTTATGGACCTATTTGTTTGTGTTTAGGGATGAGCCAAACACCCCCCGGTTCAGTTCGCACCAGAACCTGCGAACGGACCGAAAATTTGCGCGAACTTTAGAACCCCATTGACGTCTATGGGACTCGAATGTCCAAAATCAAAAGTGCTAAATTTAAAGGCTAATTTGCATGGTATTGTCCTAAAAAGGGTTTGGGGACCCGGGTCCTACCCCAGGGGACATGTATCAATGCAAAAAAAAGTTTTAAAAACGGCCGTTTTTTCGGGAGCAGTGATTTTAATGATGCTTACAGTGAAAAAATAAAAGTGAAATATTCCTCTAAATATCGTACCTGGGGGGTATCTATAGTATGCCTGTAAAGTGGGGCGTGTTTCCCGTGTTTAGAACAGTCCCTGCACAAAATGTCATTTTTAAAGGAATAAAAGTCATTGAAAACTGCTTGCGGGTTTAATGTAATGTCCGGTCCTGGTAATATGGATGAAAATCAGTGAGACAAACGGCATGGGTCACCCCTAGTCCATTACCAGGCCCTTTGGGTCTTGTATGGATATTAAGGGGAACCCTGCACCCAAATTAAAAAAAGGAAAGGCGTGGGGCCACCAGGCCCTATATCACTGGTTCTCAACTCCTGTCCTCAGGGCCCACTAACAGGTGAGGTTTGCAGGATAACTGAAATACATCACAGGTGATATCATTTGCTGCTCAGTGATTGCAGTATTCTAGTCTGCATCTCTCCAAGGTAATACTTAAATTCTGGCCTGTTAGTTAGCTCCAGCCAAAAAATCTGTTTTTAAGCTTTTTGGAAAACATAGGGAAGGGTTATCACCCCTGTGACATTTGTTTTGCTGTCTGTGCTCCTCTTCAGAAGATTTCACCTCACTTTTTGTCCCAATGACAAGTGTTTTTTGAAAATTTGGGTTTTTTAGTTAAACAAGCATTGGTGATAAAGCATCAGTGAAGAGGAAATATATTTTTCCCATATTAACTCTTACAGGAGAGAATTTCCCTTCCTAGGGGTAGATTTCATCTCACTTCCTTTCTCCACTTGACCGAGTCGGTGGACAGACGCACCCTGTGATCGGTTACAAAGCCTCCAGCAGCACTGAATGTGCGTTCCGAAAGAACGTTGGATGCAGGACAGGCCAGTAGCTCAATTGCATACTGTGCAAGCTCTGGCCAGTGATCCATCCTCAAGACCCAGTAACCCAGAGGATTTTCGGTGGGAAAAGTGTCGAAGTCAGATCTTGCCCCTAGGTATTCCTACACCATGTAAAACAGACACTGGCGATGGTTGCTGGAACCGATCATACCTTGGGGCTGCAGACTAAAAAATTGTGTGAACGCATCGGTCAGACGGCCACCTTCTCCACCGCTCCTTCTTTGACTGACCGAAGCCTCAGCAACACATTGTCCAGGAACAGGAGTTTGTAATCTCTTGCACAGACCTTTCTGCAAGGCCTGCCGAAGATGTTTCATCCTCTGCTCCCTCTGCGATGGCAAGATAAGGTCCGCAACCTTACCCTTGTAACGTGGATCAAGGAGGGTTGCAGGCTTTGCAGGATCAGGGAGGCCATGCAGCATAGGTTTGCTGAGGCATTCTGTCCGGAGTCCTCTGGGTCACTAATGACAACATGATCTGCAGCCACCTCCTCCCAGCCACGTACAAGTCCATAGGCTTCTTGGGACTGTAAATGATCCCTTAGAGACTGCTGCTGATGCTGAGTGCCAGGCTCCACCTCCATGCTGACACAATCCTCCTCTTCCTCCTCCTCCTCCTCCTTCTCTCCCTGTGTGGTTGGCAGGAACAATGTCCATTATTCCATGCAGCGTGTGCTCCAACAGGTGGAGAAGAGGGACAATGTCACTGATGCATGCACTGTCACTGCTCACCATCCTCGTGGCCTCCACAAATGGCGACAGGACAGTGCATGCCGCCCTGATCATGGCCCACTGGCGTGGGGAAAAAAAACAATCTCCCCTGACCCTGTCCTGGTGCCATAGTCGCACAGGTACTCATTGATGGCCCTCTGCTGCGTGTGCAGCCACTGCAGCATGGCCAACGTTGAGTTCCACCTGGTGGGCATGTCACAGATTAGGTGGTTCTTGGGCAGGTTAAATTCCTTTTGGAGGTCCGCCAGCCGAGCACTGGCATTATATGACCGGCGAAAATGCACACAGACTTTCCTGGCCTGCTTCAGGACATCCTGTAAGTCCGGTTACCTGCTCAAGAACCGCTGTACCACCAAGTTAAAGACGTGAGCCAAACAGGGCACATGGGTC
The DNA here is from genome assembly GCA_037952925.1 of Lithobates clamitans. Taxonomy (NCBI): domain Eukaryota; kingdom Metazoa; phylum Chordata; class Amphibia; order Anura; family Ranidae; genus Lithobates; species Lithobates clamitans. Next base: position 333,851 of record JBBGZY010002053.1, read on the forward strand.
AGTTGTCCTTGTCAGAGGGCGGAGAGGAGGTTGGTGCCATTGTCGCAAACCACCATACCTGCCTTAAGCTGACTTGGCATTAACCACCTCTGAACCTGCCCCTGCAGAGCTGACAGAATCTCTGCCCCAGTGTGGCTCCTGTCCCTCAAGCACACCAGCTCAAGCACCGCATGACATCCTTTGGCCTGCATGCTTGCGTAGCCCCTTGAATGCCTATGGAGCACCGCTGGTTCCGAAGACAAATCAGCACAGGAAGAGGCCATGGAGGAAGAAGAAGAGGAGGGGGTGGAGGAGAGAGGTGTTGCAGAATCCACACTAGTAGTATTTTGGAGGCATGGTGGCGGAACAACCTCCAACACTACTGCACCTTGTCCTGCATCCTTCCCAGCTGCCAGAAGAGTCACCCAGTGAGCGGTGAAAGATAGGTAACGTCCCTGTCCATGCCTGCTGGACCATGAATCAGTGGTAATATGCACCTTACCGCTGACCGCCCTGTCCAGCGAGGCCAAGACATTGCCTTCCTCATGCTGGTAGAGAGCCGGAATCGCCTTCAGTGAGAAAAAGTGGCGTTTGGGAACCTGCCACTGAGGAACCGCACATTCCACAAACTCACGGAAGGGGATGGCTGGGAGCGAACTTCTTTTGGCGGTGCAGCAGCTGAGGCAGGAAAATTTGCCTGGTACATTCTGACGTCGGTGTACCGATAGCAGATTGCCCCCAAGTACTTGGCTGTGACACACCTAATTCTACACCTTCATTCCTCTCAGTGCAGGTCTCAGAGAGGACTGAAGGTATAGTGGGGTTGGAGATCCCAGCTGATGAGGAGCAAGGAGAGGTCCTCTTTGTTCTTTGGTGTGGGTCTTTTAGGTACGCTTGCTAACGAACTGCATGGCAGGTCAACATATGTCTGGTCAAGCATGTGGTGCCCAAGCGGGAGATGTTTTGGCCACGCGAGATATGCTTGAGACATATGTTGCAAATAGCAGCAGTGGGATCTGATGCACTCGTCTCAAAAAAGGCCCACACCAAAGAACTTTTGGAATAACGCGCAGAGACTGCAGCGCCCTGCACATGCGGAGCTCTGCAGTGTGATGCAGTCAGTGTGCTGCCCTTCCGCTTGCCCCTGGAGGGCATCCTGCCTCGTTGGTGATGTGCCTCCTCCTCCTCTCTCCTATCAGGCACCCACGTGGAGTCAGTGACCTCATCATCCCCTCCCTCCTCATCACTGGAGCAAAGCTGGCAGTATGCTGCAGCTGGGAGAACATGACTGCCAGATTCCTGTCCTTCTTGGGCACCCCCTCTCTCTGGGCTCACGTTACTGCCTTGGCCAATCATCAGTCAGCAATGCACTGCGATGCCGCAGTGAATTATGGGCCGTGATGCGCCACTCGAATTTGGTGCGAACGGCCCATATTGTTCGTAATTCGGCAAACAGACGAACATACGATGTTTGATTGGCATGGGTTCGACTCAAACACGAAGCTCATCCCTATTTGTGTTATACTTATTACTGTTATCAAAGAATTGATTATTTGTGATTGGCACTATGTTTAATAATATTCATAGTAACAACTTCATGGTTCACAGTTACACTTTATATGATTCATTTCAACGTGGTAAATAGGGAGGATATGCTAAAAGTTGAAACTTTATTTATTGGTTTTGAGGCTCCTATTATATATTTATTGCGTACTCACTGGTGACCCAATAGTGTATTTATTAGGGGGCACACAGTTCAACTTTGCTTGTAAATAATTAATACATTTAGAATTTAAAAAATCCACGGCGTTCAGATAAACACAAAAGGTAAAAATATCTGTCAGGACTATAAGTTCATATACTGAAACTCACATATAGGTATATAAATAAAGTGTAACTTCACAATTCAATAAATAAACAAAAAAAGTGCAAATATCAAGTGCAAAAAAAAAAAAATCACATTGGAAAAGAGAACTATAAAAGTCCAATAAGTAATCAGAAAATCATATAAAGAGTCCACAAACAGTCAGCATGAAGAATCTTCATGACTTGTAGTGAAATAAAACCCATGTACTGAAAGAGACCTGCGTTATATCAAATCATTAGTAAGACCTCATCTGGAATATGCAGTTCAGTTTTGGGCTCCAGTTCTCAAAATGGAAATCGGGGAACTGGAGAAAGCGCAGAGAAGGGCAACCAAACTGATAAAAGGCATGGAGGAGCTCGGCTATGAGGAAAGATTAGAGGAACTGAATTTATTCTCTCATGAGAAGAGGAGAATAAGGGAGATATGATCACCATATATAAATACATAAGGGGGATATGATCACCATGTATAAATACATATGGGGGGATATGATCACCATATATAAATACATAAGGGGGATATGATCTCCATGTGTAAATACATAAGGGGGGTGTGATCTCCATGTATAAATACATAAGGGAGATATGATCACCATATATAAATACATAAGGGGGATATGATCTCCATGTATAAATACATAAGGGGGGATATGATCACCATATATAAATACATAAGGGGGATATGATCTCCATGTATAAATATATAAGGGGGATATGATCTCCATGTATAAATACATAAGGGGGGATATGATTAGTATGTATAAATACATAAGGGGGATATGATCTCCATGTATAAATACATAAGGGGGGATATGATTACCATGTATAAATACATAAGGGGGGATATGATCTCCATGCATAAATACATAGGGGGGGGATTTGATCACCATGTATAAATACATAAGGGGGGATATGATCTCCATGTATAATTACATAAGGAGGGATATGATCTCCATGCATAAATACATAAGGGGGGATATGATCACCATTAGGGATGAGCTTCAAGTTCGAGTTGAACCCATTTTCGACCGTTCGTTGAATTGCGCACGATATGGGCTGTTGGCGCCAAATTCAAGTAGTGCATCACGGCCCATAATTTATTGCGGCATCGCAGTGCATTGCTGGCTAATGATTGGCCAAGCACGCACTATGACCTGCATGCTTGGCCAATCACAGCGCCGTCTGTACAGAGAGCCATAATTGGCCAAAGCCAGGGTGGCTTTGGCCAATTATGGCTCAGGGGGTTTAGTACACGCCCCACACTATATAAGGCCGCCTGCGTGGTGGCCTTGTATAGTGTGTTGTGGCGGCCGGGAGAGAGATAGAGAGACAGTGTCATTTGATTTAAGTTAGATAGAGTAGGCAGGTGAGTCAGTTAGCTGTACTTACAGTGTATTGTGTGTGTGTGTATATACAATTGAGCTACTGGCCTGTCCTGCATCCAGCGTTCTTTCGGAATGCACATTCATTGCTGCTGGAGGCTTTGTAACTGATCACAGTGTGCGCCTGTCCACCGAATCGGTTGATCGGCTGACCTTGAATCAGTCTTGGATCACCAGCTACCAAGCACCTGATGCTGATGTAACCAATAGATTTTTTTTTTAATGTGAGATCCCTTCAAGACTGCCTATGCTGATGCTGAGTGACTATCCTGTTATGCTGAGTGACAATCCTCTTCCTCCTCAATTTTCATGCTGATAGCTTGTAAGAACATTTTTGGTACTGGGCACCGCCACCAGTGGCCAAAGCCAAATTTTTCTGCCCCTGTTTAACAGGGGCATATAATTACAATTTTTGATGCAATACTTTGCAGCAGGGCTCGTTCCTGCGCTCCAACTATAGCATCTGTGAGGGGTTGCAGTGTTGTGGCACCAGTGCCTAAGGCTCAATTTTTCTGCCCCTGTTCAACAGGGACATGTAATTACAATTCTTGATCTAATATTTCACAGCAGGGCCCATTTCTGCGCCCACCAAGAGTTACTGTGAGGACTTACAGTGTTGTGGCAGCACCACCACCACCACCAACACCAAAGGCCCGGTTTTTCCGCCCCTGTTCAACAGGGGCATGTAATTACAATACTTGATCTAATATTTCACAGCAGGGCCCATTTCTGCGCCCACCAAAAGTAACTGTGAGGACTTAGTGTTGTGGCACCAGCACCACCACCACCACCCCCAAAGGCCCGGTTTTTCCGCCCCTGTTCAACAGGGGCATGTAATTACAATACTTGATCTAATATTTCACAGCAGAGCCCATTCCTGCGCCCACCAAGAGTAACTGTGAGGGCTTACAGTGTTGTGGCAACACCAACACTTAAGACCCCAATTTCTGTAGAGTATATAGGGCAGGCCCCTACTTTCAAACATCCAACTTACAAACGACTCCTACTTGCAAACAGAAGGAGACAACAGGAAGTGAGATGAAATCTACCCCTAGGAAGGGAAATTCTCTCCTGTAAGAGTTAATATGGGAAAAACGTGTCTCCTCTCCACTGATGCTTTATCGCCAATCCTTGTTTCACTAAAAACCCCATATTTTCAAAAAACATTTGTCATTGGGACAGAAAGTAAAGTGAAATCTTCTGAAGAGGAGCACAGACAGCAAAACAAATGTCACAGGGGTGATAACCGTTCCCTAGGTTTTCCAAAAAGCTTAAAAATAGATTTTCTGGCTGGAGCTACACTTTAAAAATGTACCAGTTCAAAATTACAAACAGATTCTACTTAACAACAAACCTACAGTCCCTGTCTTGTTTGTACCGCCTATATACTGCTGTTCAGAGTATATAGGGCCTCGGGGCCCCATGCCTTTTTTTAATTGGGGTACGTAGTTTCCCTTACCCCTTAGACCCAAAGGGCCTGGTAATGGACTGGGGGGTACCCATGCCATTTGTCTCACTGATTTTCATCCATATTGCCAGGACCCGACATTACATTAAAGCCGCAAGCAGTTTTAAATGACTTTTATTCCTTTAAAAATATCATTTTGTGCAGGGACTGTTCTAAGCACAGGAAGCACGCATCACTTCACACATCACTTCTTGTCTGCCATGCCAGGAGCATGGCAGACAAAATGGGTGAACTAGAGATACTGTTGTAGGAGGATTTGGAGAAGGAGGATTTGGATTTTGTGGGAATTTCAGAGACCTGGTTCAACAGCTCTCATGATTGGCTGGCAAACATTCAAGGGTATACCCTATACCGCAAGGATAGAGAGGGTAAAAAAGGGGGAGGGGTATGCCTATATATCAAGAATAATGTACAAGTGAATGTGAGAGATGACATCACTGAGGGAGCTAGAGAGGAGGTGGAATCCTTATGGGTAGAGCTCCAAAGGGATGAAGCTAAGGGGAAAATAATACTGGGAGTATGCTATAGGCCCCCTAACCTGAGAGAGGAAGTGGAGACGGATCTCCTATCACAAATTGGATTAGCAGCAAGGATGGGAAGTGTTATCATAATGGGGGATTTTAATTATCCAGACATTGACTGGGCGGAGGGAACCGCGCATTCATTTAAGGCTCGCCAGGTCCTTAATGTCTTGCAGGACAATTTTATGGGTCAGATGGTAGACGCACCAACTAGAAATAAAACATTACTGGATCTACTGATTACCAACAATACAGACCTGATCACAGATGTGGAAATACGGGGCAATTTAGGTAACAGCGATCACAGGTCAATTAGTTTCAGTATAAATCACACAAATAGGAAGGGAACACAAAGACACTGAATTTCAAAAGAGCCAACTTCCCAAAACTACAAACCTTGCTAAAAGGCATAAATTGGGATAAAATATTAGGAGCAAAGAATACGGAGGAGAGATGGGTTTGCTTTAAGAGCATATTAAATAAGGGCATTAGCCAATGTATCCCATTGGGTAATAAATTTAAAAGAGCGAACAAAAATCCTGGATGGCTTAACTCCAATGTAAAAATGCATATAAAAGCAAAGGAGAAGGCCTTCAAAAAATACAAGGTTGAGGGATCATCCTCAGCATTCAGACATTATAAAGAATGCAATAAGAAATGTAAGGGTGCAATTAGGACGGCTAAGATAGAACATGAAAGACACATAGCGGAGGAGAGCAAAAAAAATCCCAAGAAATTCTTTAAGTATGTAAACAGTAAAAAAGGGAGGACAGACCATATTGGCCCCATAAAGAATGCGGAAGGACATCTGGTTACAAAGGATGGGGAGATGGCAAAGGTATTGAATTTATTCTTCTCCTCAGTCTTCACGAGTGAATCGGGGGGCTTCAGTAACCAAAACTGCAGTGTTTATCCTCATGACACAACACAGGAAGCACCTCCATGGTTAACAGAGGACGGAATTAAAATTAGACTTGAGAAACTTAACATTAATAAATCACTGGGACCAGATGGCTTGCATCCGAGGGTACTTAGGGAACTCAGTCAGGTGATTGCCAGACCGTTGTTTCTAATTTTTACAGACAGTCTATTGACTGGAATGGTACCAGCTGATTGGGGAAAAGCCAATGTAGCACCAATATTTAAAAAGAGCCCAAAAAACATCCCTGGGAATTACAGACCAGTTAGCCTAACATCAATAGTATGTAAACTCTTGAAGGGGATGATAAGGGACTATATACAAGATTTTAGTAATAAGAACGGTAGCATTAGCAGTAATCAGCATGGATTCATGAAGAATTGTTCTTGCCAAACCAATCTATTAACCTTCTATGAGGAGGTGAGTTGCCATCTAGATAAAGGAAGGCCCGTAGACGTGGTGTATCTGGATTTTGCAAAAGCATTTGACACAGTTCCCCATAAACGTTTACTGTACAAAATAAGGTCCGTTGGCATGGACCATAAGGTGAGTACATGGGTTGAAAACTGGCTACAAGGGCGTGTTCAGAGGGTGGTGATAAATGGGGAATACTCAGAATGGTCAGGGGAGGGTAGTGGGGTTCCCCAGGGTTCTGTGCTGGGACCAATCCTATTTAATTTGTTTATAAACGATCTGGAGGATGGGATAAACAGTTCAATCTCTGTATTTGCAGACGATACTAAGCTAAGCAGGGCAATAACTTCTCCGCAGGATGTGGAAACCTTGCAAAAGACTTGAACAAATTAATGGGGTGGGCGACTACATGGTAAATGAGGTTCAATGTAGAAAAATTTAAAATAATGCATTTGGGTGGCAAAAATATAAATGCAATCTATACACTGGGGGGGGGAACCTCTGGGGGGATCTAGGATGGAAAAGGTCCTAGTAGATGATAGGCTCAGCAATGGCATGCAATGCCAAGCTGCTGCTAATAAAGCAAACAGAATATTGGCATGCATTAAAAGGGGGATCAACTCCAGAGATAAAACAATAATTCTCCCGCTCTACAAGACTCTGGTCCAGCCGCACCTGGAGTATGCTGTCCAGTTCTGGGCACCAGTCCTCAGGAAGGATGTACTGGAAATGGAGCGAGTACAAAGAAGGGCAACAAAGCTAATAAAGGGTCTGGAGGATATTAGTTATGAGGAAAGGTTGCGAGCACTGAACTTATTCTCTCTGGAGAAGAGACGCTTGAGAGGGGATATGATTTCAATATACAAATACTGTACTGGTGACCCCACAATAGGGATAAAACTTTTTCGCAGAAGGGAGTTTAATAAGACTCGGGGCCACTCATTACAATTAGAAGAATAGAGGTTTAACCTTAAACTACGTAGAGGGTTCTTTACCGTAAGAGCGGCAAGGATGTGGAATTCCCGTCTACAGGCGGTGGTCTCAGCGAGGAGCATTGATAACTTCAAGAAACTATTAGATAATCACCTGAATGACCGCAACATACAGGGATATGTAATGTAATACTGACACAAAATCGCACACATAGGTTAGACTTGATGGACGTGTGTCTTTTTTCAACCTCACCTACTAAGTAACTATGTAACTTCACAGGCATACTATAGACACCCCCCAGGTACGATATTTAAAGGAATATTTCATTTTTTTTTCACTTTAAGTATTATTAAAATCACTGCTCCCAAAAAAAAGGCCATTTTTAAAACTTTTTTTTGCATTGATACATGTACCCTGGGGCTGGACCCGGGTCCCCATACAGTTTTTATACAACAACAACAACTTGCATATTAGCCTTTAAAATTAGCACTTTTGATTTGGAACATTCGAGCCCCATAGACTTTAATGGGGTTCTAAAGTTCGTGCGAACTTTCGGTCCGTTCGCAGGTTCTGGTGCGAACCGAACCGGGGGGTTTTCGGCTCATCCCTAATTACCATGTATAAATTACATAAGGGGGGATTTGATCACCATGTATAAATACATAAGGGGGATATGATCTCCATGTAAAAATACATAAGGGGGGGATATGATCTCCATGTATAAATACATAAGGGGGATATGATCTCCATGTAAAAATACATAAGGGGGGGATATGATCACCATGTATAAATACATAAGGGGGATATGATCTCCATGTAAAAATACATAAGGGGGGATTTGATCACCATGTATAAATACATAAGGGGGATATGATCTCCATGTAAAAATACATAAGGGGGGGATATGATCACCATGTATAAATACATAAATTCTTAGTCTTTTGGCCTCTAAGTATCTATACCCAGGTTAATGTTCCTATGACTTGTGTTCCAGTTCTGATAGTTGTTTACAATCTCTGCATATTTCTTCACATTCCTAATATCTTTAGTTGGGTCTCAGTTTCTTTGACCTTTCTTAGAATCTCCACCCAGAATTCTGTTCCCAAAACCTCTCTGAGCATCTATACCTGGGTTCCTGTTCTCATGACCTCTCTCCCAGGTTTTCTCTTCCTATGACCTGTGTTCCAGTTTTTATATCCATTTACGATCTGTGCCTCTTTCTTGACATTACTTGTTATCCACCAGCCTTGATCTTGGGGCTGGTGTATAACAAGGTATTTGTAATCAGTTTACTGTTTGCATGATCTCTCTAGTAAAAAAAAAAAAAAATGCGTGGGGGTCCCCCTAAATTCCATACCAGACCTCTGGTATGGATTTTAAGGGGAACCCCGTGCCAGAATTTTAAAAAAATGGCCTGGGTCCCCACAAAAATCCATACCAGACCCTTATCCGAGCACGCAACCTGGCAGGCCAGAGGAAAAGAGGGGGGACGAGAGAGCGCCCCCCCCTCCTGAACCGTACCAGGCCACATGCCCTCAACATTAGGAGGGTGCTTTGGGGTAGCCCCCCAAAGCACCTTGTCCCCATGTTGATGGGGAGAAGGGCCACATCCCCACAACCCTTGCCCGGTGGTTGTGGGGGTCTGCGGGTGGGAGGCTTATCGGAATCTGGAAGCCTCCTTTAACAAGGGGACCCCAAGATCCTGCCTCCCCGTGTGAATTGGTAATGGGGTACAAATGTACCCCTACCATTTCACAAAAAAAGTGTCAAAAAGGTTAAAAAACACAAGAGATGGTTTTTGACAAGTTGACAAATGAATTTCTTCTTCTTTTCGCTTCTTCTTTCATCTTCTTTCTTCTGGTCTTCTTCTTCTTCCCCATCTTCTCCATTTCTTCTTCTCCATTTCTTCTTCTCCATCTTCATCTTCCTCTGCTCTACTCATCCCACATCTTCCTCCAGATTCTTCTCAGCTTCGTCCGCATGATCCGCCTCAGTGGGAGTCTTCCGCCGTGTGACGCTTCGCTTCTTCTGACACTTCTTATATAACGGAGGGTGGGGCCACCCGGTGATCCCACCCTCCTCTGATGCACGGGGACTAAACGGGGACTTCCCTGTGGCTTTCCCCGTGTTGTCAGAGGGCGCGGGGTCACCCGTTTACGTAACCGGTTGACCTTGCCCCCCTCTGACAACACAGGGAAAGTCACAGGGAAGTCCCTGTGAAGTCCCTATGCATCAGAGGAGGGCGGAGTCACCGGGCAGCCCCACCCACCGTTATAAAAGAAATGTCAGAAGAACCGAAGTGTCACACGGTGGAAGACTCCCATTGAGGCGGATCGTGTGGACGGAGCGGAGAAGAAGCCGGAGGAAGATGCGGGACGAGAAGAGCGGAGGAAGAAGAAGATGGAGAAGAAGAAGATGGAGAAGAAGAAGATGGAGAAGAAGAAGATGGAGAAGAAGAAGAACACCGAAGGAAGACCAGAAGAAAGAAGATGGAAGAAGAAGTGGAAAGAAGAAGAAATTAATAAAGGACTTGTCAAAAACCATCTCTTGTGTTTAACCTTTTTTGACACTTTTTTTGTGAAATGGTAGGGGTACATTTGTAACCCATTATCAATTCACATGGGGGAGGGCCAGGGTCTGGGGGTCCCCTTGTTAAAGGGGGCTTCCAGATTCCGATAAGCCCCCACCCGCAGACCCCCACAACCACTGGGCAAGGGTTGTGGGGATGAGGCCCATTCTCCCTATCAACATGGGGACAAGGTGCTTTGGGGGGGCTACCCCAAAGCACCCTCCCAATGTTGAGGTCGTGCGAACTTCAGAACCCCATTAAAGTCTATGGGACTCGAACGTTCAAAATCAAAAGTGCTACTTTTAAAGGCTAATATGCAAAGGGTTTGGGGACCTGGGTCCTGCCCCGGGGACTTGTATCAATGCAAAAAAAAGTTTTAAAAACTGCCGTTTTTTCGGGAGCAGTGATTTTAATGATGCTTAAAGTAAAAAATAAAAGTGAAATATTCCTTTAAATATCGTACCTGGGGGGTGTCTATAGTATGCCTGTAAAGTGACGCGTGTTTCCCGTGCTTGGAACAGTCCCTGCACAAAATTACATTTTTAAAGGAATAAAAGTCATTGAAAACTGCTTGCGGCTTTAATGTAATGTCGGGTCCTGGCAATATGGATGAAAATCAGTGAGACAAACGGTATGGGTACCCCCCAGTCCATTACCAGGCCCTTTGGGTCTTGTATGGATATTAAGGGGAACCCCGCACCCAAATTAAAAAAAGGAAAGGCGTGGGGCCACCAGGCCCTATATACTCTGAACAGCAGTATACAGGCGGTGCAAACAAGACAGGGACTGTAGGTTTGTTGTTATGTAGAATCTGTTTGTAATTTTGAACGGGTGCATTTTTAACGTGTTTAGCTCCAGCCAGAAAATCTATTTTAAGCTTTTTGGAAAACATAGGGAAGGGTTATCACCCCTGTGACATTTGTTTTGCTGTCTGTGCTCCTCTTCAGAAGATTTCACCCCACTTTCTGTCCCAATGACAAATGTTTTTCGAAAATTTGGGGTTTTTAGTGAAACAAGGATTGGTGATAAAGCACCAGTGGAAAGGAGAAACGTTTTTCCCATATTAACTCTTATGCCCCGTACACACGGTCGGACATTGATCGGACATTCCGACAACAAAATCCATGGATTTTTTCCCACGGATGTTGGCTCAAACTTGTCTTGCATACACACGGTCACACAAAGTTGTCGGAAAATCCGATCGTTCTGAACGCGGTGACGTAAAACACGTATGTCAAGACTATAAACGGGGCAATAGCAAATAGCTTTCATCTCTTAATTTATTCTGAGCATGCGTGGCACTTTGTCCGTCGGATTTGTCTACACACGATCGGAATTTAAAGGATCGGATTTTGTTGTGGGAAAATTTTATAGCATGCTCTCAAACTTTGTGTGTCGGAAATTCCAATGGAAAAAGTCTGATGGAGCCCACACACGGTCGGAATTTCTGACAAGAAGCTCCGATCGCACATATTCCATCGGAAACTCCGACCGTGTGTACAGGGCATTACAGGAGAGAATTTAGTGAAACAAGGATTGGCGATAAAGCATCAGTGGAGAGGAGACACGTTTTTCCCATATTAACTCTTACAGGAGAGAATTTCCCTTCCTAGGGGTAGATTTTATCTCACTTCCTGTTGTCTCCTTCCGTTTGCAAGTAGGAGTCGCTTGTAAGTTGGATGTTTGAAAGTAGGGGCCTGCCCTATATACTGTACTCTGCAGAAATTTGGGCCTTAGGTGTTGGTGTTGCCACAACACTGTGAGCCCTCACAGAGCCCTGCTGTGAAATATTACATCAAGAATTGTAATTACATGCTCCTGTTGAACAGGCGCAAAAAAACTGGGCCTTTGGTGATGGTGGTGGTGCTGGTGTCACAACACTGTAAGTCCTCACAGTTACTCTTAGTGGGCGCTGGAATGGGCCCTGCTGTGAAATATTAGATCAAGAATTGTAATTACATGCCCCTGTTAACAGGGCCAGAAAAATTGGGCCTTAGGCACTGGTGCTGGTGCCACAACACTGCAACCCCTCACAGATACTCTAGTTGAGTGCAGCAACGAACACTCCTGCAAAATATTGCATCAAAAATTGTAATTACATGCCCCTGTTAAACAGGGGCTGAAAAATTTGGACTTAGCCACTGGTGGCGGCGCCCAGAACCAAAAATGTTCTTACAAGCTATCAGCATGATCATTGAGGAGGAAGAGGATAATCACTCAACATAACAGGATAGTCACTCAGCATCAGTATAGGCAGTCTTGAAGGGATCTGACATTTAAAAAAAAAATATTCGGTTACATCAGCATCAGGTGCTTGGTAGCTGGTGGTGATCCAAGACTGATTCATTTTTATGAAGGTCAGTTGATTGACCGAGTCGGTGGACAGACGCACCCTGTGATCGGTTACAAAGCCTCTAGCAGCACTGAATGTGCGTTCCGAAAGAACGTTGGATGCAGGACAGGCCAGTAGCTCAATTGCATACTGTGCAAGCTCTGGCCAGTGATCCATCCTCAAGACCCAGTAACCCAGAGGATTTTCGGTGGGAAAGGTGTCCAAGTCAGATCTTGCCCCTAGGTATTCCTGCACCATGTAAAACAGACGCTGGCGATGGTTGCTGGAACCGATCATACCTTGGGGCTGCAGACTAAAAAATTGTCTGAACGCATTGGTCAGATGGCCACCTTCTCCACTGCTCCTTCTTTGACTGACCGAAGCCTCAGCAACATGTTGTCCAGGAACAGGAGTTTGTAACCTCCCAGTCTCTGGGAACGCATTGCACAGACCTTTCTGCAAGGCCTCCCGAAGATGTTTCATCCTCTGCTCCCTCTGCGATGGCAAGATAAGGTCCGCAACCTTACCCTTATAACGTGGATTAAGGAGGGTTGCCAGCCAGTATTGATCCCTCTCCTTGATACTGCGAATACAAGGATCCTTCCGCAGGCTTTGCAGGATCAGGGAGGCCATGCAGCGTAGGTTTGCTGAGGCATTCGGTCCGGAGTCCTCTGGGTCACTAAGGACGACATGATCCGCAGCCATCTCCTCCCAGCCACGCACAAGTCCATGGGTTTCTTGGGACTGTAAATGATCCCTTAAAGACTGCTGCTGATGCTGAGTGCCAGGCTCCACCTCCATGCTGACACAATCCTCCTCCTCCTCCTCTTCCTGTGTGATTGGCGGGCACGCAGGAACACTGTCTGGATAAAGGGGGCCTTGAGAGCTAAGGAATTCCTCCTCTTTCTGCCTCTGTTCTGCCTCAAGTGCCCTGTCCATTATTCCACGCAGCGTTTGCTCAAACAGGTGGACAAGGGGGACATTATCACTGATGCATGCACTGTCACTGCTCACCATCCTCGTGGCCTCCACAAATGACGACAGGACAGTGCATGCATCCCTGATCATGGCCCACTGGCGTGGGGAAAAAAAACAATCTCCCCTGACCCTGTCCTGGTGCCATAGTCGCACAGGTACTCAATGATGGCCCTTTGCTGCGTGTGCAGCCGCTGCAGCATGGCCAACGTTGAGTTCCACCTGGTGGGCATGTCACAGATTAGGTGGTTCTTGGGCAGGTTAAATTCCTTTTGGAGGTCTGCCAGCCGAGCACTGGCATTATATGACCTGCGGAAATGCACACAGACTTTCCTGGCCTGCCTCTGGACATCCTGTAAGCCTGGGTACCTGCCCAAGAACCGCTGCACCACCAAGTTAAGGATGTGAGCCAAACAGGGCACATGGGTCAGTTGTCCCTGTAAGGAGGGCAGAGAGGAGGTTGGTGCCATTGTCGCAAACCACCATTCTTGCTTTAAGTTGGCGTGGTGTCAACCACCTCTGAGCCTGCCCCTGCAGAGCTGACAGAATCTCTGCCCCAGTGTGGCTCCTGTCCCCCAAGCACACCAGCTCAAGCACCGCATGGCATCTTTTGGCCTGCGTACTTGCGTAGCCCCTTGAACGCTTACGGAGCATCGCTGGTTCCGAGGACAAAGCACAGGAAGAGGCCATGGAGGAAGAAGAAGAGGAGGGGGTGGAGGAGAGAGGTGTGTCAGAATCACCAGTACTGGCATTTTGGAGGCATGGTGGCAGAACAACCTCCAACACTACTGCACCTTGTCCTGCATCCTTCCCAGCTGCCAGCAGAGTCACCCAATGCGCACTGAAACTTAGGTAACATCTCTGTCCATGCCTGCTGGACCATGAGTCAGTGGTAATATGCACCTTACCGCTGACTGCCCCGTCCAAGGCCAAGACATTGCCCACATGCCGGTAGAGAGCCGGTATCGCCTTCCATGAGAAAAAGTGGCGTTTGGGAACCTTGCCACTGAGGAACCGCACATTCCACAAACTCAAGGAAGGGGGCAGAGTCTATCAACTGAAAAGGCAGCAGTTGAAGTGCTAGCAATTTTGCCAAGCTAGCATTCAAGCACTGGGCATGTGGATGGCTGGGAGCAAACTTCTTTTTGCGGTACAGCAGCTGGGGCAGGGAAATTTGCCTGGTACAATCTGATGTCGGTGTACCAATAGTGGATTGCCCGCAAGTACTAGGCTGTGACACACCTAATTCTACACCTTCATTCCTCTCAGTGCAGGTCTCAGAGGACTGAAGGTATAGTGGGGTTGGAGATCCCAGCTGATGGGGAGCAAGGAGAGGTCCTCTTTGTTCTTTGGTGTGGGTGGTCATCCACTCGACCAAGTCTTCCGCATGTTGCGGCTCAACACGGCCAGCTGCCGAAATAAAGGACAAGCGTGTCCCACGGCCACGTGCTGATGAGGATGCACCGTGTCCATGACCAGCACTGTTGCCTCTAGACACAGAGCCTGCTTGCCTTCTTTTATTGGCTTGTGACTGTCTGCCTCTCCTTGTGGCCTTCCAGACATACTTTTGGCCTGCAGTGAGCTGCACAAAACTGGGATGTGTATGTATATGTGTATATATATATATATATATATATATATATATATATATATATATATATATACCGATTATACTGCAGCTAGCAGAATCAACTGCCTGCCTGTAGTATTATTAGTATGATAACACCTGCACTTGTCTTCAGGTAGCTATACTGTAGGTGCAACTGTGCAGGGTACACAGTACAGTAACTGGAAATACTTCAAAGAGCCTACACAAGCACCTGGCTGCAGGTAGCTATACTGTAGGTGCAACTATGCGGGGTACACAGTACAGTAACTGGAAATACTTCAAAGAGCCTACACAAGCACCTGGCTGCAGGTAGCTATACTGTAGGTGCAACTGTGCGGGCTACACAGCACAGTAACTGGAAATACTTCAAAGAGCCTACACAAGCACCTGGCTGCAGGTAGCTATACTGTAGGTGCAACTGTGTGGGGTACACAGTACAGTAACTGGAAATACTTCAAGAGCCTACACAAGCACCTGGCTGCAGGTTGTTATACTGTATGTGCAACTGTGCGGGGTACACAGTACAGTAACTGGAAATACTTCAAAGAGCCTACACAAGCACCTCCTTGGCTTTGGCCAATTACTGCTCTCTGTACATACAGCACTGTGATTGGCCAAGCATGCGGGTCATAGTGCATGCTTGGCCAGCAATGCACTGCGATGCCTCAGTGAATTATGGGCCGTGACGCGCCACTCAAATTTGGTGCGAACGGCCCATATTGTTCGTAATTCGGCGAACGACCGAACACACGATGTTCGAGTCGAACATGGGTTCAACTCGAACACGAAGCTCATCCCTAGTGGCCAGATAGACTATAAATATTCTAGAGCCTGGGGGGCTCTGCCTCTGTGCAGAAGTACGGAGCCGGAGCAAGAGAGAGAGGGAGAGAGACCAGACGCAGCAGAAACCTTAAACACTTCCAGTCTCAGCTAGGCTTAGCTGAAGCCATCCTGGAAGCCAAGGTCAAGAATAAAATGGTGATTGGTTTTATGTCACACTGTATTTGTACAGCAGTCTTTCAAATGCCATTGTTTGGGAAAAAACACACCTTAATGAATTAATAAAAAAACAAAACATTAAAGTTAGCCCGATTTTTTGTGTAATGTGAAAGATGATGTAACACCACAAGAATCATGAGAGAATCGTGATCTTTATTCAAAGTGCAGCAAAGTCCCTGATCCCCTGAGATACAATGGTGACCTCCAGAGTTAGGGAAAGCTGACATCCTTCTGTGTAGGGCCAGGACACCCTTAGGTAGATGCAATGATAATTTGGCAGACTCCGAGACTTCTATAGGTAGGCAACAATACAGGTGAAGGTCTCCAGCCAGACACCACTTCTGTATAGGTAGGACCGCTGTCTCCTATGGCAACAATCTTGTAGCAGTTACTAACCGTACTAACGGTAGTTGTAGTTCAACTATTGATAACACAAACAGTTCTCCTCACTCCACAGTCACTCACTATGGATCTTTACTCAACAAACTCCCAGTCTTTCACTAGACCTCGGATCCAATAACCACTGGATCCCCTGAGCTCTTCAACTTTTGGCACTCAGTATCTTCCTCAAGCGTCACCCCCACTTCACTGCTGGGTCCCTGGCTTAGCACTCACAGATACCCTTCAGGCGTCACCCCCATTGACATGCTAGGTCCATGGCTTGGAACTTGCTGATGCTCCACAAGCATTACCTCTGCTGTCCCGCTGGTTCCCTGACTTGGCATTTGCTGAAGTTTTCCCACTTCTTCACCATCCCCGGCTGGTGAGAAGACTGCTCTGGTACTGTCTTCAGCTTACTCACAGTGGTCTAAGGTAACTCACAGCTTCCCCTCTACCTCTGACCGCGACAGCTTCCCTGGCTGGTGGAACCGCTACTTCTGGTTGGACTACAGGCCCGCAGTCCCAACCCTTCACTGTTTCTCCTGCTCCTGGATAGGCCCTCAGATAGCCTAGCAGCCAGAAGTCCCCGGGATAGGCCTCAGGCTTCCGGCCTAGCAGCCCGGGGCAACATAACACATCCACCCAGACACCTGTCTAGGTGGCACAGAACCCCGATCACCTGACTCCACCCAAATAAATAGGTTCTCCCAGCAGGTCAAGGGACCCAAGAAAATCCCTGCCCATTGGTTGAGACACCCCATTGATTCGTAATCTGTCCTTGTTATGCCCTTGTCTTATCCAATGTCACCAGCTACAGTGCCACCTAGTGACAGAAGAGAGAAGTGCAGCAATTCCAGAATTAGGGGGAAATTAATTGATCTCCTAATAATTGGCCAAGGCAACTATCGCCTGGCAACTAAATTTGATAGCAACCCTGCCTAAACATCAGGGTGCTACATAAACAAATTGTGATTCCCAGTTGGCCAGAATCGCACAGCTCTAATGTATTCCCTATTTATCATCTGTTCCTAAATTCTTCTTACAGCCAACAAACTCCCTTTCTGCGGCTGATGGGGGTCAGGTAGGTATCTGTAAGTAATGTTTGTCTATTCATTGATCATTTATTTGTAGAATAATTGAGGGTAAAGGGAGGCCAGAAGAGATTTCGCAAAATGGTAAGAAAACAACGGGGGAATTCTAGGAAGACCTGGAGGACTCTAACAGATCTGATTCTAATATTTCTGGGATAAAAGAACAAAAAAGTGTAGCGCTATAGTGTTTCAGTCAGCAATAACGGAATATGCTGAGTGGATACCAGTGTATATCAAAAATTAGGTTATATTAAACCACAAATAAAGCAACAGTGAACCAGTGGGGAATCTAATATTCCAAAAAAAACTAGTATCATGTCCTTTGTGACAAATCTATGTGAATCAAAATGTGCGTCATACAAATTTAAATCCTTATAACAAAACACAGGCATATAGGGGTGGGGATGAGTGGTAAGTCCCTGAGGTGAACACAGTTCATTTAGTCAGACGGAGACTTCTTGGAGCATGGACATATATCTCACAGCAATGTTGTTATTGGTGGACTCCTCCAATGTTCAGCCCAGTGCAAGAAGTAACATAAAATGCCCTTACCGGACGCGGTGGACTCACAGGCCATACAGCGGTGAGTCTTACGAGCTTGAACCGTGAGGCACGGTAGGGTATAGCTGTTCCTGGCTTGCAGAAGAACTCCAATCATGGGCAGTCTCCCGGTTCGTCCTCCAGCCCTCAGTTGGGTCAGTTCTTTGTTGCAGCAGTTACATGGGTTTTCTTTTTTTCAGGCTAAGAACATTTTCAGCAAGTACAGATCTTGATTTTGCCAGAAATTGTCATTTCTTGTAAGTTAAACCTTTAAAAGAGGGATTTCCAAAATCAAGGGAAATAAATGGAGAAAAAGCCATTCAAGTCTAGGGTATCTGTATAATGATGGTATGGCACCGATGGTCACGAATCACCCAGAGAAAGTCATTGCCGGGAGCTGTGGTGATGCCCCAAAAGATGTAGGCCAATGCAGGACAGCAATCAAGGTGGGTGCAAATCAATGATAGTGATTGGGTAGATGAGTGGGATCAATCAATAGGGGCCTCTTGTTCTGCACTGTGTCTCTATGCAGAGAGAGCCATCTGCACAGAAAAAAATTTGTACACACGATTGGAATTTCCGACAACGGATTTTGTTGTCGGAAAATTTTATCTCCTGCTCTCCAACTTTGTGTGTAGGAAAATCCGATGGAAAATGTCCGATGGAGCCCACGCACAGTCGGAATTTCCGACAACACGCTCCGATCAGACATTTTCCATCGGAAAATCCGACCGTGTGTACGGGGCATTAAACTCATGGACCGGGCAAGGAGGGCATTAATCAGAGAGGAGCACAGAGACCTAAGGTAACCCTGGAGGAGCTGCAGAGACTGGAGTATCTGTACATAGGACGACAATAAGCCGTACGCTCCATAGAGTTGGGCTTTATGGCAGAGTGGCCAGAAGAAAGACATTACTTTCAGCAAAAAAACAAAATGGCACAATTAGAGTTTGGGAAAAGGCATGTGGGAGACTCCCAAAATGTATGGAGGAAGGTGCTCTGGTCTGATGAGACTAAATTTTAACTTTTTGGCCATCAAAGAAAACGCTATATCTGGTGCAAACCCAACACATCACATCACCCAAAGAACACCATCCCCACTGTGAAACATGGTGGTGGCAGCATCATGATGTGGGGATGTTTTTCAGCAGTCGGGACTGGGATACTGGTCAGAGTTGATGGAAAGATGGATGGTGCTAAATACAGGGATATTCTTGAGCAAAACCTGTTGCACTCTGTGTGTGATTTGAGGCTAGGACGGAGGTTCCCCTTCCAGCAGGACAATGACAATGAAATGTGTTGGAATGGCCTAGTCAAAGCCCAGACCTCAATCCAATAGAAAATCTATGGTCAGACTTAAAGATTGCTGTTCACAAGCGCAAACCATCCAACTTGAAGGAGCTTGAGCAGTTTTGCAAGGAGGAATGGGCAAAAATCCCAGTGGTAAGATGTGGCAAGCTCATAGAGACTTATCCAAAGAGACTTGGAGCTGTAATAGCCGCAAAAGGTGGCAAAGTATTGACTTTAGGGGGGTGAATATTTATGCACATTGACCTTTTCTGTTATTTTGTCCTATTTGTTGTTTGCTTCACAATAAGAAAAAAAAATCTTCAAAGTTGTGGGCATGTTCTGTAAATTAAATGATGCAAATCCTCAAACAATCCATGTTAATTTTATGTTGTGAGGCAACAAAACACGAAAGATAGGATTTTTTATAACAGCTTACCTGTAAAATCCTTTTCTTTTGATGTACATCACGGGACACAGAGCCTCAGTAATAACTGATGGGTTATATAGGGTATCACTGGTGATTGGACACTGGCACACCCTAACCAGGAAGTTCAACCCCCTATATAATCCCTCCCCTTACAGGGATACCTCAGTTTTGTAGCAAAGCAATATAAGTGTATTAGAAGAGGGGCGGGACCTCTGTGTCCCGTGATGTCCATCAAAAGAAAAGGATTTTACAGGTAAGCTGTTATAAAAAATCCTATTTTCTTTCTCGTACATCCCGGGACACAGAGCCTCAGTAATAACTGATGGGATGTCCCAGAGCAATGCTATCTGAGGGGAGGGGAACCACAACCAAGTAGGGTGCAATCAGACCTGAGGACCCTGTACCGCTGCCTGCAACACACTACGCCCAAAGGCGATATCCCCATGCCTTCTCACATCCACCTGATAAAATCTGGTGAATGTATAGACTGAAGACCAGGTTGCGGCCTTGCAGATCTGAGCCATAGAGGCCCGGTGATGCACTGCCCAAGAAGCACCAATAGCCCTTGTGGAATGTGCCTTGATCTGAAACGGAGGAATCTTCTGTTTCAAACCGTAAGCTTGAATAATCAATTGTCGAATCCATTTAGAAATGGTAGATTTTGACGCTGCCTGTCCTCTATTGGGACCCTCTGGCAGCACAAACAAAACATCCATTTTGCGAACTTGAGCAGCTGCTTCTAGATAGGCCTTGACTGCTCTTACTACATCCAAAGAATGTAATGACCTTTCTTCCGAAGAACAGGGATCTGGCAAAAAGGAAGGCAGAACAATGTCTTGGTTTAGATGAAAATCGGAAACCACCTTCGGTAAAAAACTAGGATGAGGGCGCAGTACCACTCTATCCTTGTGTACAATGAAATAAGGCTCCTTACAGGAAAGAGCTGCTAATTCTGATACTCTTCTAGCAGAAGAAATGGTTATCAGAAAAATTAACTTTCTTGTCAACAAGACCAAAGGAATCTGACATATTGGTTCAAAAGGCTGTTTCTGTAAAACAGACAGAACCAAATTTAAGTCCCAGGGGTTTAGGGGTGCTTTACCCGGAGGATTAAGACGCGTCACCCCCTGCATAAAGTTTCGGACCAAAGAATGTGAAGCAAGTGGCCGCTGAAATAATACCGATAAGGCCGAGACCTGGCCCTTGATGGTACTCAAGGCCAGCTTCATCTCTAATCCCAATTGTAGAAAATCAAGAATTCTACCTATCACATATTTTCTGGGATGCCAGTCCTTGGATTCACACCAGGATACATAAGCTTTCCAGACTCTATGATAAATCACTCTGGAAGCTGGCTTCCTTGCATTGATCAAGGTAAATATCACAGGACCTGAAAGCCCACGACTCTTCAGAATGTGGGTTTCAATAGCCAAACTGTCAAATTTAGCGTTTGTAAGGCAGGATGGAACACTGGACCTTGAGATAACAGGTCTGGGCGTAACAGTAGGGCCCACGGGGAACCCCGTCATCCTTACTATTTCTGCATACCAAGTCCTCCTGGGCCAAGCAGGGGCTACCAGAAGTACCAACTTCCTTTCCTGCCTGATCCTGCGAAGGAGTCGTGACAGTAGCAGAATAGGCGGGAATGCATAAATCAGTGAAAACCGATGCCACGGAATCACCAATGCATCCGTCCCGCATGCAAGAGGATCCTTTGTACTTGCCACAAATCTGTCTATCTTTTTGTTGAATCGGGATGCAAAGAGATCTACATCTGGATCTCCCCATCTTTGGCATATGGCCCAAAAGACATCGGGATGCAGAGACCATTCCCCTGGGATTAACTGCTGGCGACTTAAATAGTCTGCTTGCCAGTTCTCTATCCCTGGAATGAAGACTGCCGATATGCATGGCACCTGCTTCTCTGCCCAGACTAAGATCTGGTTCACCTCTCTTTTAGCAGCTCGGCTCCTGGTGCCTTCCTGATGATTGATATAAGCCACTGCTGTGGCATTGTCGGACTGGATCCTGACTGGGCAACCCGGTAGCCTGAGAGTCCAGGCTTTTAGGGCTAGATATACCACCCGGATCTCCAGAATGTTGATGGGTAAGGTCCTCTCGGTTTTGGACCATACCCCCTGGACCGCAGACTGTTCCAGAACTGCTCCCCAACCCGAAAGACTGGCATCCGTCCTTACCACCGTCCAGATAACCGGTAGAAAGGATTTCCCCTTCTGCAGGTTTTCGGGTATTAACCACCAATTGAGGCTCTGACGCACAGCATGAGACAGGTGCATCGGAAAGCCTAATGCCTGAACCTTCTTGTTCCAGGCTGACAGGATACTGTGTTGCAGTAGTCTTGAATGAAACTGAACATAGGGAACTGCTTAGAATGAAGACACCATCTTTCCTAACAGCCTCATACAAAGGCGGACAGAAGGACCCTTTTTGGTCCTGACTACCAGAATCAGCTCCTTTAAAGCAGTGATCTTTGACTGAGGTAGAAATACTTTCTCCTGGCTTGTATATATGATCAGACCTAAATACTCCAGGTCTTCTTACTGGTTTTAGGAAAGATTTTTCTAGGCTGAGAATCCAACCTAGATGTTCCAGATACTTGACTGTGGTCCTCAAGTTCCCGTTCAAAGAGGCTACCGACCGGTCTATCAAGAGCAGGTCATCTAGGTATGCCATGACAGTGATTCCTTGGGCCCTTAATCTGGCCAGAGGAGGAGCCAAGATCTTTGGAAACACTCGAGGTGCAGTGGCTATCCCGAAAGGCAGAGCCACAAACTGGAAATGGCGCCCTCCTATCTCGAAGCGCAGAAACTTCTGATGAGCAGGAAAAATGGGCACATGCAGATATGCATCTCTGATGTCTATCGATGCCAGAAATTCTCCTCCCTGCAGGATGGAGACTACTGTCCGAATTGATTCCATGCGGAAGCCAGAAGCTTCTTACATGGTGCTTCAGCTGACCAATTTCTCAACCATAAGATTCTACGTATATGCACCAACCCAAGTGAAAGACGAGAGGTTTGGATGATAGAATATCTGATGGCGTCAACAACAAAACATAAGGCCGCTGGAAGGTTAGCCAACCCCTGGGCCTGCTGTTCAGGTAGAACTTTGATGACCTGCTTAACATGGTCTCTTAAGTATTGACAGACTCCAAACGCTGCTACTGCAGGTTGAGCCACTGAACCTGCTAAGGAGAAAACATCCTTCAACAGGGACTCCATCTATTTATACACAGGATCCCTGAGCATCTGAGCCCTGTCTACAGGACAAGTCAGATTTTTATTTACGGAGGAAATGGCGGCGTCAATGGCCGGTATTCCCCACATTTTAATAAACTTTTCTTCCATGGGATAAAGTGTTGAAAACTTTTTCGGCGGAAAAAAACGCTTATCTGGGTGATCCCACTCAGAATAAATGAGCTTTTCAAGTAAATTATGAACAGGAAAAGCATGTGCTGTTTGAGGAGGTTTCAGTGACCTCAAAGAAGAAGAGGGTTCTTTAACTGACTCAGATACGGGCAACTTAAATGTGGAGTGGACCAATCCAGTAAGGATCTGTACTAAGACCTTCTCCTCCTGGGAAGCCAAAGAGGGTCCGGTCCCTCTTGATCCTTCCTGATCCCTAAACAGGCAATCGGATTTTCCCTGGATCAATGTTACCTATAAATGTAAGTATCCAGCAGGGCTTTTTTTCCTCAAACAATAGGTGCTGGAACCCCCCAAAACCCCTCCCCCACACACAGCCTCCAAATCACATCAAATAGTGTGTGTGGTCAGTCAAATTTCACGAACAGTAGGAGGGTCTTAAAGGGGCATTAAATACCAGGATTGCATTACATACAGAGTGCAGAGCTGTCACTTGTAAACACAGAAACCAGACTTCTGTGTTTACAAGTGATTGTTCTGAGCAGCCCCCCCCAAGGGTCTGAGCCAGAGGTGGTGAGTAGGGTTGCCACCTCATCCCTTTAAATCCTTTAAATGAATTACACAGGTTCTGAGGCTAATTTAATGCAGATAAGGCACCAAGTGAGTTTAATTACCACCTTAATCAACCACAGAACCCGAGTAATCAATATGTGTTCGGGTTTAAAGGGATGAGGTGGCAACTCTAGTGGTGAGACTGAGTTCCACCAAGTTCCTGGTATCCAGTTATATTATATACATTTAGGAAAGAATACAGGCCTTTTTTTTAAAACGGCAATACTTGTTTCCTTCCTTTCCATGTTTGTCAAGATAATGCTCTTGTGTAATTTACATTGCCTTTGCTTAGTTGTAATGTACAACCATGTCTTACTCCTTTTTTTCCCAAGAAAAATAGTTAAAAAAAAAAAACTTCAGCTGGCATGGGAGAGACCTGAATCAGGTCATAATAGAAGTTTATGACTGCTCTGCAACTGCTTATCAGTATGGAAGCAGCCTAATGGTTGTTAACCGTTTTATGAGTGCCAATATGTCCATTGCAAAAGTGCAGTGAATGTGATGTTTTCTTCCCCTTCCAGATTTTGCTGCCATCGCTCCTCAGGCTGCTAGAAAGGGGAAGTGCACTTGGTATTACTTCACTTGAGATAGGAGCCGGCACTACAGAGGAAGCATCAGGTTATGCAGCTGTTGCTCCCCCCACAGCCACCTGCTCCCTCTGCTGCCTGCACCAGCTCACTGCACTCTGATGATCTGGAATGGTTTTGAAATGACAAACAGTGGCGGCTGGTGCTCAAAATTTTTGGGGGGGCGCAAACAAACTGAAAAAAAAAAAAACATCAATTGCAGCCACTGTGCCCATCAATTGCCACTACTGTGCCCATCAATTGCCACTACTGTGCCCATCAATTGCTGCCACTGTGCCCATCAATTGCCACCACTGTGCCCATGAATTGCCGCCACTGTGCCCATCAATTGCTGACACTGTGCCCATCAATTGCCGCCAGTGTGCCCATCAATTGCCACTAGTGTTCCCATCAAATGCTGCCAGTGTGCATCCCCCCGCTCACTTGGCACTTACCTTGTCTCGGTGGGGCAGCGGGTCACTGGCGGCCGTATCCTCCATGCTCCTCGATGTCTTCTCCCGTCCTCTATTCCCATCTTTCACTATGATTGGACGCCTGATAGGCGTCCAATCACAGCACCTGTTGTTTCAGCCAATCAGGTGACAGGTAACAGACCCGAGCACCTGATTGGCGGAGAGGCGGTTCAGTGTTAGGAAAGTGAATATTCATTCGCTTCCCTAACACAAAGCTGAGTGAACTGCGAGCGCCCAGCATGGCGCCCGCTGTTCATCTTTTTGGACGCCTATTAGAGCCTATGGTTCCAATCAGGTGCTTCCAAAAAAAAACCCTGCCACTGTAATTCCCCCAGGTGCATGGAACTTTGCTGGGGAGGAAAGATCTCTTCCTCTACCCTGGCCAACTGTTGCGAAGTGAGAACGAACACCTCCTCTCCCTTCTCCCCCTGGATCTTAACCTGCTGCTGGGAAGTGACCATCTCTTTCTCACCCTGGGCCTTTGGAACTGCCGCAGGTGTGGGGCAGAGGTCTTGGACCCTCTGTCCAGTTGTCAGTGCTTCAGCTGCATAAGTTTCTGTTAACTCCACCGATGCTGTTAGCAGAAAATCCCATGTCTCTGTCAGTATTGTGGGAGAAAGGCCAACTGCCTCTTCTCTCAGGGAGGCAGAAGCTGCTGTTGGTGTTGGGCATAGGCTAGCAGAGCTCTGCCCTGTTGTCAGCACTTCAGCTTTGGAGACGGAGTTTCCACTGCCGATTCTCTTGCATGCTACTGAACGCATTCTAGCAGTTTCCTGTATGCCCTTTCCAGATGCTGTTCCCTCCTTAGCAAATAGTCTAGATCAGGTTTAAACTCTGGGACCCCTGCTAGACCGAGCATAGCCTCTCTGTATTCTTGCAGGTCTTCAAGGGCAGGTTCCCCTTCATCGCCAAACACAAAACAATCTGTAAGTCTCTCCCACAGCAATCCAGGGCCACCAAAGTCATATCCCTTCGGAGAGCATTCTGTTGTCTCCCCTAAATATCCCTCCTCTGCGTGCCATTGCAGAGCCCGATACCGATTGTCCAGCTCTATCTCCTACTGGACCAGCCTGTCCAACTCAGTCACCCATTGCTCCTGGGGCCGCTCTCCCAGGAATTCCATCCATAACTCCTGTTGTTCACTGGCTTGTTCCTCTGGGGTTGGAAAGCACTTGCCCTGTTGCATACCAGCAACCTGGAGGGCTCTAATCCAGAGTCCTACCCAAATCTCCTGCCTGAGCTCCAGGTATTCATCCGCAGACACAGACCTAGTGTATGCTGAAAGGACGATCCGCAGCAGCCCCGGGAACTCTGATGCCAGATCCATATCTCTGCTGGGGTGACGGAAGTCTGCTATCCTGAGCTTGGATCCAGGTGGAGGTTTGGACGTGTTCACAGCCAGGAAGCACGATCCCACCGCTGCCAACCAGTTGTGAGGAACTCCTGTCCTCAACAGGTCTATGTCTGCATCAGTGCTTCCTCTGTCCAGAGCCAGCACTATCCAAGACTCTTTAGCCCACCCAGTCACCAGCCGTACTTCAGTGTTGGGTGAAAACCAGCAGACTCACTTTATTCAAGCACATGTTACAACAGATAAATAACTCAGAGACACTCCCCCCACCCTTGGATTCAGGTTAAACTGTCCAATGACAATGAAAGTAGGTGTATTCAAACTTCTCATCAGTAAACAGTCTTATCAGCAGGGGGGGGCCTTTGGATGAGTCCCCCCTCCCTCTTTCCTCACAGCAAACAGACTTACACATCCCATAATATTTGAGGCACACCGCCACAATAGAACAATAGAATACAGTCACACCCCAAACGATCACAGCAAAGAGTACACAACAAAATGAGACAATATACCATATATATATATACCGTATTTATCGGCATATAACATGCACTTTTTTCCCCTGAAAATCAGGGGAAAATCGTGGGTGCGTGTTATAGTCCGATCCCCCCCCAATTGTGTGTGATCGGAGCGATCGCGGCAATTGCCGCGATCGCCGCCGACATACACAGCCGTGTGGAAATTCAAATACGGCACCGAGACTGCAGGGTCTCGGCGGAGCGGAGCTACACATAGCCGAGAGTCCTCGGGTTTTCTCGGCGCCGCTTACAGTCCCGCCCATAGGGCGGAACTGGGCGGGACTGTAAGAGGCGCCGAGGAAACCCGAGGACTCTCGGCTATGTGTATCAGCGCTCCGCCGAGTCACTGCAGTCTCGGCGCCATATTTAAATTTACACAGGGCTGTGTATGACGGCAGGGATCGCGGCGATCCCACAAAGCTGCACGGGGGGGGCAAGGCTGCACGGGGGCAAGGCTGCATGGGGGCAAAGCTGCACTGGGGCAAGGCTGCACTGGAGAAAAGCTGCACTGACATGGCTGCACTGACATTGCTGCACTGACAAGGCTGCACTGGGGCAAGGCTGCACTGGAGAAAAGCTGCACTGACAAGGCTGCACTGACATTGCTGCACTGACAAGGCTGCACTGGGGCAAAGCTGCACTGACAAGGCTGCAATGGACACTGGGGCAAGGCTGCACTGGCACTGACAAGGCTGCAGATGGACACCGATAACGCTGCATTGATGGGCATTTTAATGTAAGTTTTTCTTCCTTAAACTTTACTCCTAAAAGTTTTTTTCCTTAAAATTCCCTCCTTAACTTGGGTGCGTGTTATACGCCGGCGCGTGTTATACGCCGATAAATACGGTATATACACACACACACACAACATTCAAATGTGGCTGTACAGTGACTCTGATTAGTACAGATCAGAATGGATTTCTCGGTCACCCCGTGCCCCTATTAGAGACACAGGGTGATTTACACATAAGAGGGCCTAGGGAACCTGGGCACAAAGTTTCCAGAGCTCTCCAAGGTAAGCTGAGTTGCACGAACCCCCCCACACAAAGCGACTCCTGTCACAATAAGTTAAAAAAAAACATTTGCTGTAACTGATTATAAAGTGTGAGCTGGCGTTTGCTTAAATTTGTTAGTGTATCTAAATCTGCAAGTCCATCTAAAACTCCCCTCCTGACTGACTGACAATGCTGTTGTCCAAAGGCCCCCCCTGTGCTCCTTCATCCAGAGTGGGGGCGCTGTAATGCAGGAGGTGTGTTACTGGCCAGATCACCGGGTGAAAACGGGAAAAAAACCTAAAAAAATAAAATGAATGCAGCCACCACATCTAATGATTGGTAATCTGCAATGTGTTTTTTTTTTGGGTTGTGGGACTAATAAAATAATAGCATTGGCCTCAAAAAAGAACCCTGATGCCCACCACTCACATGACTCCATGCTGCTTCGATCAGGTGGTTCGGGTGGGCAAATGGGCCAAATAGTTCACCCGGCCCGCAAACCACATGATCACACTCTGCTCCCTATCATTCCCCACGTTCACAGTATGATTCCTGTTCTTCCCATCAGTAATATCATTCCTCATCCTTCCTCATACTGTATTCCTCTCATCTTTCCTTTCTCTCTTTTCTTCTTTTCGTTATTCTTGTTTTTACCTTTCTTTCTTCCCCATTCCTCTCTTCACCTTTTCTTTCTTTCTTCCTCATCATCTCCTCCTTTGTAATTTTATTGAATGTCTTTTCAGCTGCACCTTCTACACCTTATGTGATCTTTTCCTGCCAAAATAATGGAAGTGTCAGCGTCTCCTGTGTGCTAGAGGAGGATCAGGATGTCACATATAGCTGGACATTGAATGGGAAATTACATCAAGGAAGTCACTCCCGTAACAACACCTTCACTAAAGAAGATCTAACAACAGACCCAATGAATGTCAGCTGTTCTGTAATTAATTCCGTGAGCACAAAAGAGAGTAACAACACCCAAATTTCCTGCTCAGGTGAGTAAAGAGTGAACTCTCCTCCCTGTCCTTCTCCACACTCACAATCTGCTCCCCATCCTTCCCCACACTCACACTCTGCTCCCCGTCCTTCTCCACACTCACAATCTGCTCTCCATCCTTCTCCACACTCACAATCTGCTCCCCATCCTTCCCCACACTCACACTCTGCTCCCCGTCCTTCTCCACACTCACACACTGCTCCCGTCCTTCTCCACACTCACACTCTGCTCCCCGTCCTTCTCCACACTCACACTCTGCTCCCTGTCCTTTCCCACACTCACACTCTGCTCCCTGTCCTTCTCCACACTCACACCCTGCCCCCTGCCCTTCTCCACACTCACAATCTGCTCCCCATCCTTCCCCATACTCACACTCTGCTCCCTGTCCTTCTCCACACTCACACTCTGCTCCTTGTCCTTTACAACACTCACACTCTGCCCCCCCGTCCTTCCCCACACTCACACTCTGCCCCCCGTCCTTCTCCACACTCACACTCTGCTCCCCATCCTTCCCCATACTCACACTCTGCTCCCTGTCCTTCCCCATACTTACACTCTGCTCCCCGTCCTTCTCCACACTCACACACTGCTCCCGTCCTTCTCCACACTCACACTCTGCTCCCTGTCCTTTCCCACACTCACACTCTGCTCCCTGTCCTTCTCCACACTCACATTCTGCTCCTTGTCCTTCCCCATACTCACACTCTGCTCCCTGTCCTTCCCCATACTCACACTCTGCTCCCTGTCCTTTCCCACACTCACACTCTGCTCTCCGTCCTTCTCCACACTCACACTCTGCTCCTTGTCCTTCCCCATACTCACACTCTGCTCCCTGTCCTTCCCCACACTCACACTCTGCTCTCCGTCCTTCTCCACACTCACACTCTGCTCCCCATCCTTCCCCATACTCACACTCTGCTCCCTGTCCTTTCCCACACTCACACTCTGCTCTCCGTCCTTCTCCACACTCACACTCTGCTCTCCGTCCTTCTCCACACTCACACTCTGCTCCTTGTCCTTACCCACACTCACACTCTGCTCCTTGTCCTTACCCACACTCACACTCTGCTCCTTGTCCTTCTCCACACTCACTCTGCTCCCCATCCTTCCCCATACTCACACTCTGCTCCCTGTCCTTCCCCATACTCACACTCTGCCCCCTGTCCTTCCCCACACTCACACTCTGCTCCCCGTCCTTCTCCACACTCACACTCTGCTCCCCGTCCTTTCCCACACTCACACTCTGCTCCCCGTCCTTCTCCACACTCACACTCTGCTCCCCGTCCTTCCCCACACTCACACTCTGCTCTCCGTCCTTCTCCACACTCACACTCTGCTCCTTGTCCTTCCCCATACTCACACTCTGCTCCCTGTCCTTCCCCACACTCACACTCTGCTCTCCGTCCTTCTCCACACTCACACTCTGCTCCCCATCCTTCCCCATACTCACACTCTGCTCCCTGTCCTTTCCCACACTCACACTCTGCTCTCCGTCCTTCTCCACACTCACACTCTGCTCTCCGTCCTTCTCCACACTCACACTCTGCTCCTTGTCCTTACCCACACTCACACTCTGCTCCTTGTCCTTACCCACACTCACACTCTGCTCCTTGTCCTTCTCCACACTCACTCTGCTCCCCATCCTTCCCCATACTCACACTCTGCTCCCTGTCCTTCCCCATACTCACACTCTGCCCCCTGTCCTTCCCCACACTCACACTCTGCTCCCCGTCCTTCTCCACACTCACACTCTGCTCCCCGTCCTTTCCCACACTCACACTCTGCTCCCCGTCCTTCTCCACACTCACACTCTGCTCCCCGTCCTTCTCCACACTCACACTCTGCTCTCCATCCTTCTCCACACTCACACCCTGCTCCCTGTCCTTCCCCACACTCACACCCTGCTCCCCGTCCTTCTCCACACTCACACTCTGCTCCCTGTCCTTCTCCACACTCACAATCTGCTCTCCATCCTTCTCCACACTCACAATCTGCTCCCCATCCTTCCCCACACTCACACTCTGCTCCCCGTCCTTCTCCACACTCACACACTGCTCCCGTCCTTCTCCACACTCACACTCTGCTCCCCGTCCTTCTCCACACTCACACTCTGCTCCCTGTCCTTTCCCACACTCACACTCTGCTCCCTGTCCTTCTCCACACTCACACCCTGCCCCCTGCCCTTCTCCACACTCACAATCTGCTCCCCATCCTTCCCCATACTCACACTCTGCTCCCTGTCCTTCTCCACACTCACACTCTGCTCCTTGTCCTTTACAACACTCACACTCTGCCCCCCCGTCCTTCCCCACACTCACACTCTGCCCCCCGTCCTTCTCCACACTCACACTCTGCTCCCCATCCTTCCCCATACTCACACTCTGCTCCCTGTCCTTCCCCATACTTACACTCTGCTCCCCGTCCTTCTCCACACTCACACACTGCTCCCGTCCTTCTCCACACTCACACTCTGCTCCCTGTCCTTTCCCACACTCACACTCTGCTCCCTGTCCTTCTCCACACTCACATTCTGCTCCTTGTCCTTCCCCATACTCACACTCTGCTCCCTGTCCTTCCCCATACTCACACTCTGCTCCCTGTCCTTTCCCACACTCACACTCTGCTCTCCGTCCTTCTCCACACTCACACTCTGCTCCTTGTCCTTCCCCATACTCACACTCTGCTCCCTGTCCTTCCCCACACTCACACTCTGCTCTCCGTCCTTCTCCACACTCACACTCTGCTCCCCATCCTTCCCCATACTCACACTCTGCTCCCTGTCCTTTCCCACACTCACACTCTGCTCTCCGTCCTTCTCCACACTCACACTCTGCTCTCCGTCCTTCTCCACACTCACACTCTGCTCCTTGTCCTTACCCACACTCACACTCTGCTCCTTGTCCTTACCCACACTCACACTCTGCTCCTTGTCCTTCTCCACACTCACTCTGCTCCCCATCCTTCCCCATACTCACACTCTGCTCCCTGTCCTTCCCCATACTCACACTCTGCCCCCTGTCCTTCCCCACACTCACACTCTGCTCCCCGTCCTTCTCCACACTCACACTCTGCTCCCCGTCCTTTCCCACACTCACACTCTGCTCCCCGTCCTTCTCCACACTCACACTCTGCTCCCCGTCCTTCCCCACACTCACACTCTGCTCTCCGTCCTTCTCCACACTCACACTCTGCTCCTTGTCCTTCCCCATACTCACACTCTGCTCCCTGTCCTTCCCCACACTCACACTCTGCTCTCCGTCCTTCTCCACACTCACACTCTGCTCCCCATCCTTCCCCATACTCACACTCTGCTCCCTGTCCTTTCCCACACTCACACTCTGCTCTCCGTCCTTCTCCACACTCACACTCTGCTCTCCGTCCTTCTCCACACTCACACTCTGCTCCTTGTCCTTACCCACACTCACACTCTGCTCCTTGTCCTTACCCACACTCACACTCTGCTCCTTGTCCTTCTCCACACTCACTCTGCTCCCCATCCTTCCCCATACTCACACTCTGCTCCCTGTCCTTCCCCATACTCACACTCTGCCCCCTGTCCTTCCCCACACTCACACTCTGCTCCCCGTCCTTCTCCACACTCACACTCTGCTCCCCGTCCTTTCCCACACTCACACTCTGCTCCCCGTCCTTCTCCACACTCACACTCTGCTCCCCGTCCTTCCCCACACTCACACTCTGCCCCCCATCCTTCTCCACACTCACACTCTGCCCCCCATCCTTCCCCACACTCACACTCTGCTCCCCGTCCTTCTCCACACTCACACTCTGCTCCCCGTCCTTCTCCACACTCACACTCTGCTCCCCGTCCTTTACCACACTCACACTCTGCTCCCCGTCCTTCCCCATACTCACACTCTGCTCCCCATCCTCCACACTCATACTCTGCCCCCCGTCCTTCTCCACACTCACTCTGCTCCCCATCCTTCCCCACACTCACACTCTGCTCCCTGTCCTTCTCCACACTCACACTCTGCTCCTTGTCCTTCTCCACACTCACACTCTGCTCCCCGTCCTTCTCCACACTCACACTCTGCTCCCCGTCCTTCTCCACACTCACACTCTGCTCCTTGTCCTTTACCACACTCACACTCTGCTCCCCGTCCTTCTCCACATCTCCTCCTTTGTAATTTTATTGAATGTCTTTTCAGCTGCACCTTCTACACCTTATGTGATCTTTTCCTGCCAAAATAATGGAAGTGTCAGTGTCTCCTGTGTGCTAGAGGAGGATCAGGATGTCACATATAACTGGACATTGAATGGGAAATTACATCAAGGAAGTCATTCCCGTAACATTACCTTCACTAAAGAAGATCTAACAACAGACCCAATGAATGTCAGCTGTTCTGTAATTAATTCCGTGAGCACAAAAGAGAGTAACAACACCCAAATTTCCTGCTCAGGTGAGTAAAGAGTGAACTCTCCTCCCTGTCCTTCTCCACACTCACAATCTGCTCCCCATCCTTCCCCACACTCATACTCTGCTCCCTGTCCTTCCCCACACTCACACTCTGCTCCCCATCCTTCCCCACACTCACACTCTGCTCCCCGTCCTTCTCCACACTCACACTCTGCTCCCCATCCTTCCCCACACTCACACTCTGCTCCCCGTCCTTCTCCACACTCACACTCTGCTCCCCATCCTTCCCCATACTCACACTCTGCTCCTTGTCCTTCTCCACACTCACACTCTGCTCCTTGTCCTTCTCCACACTCACACTCTGCTCTCGGTCCTTCTCCACACTCACACTCTGCTCCCTGTCCTTCTCCACACTCACACTCTGCTCTCCATCCTTCTCCACACTCACACTCTGCTCCCCGTCCTTCTCCACACTCACACACTGCTCCCGTCCTTCTCCACACTCACACTCTGCTCCCCATCCTTCCCCATACTCACACTCTGCTCCCCGTCCTTCTCCACACTCACAATCTGCTCTCCATCCTTCTCCACACTCACACTCTGCTCCCGGTCCTTCTCCACACTCGCACTCTGCTCCCGTCCTTCTCCACACTCACACTCTGCTCCCCGTCCTTCTCCACACTCACACTCTGCCCCCCGTCCTTCTCCACACTCACACCCTGCCCCCCGTCCTTCTCCACACTCACACTCTGCTCCCCGTCCTTCTCCACACTCACACTCTGCTCCCCGTCCTTCTCCATACTCACACTCTGCTCTCCATCCTTCCCCACACTCACACTCTGCTCCCCGTCCTTCTCCACACTCACACTCTGCTCCCTGTCCTTCCCCACACTCGCAATCTGCCCCCCGTCCTTCTCCACACTCACACTCTGCTCTCCGTCCTTCTCTACACTCACACTCTGCTCCCCATCCTTCCCCACACTCACACTCTGCTCCCCGTCCTTCTCCACACTCACACTCTGCTCCCCGTCCTTCTCCACACTCACACTCTGCTCCCCATCCTTCTCCACACTCACACTCTGCTCCCTGTCCTTCCCCACACTCGCAATCTGCCCCCCGTCCTTCTCCACACTCACACTCTGCTCTCCGTCCTTCTCTACACTCACACTCTGCTCCCCATCCTTCCCCACACTCACACTCTGCTCCCCGTCCTTCTCCACACTCACACTCTGCTCCCTGTCCTTCCCCACACTCACACTCTGCACCTTGTCCTTTACCACACTCACACTCTGCTCCCCATCCTTCCCCATACTCACACTCTGCTCCCCGTCCTTCTCCACACTCACACTGTGCTCTCCATCCTTCCCCACACTCACACTCTGCTCCCCGTCCTTCTCCACACTCACACCCTGCCCCCTGCCCTTCTCCACACTCACACTCTGCTCCCCGTCCTTCTCCACACTCACACTCTGCTCTCCGTCCTTCCCCATACTCACACTCTGCTCCCCGTCCTTCTCCACACTCACACTCTGCTCACTGTCCTTCTCCACACTCACACTCTGCTCTCCGTCCTTCCCCACACTCACACTCTGCTCCCCGTCCTTCTCCACACTCACACTCTGCTCCCCGTCCTTCTCCACACTCACACTCTGCTCCCTGTCCTTCTCCTCACTCACACTCTGCTCCTTGTCCTTTACCACACTCACACTCTGCTCCTTGTCCTTTACCACACTCACACTCTGCTCCCCGTCCTTCTCCACACTCACACTCTGCTCCTTGTCCTTCCCCACACTCACACTCTGCTCCCTGTCCTTCTCCACACTCACACTCTGCTCTCCGTCCTTCCCCACACTCACACTCTGCTCCCCGTCCTTCTCCACACTCACACTCTGCTCCTTGTCCTTTACCACACTCACACTCTGCTCCCCCGTCCTTTTCCACACTCACACTCTGCTCCCCGTCCTTCTCCACACTCACACTCTGCTCCCTGTCCTTCTCCACACTCACACTCTGCTCCTTGTCCTTTACCACACTCACACTCTGCTCCCCGTCCTTCTCCACACTCACAATCTGCTCCCCGTCCTTCTCCACACTCACACTCTGCTCCTTGTCCTTTACCACACTCACACTCTGCCCCCCCGTCCTTTTCCACACTCACACTCTGCTCCTCGTCCTTCTCCACACTCACACTCTGCTCCTCGTCCTTCTCCACACTCACACTCTGCTCCCCGTCCTTCTCCACACTCACACTCTGCTCCCCGTCCTTCTCCACACTCACACTCTGCCCCCCATCCTTCTCCACACTCACACCCTGCTCCCCGTCCTTCTCCACACTCACACTCTGCTCCCCGTCCTTCTCCACACTCACACTCTGCTCCTTGTCCTTCTCCACACTCACACTCTGCTCCTTGTCCTTTACCACACTCACACTCTGCCCCCCCGTCCTTCTCCACACTCACACTCTGCTCCCCATCCTTCCCCATACTCACACTCTGCTCCCTGTCCTTACCCACACTCACACTCTGTTCCCCGTCCTTCTCCACATTCACACTCTGCTCTCCGTCCTTCCCCACACTCACACTCTGCTCCCCATCCTTCCCCATACTCACACTCTGCTCCCTGTCCTTACCCACACTCACACTCTGTTCCCCGTCCTTCTCCACACTCACACTCTGTTCCCCGTCCTTCTCCACACTCACACTCTGCTCCCTGTCCTTCCCCACACTCACACTCTGCTCCCCGTCCTTCCCCACACTCACACTCTGCTCCTTGTCCTTTACCACACTCACACTCTGCTCTCCATCCTTCCCCACACTCACACTCTGCTCCCCGTCCTTCCCCATACTCACACTCTGCCCCCCGTCCTTCTCCACACTCACACTCTGCTCCCTGTCCTTCCCCATACTCACACTCTGCTCCCCGACCTTCTCCACACTCACACTCTGCTCTCCGTCCTTCCTCACACTCACACTCTGCTCCCCGTCCTTCTCCACACTCACACTCTGCTCCCCGTCCTTCCCCACACTCACACTCTGCCCCCCGTCCTTCCCCACACTCACACTCTGCTCCCCGTCCTTCTCCACACTCACACTCTGCTCCCCGTCCTTCTCCACACTCACACTCTGCTCTCCGTCCTTCCCCACACTCACACTCTGCTCTCCGTCCTTCCCCACACTCACACTCTGCTCTCCGTCCTTCCCCACACTCACACTCTGCTCCCCGTCCTTCTCCACACTCACACTCTGCTCCCTGCCCTTCTCCACACTCACACTCTGCTCCCCGTCCTTCTCCACACACACACTCTGCTCCCCGTCCTTCTCCACACTCACACTCTGCTCCCCGTCCTTCCCCACACTCACACTCTGCTCCCTGTCCTTCCCCACACTCACACTCTGCTCCCTGTCCTTCTCCACACTCACACCCTGCTCCCCGTCCTTCTCCACACTCACACTCTGCTCCCTGTCCTTTACCACACTCACACTCTGCCCCCCGTCCTTCTCCACACTCACACTCTGCTCCCCATCCTTTCCCACACTCACACTCTGCTCCCCGTCCTTCCCCACACTCACACTCTGCTCCCCATCCTTCCCCATACTCACACTCTGCTCCCTGTCCTTACCCACACTCACACTCTGCTCCCCATCCTTCCCCACACTCACACTCTGCTCCCCATCCTTCCCCATACTCACACTCTGCTCCCTGTCCTTACCCACACTCACACTCTGCTCCCCGTCCTTCTCCACACTCACACTCTGCTCTCCATCCTTCCCCACACTCACACTCTGCCCCCCGTCCTTCTCCACACTCACACTCTGCTCCCCATCCTTCCCCACACTCACACTCTGCTCCCCATCCTTCCCCATACTCACACTCTGCTCCCTGTCCTTACCCACACTCACACTCTGCTCCCCATCCTTCCCCACACTCACACTCTGCTCCCCATCCTTCCCCATACTCACACTCTGCTCCCTGTCCTTACCCACACTCACACTCTGCTCCCCGTCCTTCTCCACACTCACACTCTGCTCTCCATCCTTCCCCACACTCACACTCTGCCCCCCGTCCTTCTCCACACTCACACTCTGCTCCCCATCCTTCCCCACACTCACACTCTGCTCCCCATCCTTCCCCATACTCACACTCTGCTCCCTGTCCTTCCCCACACTCACACTCTGCTCCCCGTCCTTCTCCACACTCACACTCTGCTCCCCGTCCTTCTCCACACTCACACTCTGCTCCTTGTCCTTTACCACACTCACACTCTGCCCCCCGTCCTTCTCCACACTCACACTCTGCCCCCCGTCCTTCTCCACACTCACACTCTGCTCCTTGTCCTTTACCACACTCACACTCTGCCCCCCGTCCTTCTCCACACTCACACTCTGCTCCCCATCCTTCCCCACACTCACACTCTGCTCCCTGTCCTTCTCCACACTCACACTCTGCTCCCCGTCCTTCTCCACCCTCACACTCTGCTCCTTGTCCTTTACCACACTCACACTCTGCCCCCCGTCCTTCCCCACACTCACACTCTGCTCCCTGTCCTTCTCCACACTCACAATCTGCTCCCCGTCCTTCTCCACACTCACACTCTGCTCCCCGTCCTTCTCCACACTCACACTCTGCTCCTTGTCCTTCCCCACACTCACACTCTGCCCCCCGTCCTTCTCCACACTCACACTCTGCCCCCCGTCCTTCTCCACACTCACACTCTGCTCCTTGTCCTTTACCACACTCACACTCTGCCCCCCGTCCTTCTCCACACTCACACTCTGCCCCCCGTCCTTCTCCACACTCACACTCTGCCCCCCGTCCTTCTCCACACTCACACTCTGCTCCTTGTCCTTTACCACACTCACACTCTGCCCCCCGTCCTTCTCCACACTCACACTCTGCTCCCCATCCTTCCCCACACTCACACTCTGCTCCCTGTCCTTCTCCACACTCACACTCTGCTCCCCGTCCTTCTCCACACTCACACACTGCTCCCGTCCTTCTCCACACTCACAATCTGCTCCCCATCCTTCCCCACACTCACACTCTGCTCCCCGTCCTTCTCCACACTCACACTCTGCTCCCTGTCCTTTCCCACACTCACACTCTGCTCCCTGTCCTTCTCCACACTCACACCCTGCCCCCTGCCCTTCTCCACACTCACAATCTGCTCCCCATCCTTCCCCATACTCACACTCTGCTCCCTGTCCTTCTCCACACTCACACTCTGCTCCTTGTCCTTTACAACACTCACACTCTGCCCCCCCGTCCTTCCCCACACTCACACTCTGCCCCCCGTCCTTCTCCACACTCACACTCTGCTCCCCATCCTTCCCCATACTCACACTCTGCTCCCTGTCCTTCCCCATACTTACACTCTGCTCCCCGTCCTTCTCCACACTCACACTCTGCTCCCTGTCCTTTCCCACACTCACACTCTGCTCCCTGTCCTTCTCCACACTCACATTCTGCTCCTTGTCCTTCCCCATACTCACACTCTGCTCCCTGTCCTTCCCCATACTCACACTCTGCTCCCTGTCCTTTCCCACACTCACACTCTGCTCTCCGTCCTTCTCCACACTCACACTCTGCTCCTTGTCCTTCCCCATACTCACACTCTGCTCCCTGTCCTTCCCCACACTCACACTCTGCTCTCCGTCCTTCTCCACACTCACACTCTGCTCCCCATCCTTCCCCATACTCACACTCTGCTCCCTGTCCTTTCCCACACTCACACTCTGCTCTCCGTCCTTCTCCACACTCACACTCTGCTCTCCGTCCTTCTCCACACTCACACTCTGCTCCTTGTCCTTACCCACACTCACACTCTGCTCCTTGTCCTTACCCACACTCACACTCTGCTCCTTGTCCTTCTCCACACTCACTCTGCTCCCCATCCTTCCCCATACTCACACTCTGCTCCCTGTCCTTCCCCATACTCACACTCTGCCCCCTGTCCTTCCCCACACTCACACTCTGCTCCCCGTCCTTCTCCACACTCACACTCTGCTCCCCGTCCTTTCCCACACTCACACTCTGCTCCCCGTCCTTCTCCACACTCACACTCTGCTCCCCGTCCTTCCCCACACTCACACTCTGCCCCCCATCCTTCTCCACACTCACACTCTGCCCCCCATCCTTCCCCACACTCACACTCTGCTCCCCGTCCTTCTCCACACTCACACTCTGCTCCCCGTCCTTCTCCACACTCACACTCTGCTCCCCGTCCTTTACCACACTCACACTCTGCTCCCCGTCCTTCCCCATACTCACACTCTGCTCCCCATCCTCCACACTCATACTCTGCCCCCCGTCCTTCTCCACACTCACTCTGCTCCCCATCCTTCCCCACACTCACACTCTGCTCCCTGTCCTTCTCCACACTCACACTCTGCTCCTTGTCCTTCCCCACACTCACACTCTGCTCCCCGTCCTTCCCCACACTCACACTCTGCTCCCCGTCCTTCTCCACACTCACACTCTGCTCCCCGTCCTTCTCCACACTCACACTCTGCTCCCCGTCCTTCTCCACACTCACACTCTGCTCCTTGTCCTTTACCACACTCACACTCTGCTCCCCGTCCTTCTCCACATCTCCTCCTTTGTAATTTTATTGAATGTCTTTTCAGCTGCACCTTCTACACCTTATGTGATCTTTTCCTGCCAAAATAATGGAAGTGTCAGTGTCTCCTGTGTGCTAGAGGAGGATCAGGATGTCACATATAACTGGACATTGAATGGGAAATTACATCAAGGAAGTCATTCCCGTAACATTACCTTCACTAAAGAAGATCTAACAACAGACCCAATGAATGTCAGCTGTTCTGTAATTAATTCCGTGAGCACAAAAGAGAGTAACAACACCCAAATTTCCTGCTCAGGTGAGTAAAGAGTGAACTCTCCTCCCTGTCCTTCTCCACACTCACAATCTGCTCCCCATCCTTCCCCACACTCATACTCTGCTCCCTGTCCTTCTCCACACTCACAATCTGCTCTCCATCCTTCTCCACACTCACACTCTGCTCCCTGTCCTTCTCCACACTCACAATCTGCTCTCCATCCTTCTCCACACTCACACTCTGCTCCCCGTCCTTCTCCACACTCACACACTGCTCCCGTCCTTCTCCACACTCACACTCTGCTCCCCATCCTTCCCCACACTCATACTCTGCTCCCTGTCCTTCCCCACACTCACACTCTGCTCCCCATCCTTCCCCACACTCACACTCTGCTCCCCGTCCTTCTCCACACTCACACTCTGCTCCCCATCCTTCCCCACACTCACACTCTGCTCCCCGTCCTTCTCCACACTCACACTCTGCTCCCCATCCTTCCCCATACTCACACTCTGCTCCCCCGTCCTTCTCCACACTCACACTCTGCTCCCGTCCTTCTCCACACTCACACTCTGCTCCCCATCCTTCCCCATACTCACACTCTGCTCCTTGTCCTTCTCCACACTCACACACTGCTCCCGTCCTTCTCCACACTCACACTCTGCTCCCCGTCCTTCTCCACACTCACACTCTGCTCCCCATCCTTCCCCATACTCACACTCTGCTCCTTGTCCTTCTCCACACTCACACACTGCTCCCGTCCTTCTCCACACTCACACTCTGCTCCTTGTCCTTCTCCACACTCACACTCTGCTCTCGGTCCTTCTCCACACTCACACTCTGCTCCCTGTCCTTCTCCACACTCACACTCTGCTCTCCATCCTTCTCCACACTCACACTCTGCTCCCCGTCCTTCTCCACACTCACACACTGCTCCCGTCCTTCTCCACACTCACACTCTGCTCTCCATCCTTCTCCACACTCACACTCTGCTCCCCGTCCTTCTCCACACTCACACACTGCTCCCGTCCTTCTCCACACTCACACTCTGCTCCCCATCCTTCCCCATACTCACACTCTGCTCCCCGTCCTTCTCCACACTCACAATCTGCTCTCCATCCTTCTCCACACTCACACTCTGCTCCCGGTCCTTCTCCACACTCGCACTCTGCTCCCCGTCCTTCTCCACACTCACACTCTGCTCCCCGTCCTTCTCCACACTCACACTCTGCCCCCCGTCCTTCTCCACACTCACACCCTGCCCCCCGTCCTTCTCCACACTCACACTCTGCTCCCCGTCCTTCTCCACACTCACACTCTGCTCCCCGTCCTTCTCCATACTCACACTCTGCTCTCCATCCTTCCCCACACTCACACTCTGCTCCCCGTCCTTCTCCACACTCACACTCTGCTCCCTGTCCTTCCCCACACTCGCAATCTGCCCCCCGTCCTTCTCCACACTCACACTCTGCTCTCCGTCCTTCTCTACACTCACACTCTGCTCCCCATCCTTCCCCACACTCACACTCTGCTCCCCGTCCTTCTCCACACTCACACTCTGCTCCCCGTCCTTCTCCACACTCACACTCTGCTCCCTGTCCTTCCCCACACTCACACTCTGCTCCTTGTCCTTTACCACACTCACACTCTGCTCCCCATCCTTCCCCATACTCACACTCTGCTCCCCGTCCTTCTCCACACTCACACTGTGCTCTCCATCCTTCCCCACACTCACACTCTTCTCCCCGTCCTTCTCCACACTCACACCCTGCCCCCTGCCCTTCTCCACACTCACACTCTGCTCCCCGTCCTTCTCCACACTCACACTCTGCTCTCCGTCCTTCCCCATACTCACACT
The DNA here is from genome assembly GCA_037952925.1 of Lithobates clamitans. Taxonomy (NCBI): domain Eukaryota; kingdom Metazoa; phylum Chordata; class Amphibia; order Anura; family Ranidae; genus Lithobates; species Lithobates clamitans. The sequence goes on from JBBGZY010002053.1 coordinate 375,510, forward strand.
CTGCTCCCCGTCCTTCTCCACACTCACACTCTGCTCCCTGTCCTTCTCCACACTCACACTCTGCTCTCCGTCCTTCCCCACACTCACACTCTGCTCCCCGTCCTTCTCCACACTCACACTCTGCTCCTTGTCCTTCTCCACACTCACACTCTGCCCCCCGTCCTTCCCCACACTCACACTCTGCTCCCCGTCCTTCTCCACACTCACACTCTGCTCCCCGTCCTTCTCCACACTCACACTCTGCCCCCCATCCTTCTCCACACTCACACCCTGCTCCCCGTCCTTCTCCACACTCACACTCTGCTCCCCGTCCTTCTCCACACTCACACTCTGCTCCCTGTCCTTCTCCTCACTCACACTCTGCTCCTTGTCCTTTACCACACTCACACTCTGCTCCTTGTCCTTTACCACACTCACACTCTGCTCCCCGTCCTTCTCCACACTCACACTCTGCTCCTTGTCCTTCCCCACACTCACACTCTGCTCCCTGTCCTTCTCCACACTCACACTCTGCTCTCCGTCCTTCCCCACACTCACACTCTGCTCCCCGTCCTTCTCCACACTCACACTCTGCTCCTTGTCCTTCCCCACACTCACACTCTGCTCCCTGTCCTTCTCCACACTCACACTCTGCTCCCTGTCCTTCTCCACACTCACACTCTGCTCCTTGTCCTTTACCACACTCACACTCTGCTCCCCGTCCTTCTCCACACTCACAATCTGCTCCCCGTCCTTCTCCACACTCACACTCTGCTCCTTGTCCTTTACCACACTCACACTCTGCCCCCCCGTCCTTTTCCACACTCACACTCTGCTCCCCGTCCTTCTCCACACTCACACTCTGCTCTTCGTCCTTCTCCACACTCACACTCTGCTCCCCGTCCTTCTCCACACTCACACTCTGCTCCTCGTCCTTCTCCACACTCACACTCTGCTCCTCGTCCTTCTCCACACTCACACTCTGCTCCCCGTCCTTCTCCACACTCACACTCTGCTCCTTGTCCTTCTCCACACTCACACTCTGCCCCCCGTCCTTTACCACACTCACACTCTGCTCCCCGTCCTTCTCCACACTCACACTCTGCTCCTTGTCCTTCTCCACACTCACACTCTGCCCCCCGTCCTTCCCCACACTCACACTCTGCTCCCCATCCTTCTCCACACTCACACTCTGCTCCCCGTCCTTCTCCACACTCACACTCTGCCCCCCATCCTTCTCCACACTCACACCCTGCTCCCCGTCCTTCTCCACACTCACACTCTGCTCCCCGTCCTTCTCCACACTCACACTCTGCTCCTTGTCCTTCTCCACACTCACACTCTGCTCCTTGTCCTTTACCACACTCACACTCTGCCCCCCCGTCCTTCTCCACACTCACACTCTGCTCCCCATCCTTCCCCATACTCACACTCTGCTCCCTGTCCTTACCCACACTCACACTCTGTTCCCCGTCCTTCTCCACATTCACACTCTGCTCTCCGTCCTTCCCCACACTCACACTCTGCTCCCCATCCTTCCCCATACTCACACTCTGCTCCCTGTCCTTACCCACACTCACACTCTGTTCCCCGTCCTTCTCCACACTCACACTCTGTTCCCCGTCCTTCTCCACACTCACACTCTGCTCCCTGTCCTTCCCCACACTCACACTCTGCTCCCCGTCCTTCCCCACACTCACACTCTGCTCCTTGTCCTTTACCACACTCACACTCTGCTCTCCATCCTTCCCCACACTCACACTCTGCTCCCCGTCCTTCCCCATACTCACACTCTGCCCCCCGTCCTTCTCCACACTCACACTCTGCTCCCTGTCCTTCCCCATACTCACACTCTGCTCCCCGACCTTCTCCACACTCACACTCTGCTCTCCGTCCTTCCCCACACTCACACTCTGCTCCCCGTCCTTCTCCACACTCACACTCTGCTCCCCGTCCTTCCCCACACTCACACTCTGCCCCCCGTCCTTCCCCACACTCACACTCTGCTCCCCGTCCTTCTCCACACTCACACTCTGCTCCCCGTCCTTCTCCACACTCACACTCTGCTCTCCGTCCTTCCCCACACTCACACTCTGCTCTCCGTCCTTCCCCACACTCACACTCTGCTCTCCGTCCTTCCCCACACTCACACTCTGCTCCCCGTCCTTCTCCACACTCACACTCTGCTCCCTGCCCTTCTCCACACTCACACTCTGCTCCCCGTCCTTCTCCACACACACACTCTGCTCCCCGTCCTTCTCCACACTCACACTCTGCTCCCCGTCCTTCCCCACACTCACACTCTGCTCCCTGTCCTTCCCCACACTCACACTCTGCTCCCTGTCCTTCTCCACACTCACACCCTGCTCCCCGTCCTTCTCCACACTCACACTCTGCTCCCTGTCCTTTACCACACTCACACTCTGCCCCCCGTCCTTCTCCACACTCACACTCTGCTCCCCATCCTTTCCCACACTCACACTCTGCTCCCCGTCCTTCCCCACACTCACACTCTGCTCCCCATCCTTCCCCATACTCACACTCTGCTCCCTGTCCTTACCCACACTCACACTCTGCTCCCCATCCTTCCCCACACTCACACTCTGCTCCCCATCCTTCCCCATACTCACACTCTGCTCCCTGTCCTTACCCACACTCACACTCTGCTCCCCGTCCTTCTCCACACTCACACTCTGCTCTCCATCCTTCCCCACACTCACACTCTGCCCCCCGTCCTTCTCCACACTCACACTCTGCTCCCCATCCTTCCCCACACTCACACTCTGCTCCCCATCCTTCCCCATACTCACACTCTGCTCCCCGTCCTTCTCCACACTCACACTCTGTTCCCCGTCCTTCTCCACATTCACACTCTGCTCTCCATCCTTCCCCACACTCACACTCTGCCCCCCGTCCTTCTCCACACTCACACTCTGCTCCTTGTCCTTCTCCACACTCACACTCTGCCCCCCGTCCTTCCCCACACTCACACTCTGCTCCCCGTCCTTCTCCACACTCACACTCTGCTCCCCGTCCTTCTCCACACTCACACTCTGCCCCCCATCCTTCTCCACACTCACACCCTGCTCCCCGTCCTTCTCCACACTCACACTCTGCTCCCCGTCCTTCTCCACACTCACACTCTGCTCCCCGTCCTTCTCCACACTCACACTCTGCTCCTTGTCCTTTACCACACTCACACTCTGCCCCCCGTCCTTCTCCACACTCACACTCTGCCCCCCGTCCTTCTCCACACTCACACTCTGCTCCTTGTCCTTTACCACACTCACACTCTGCCCCCCGTCCTTCTCCACACTCACACTCTGCTCCCCATCCTTCCCCACACTCACACTCTGCTCCCTGTCCTTCTCCACACTCACACTCTGCTCCCCGTCCTTCTCCACCCTCACACTCTGCTCCTTGTCCTTTACCACACTCACACTCTGCCCCCCGTCCTTCCCCACACTCACACTCTGCTCCCTGTCCTTCTCCACACTCACAATCTGCTCCCCGTCCTTCTCCACACTCACACTCTGCTCCCCGTCCTTCTCCACACTCACACTCTGCTCCTTGTCCTTCCCCACACTCACACTCTGCCCCCCGTCCTTCTCCACACTCACACTCTGCCCCCCGTCCTTCTCCACACTCACACTCTGCTCCCCATCCTTCCCCACACTCACACTCTGCTCCCTGTCCTTCTCCACACTCACACTCTGCTCCCCGTCCTTCTCCACACTCACGCTCTGCTCCTTGTCCTTTACCACACTCACACTCTGCCCCCCGTCCTTCCCCACACTCACACTCTGCTCCCTGTCCTTCTCCACACTCACAATCTGCTCCCCGTCCTTCTCCACACTCACACTCTGCTCCCCGTCCTTCTCCACACTCACACTCTGCTCCCCGTTCTTCCCCACACTCACACTCTGCCCCCCGTCCTTCTCCACACTCACACTCTGCTCCCCGTCCTTCTCCACACTCACACTCTGCTCCCCGTCCTTCCCCACACTCACACTCTGCCCCCCGTCCTTCCCCACACTCACACTCTGCTCCCCGTCCTTCTCCACACTCACACTCTGCTCCCCGTCCTTCTCCACACTCACACTCTGCTCCCCGTCCTTCCCCACACTCACATTCTGCTCCCCGTCCTTCTCCACACTCACACTCTGCCCCCCATCCTTCTCCACACTCACACTCTGCTCCCCGTCCTTCTCCACACTCACACTCTGCTCCCTGTCCTTCCCCACACTCACACTCTGCTCCTTGTCCTTCTCCACACTCACACTCTGCTCCCCGTCCTTCTCCACACTCACACTCTGCTCCCCGTCCTTCCCCACACTCACACTCTGCTCCCTGTCCTTCCCCACACTCACACTCTGCTCCTTGTCCTTCTCCACACTCACACTCTGCTCTCCGTCCTTCTCCACACTCACACTCTGCTCCCTGTCCTTCCCCACACTCACACTCTGCTCCTTGTCCTTCTCCACACTCACAATCTGCTCCCCGTCCTTCTCCACACTCACACTCTACTCCCCGTCCTTCTCCACACTCACACTCTGCTCTCCGTCCTTCTCCACACTCACACTCTGCTCCCTGCCCTTCTCCACACTCACACTCTGCTCCCGATCCTTCCCCACACTCACACTCTGCTCCCCGTCCTTCTCCACACTCACACTCTGCTCCCTGTCCTTCCCCACACTCACACTCACACTCTGCTCCCCGTCCTTTCCCACACTCACACTCTGCTCCCTGTCCTTCTCCACACTCTGCTCCTTGTCCTTTACCACACTCACACTCTGCTCCCCGTCCTTCTCCACATTCACACTCTGCTCCCCGCCCTTCCCCACACTCACACTCTGCTCCCCATCCTTCCCCATACTCACACTCTGCTCCCCGTCCTTCTCCACACTCACACTCTGCTCCCCATCCTTCCCCATACTCACACTCTGCTCCCTGTCCTTCCCCACACTCACACTCTGCTCTCCGTCCTTCCCCACACTCACACTCTGCTCCTTGTCCTTTACCACACTCACACTCTGCCCCCCGTCCTTCTCCACACTCACACTCTGCTCCCCGTCCTTCTCCACACTCACACTCTGCCCCCCATCCTTCTCCACACTCACACTCTGCTCCCCGTCCTTCTCCACACTCACACTCTGCTCCCCGTCCTTCTCCACACTCACACTCTGCCCCCCATCCTTCTCCACACTCACACTCTGCTCCCCATCCTTCTCCACACTCACACTCTGCTCCCCGTCCTTCTCCACACTCACACTCTGCTCCCCGTCCTTCTCCACACTCACACTCTGCTCCCGGTCCTTCTCCACACTCACACTCTGCTCTCCGTCCTTCCCCACACTCACACTCTGCTCCTCGTCCTTCTCCACACTCACACTCTGCTCCCCGTCCTTCTCCACACTCACACTCTGCTCCCGTTCCTTCTCCACACTCACACTCTGCTCTCCGTCCTTCCTTACACTCACACTCTGCTCCTCGTCCTTCTCCACACTCACATTCTGCTCCCCGTCCTTCTCCACACTCACACTCTGCTCCCCGTCCTTCCCCACACTCACACTCTGCTCCTTGTCCTTTACCACACTCACACTCTGCTCCCCGTCGTTTTTAGAGAGAGAGAGAACAATGAAACGACAACTATTTTTTTTTATTTCATATATATTTTTGTGTATTTTTTTTTTTTTACACTTTTTTTGTAACTAACTTTTATAACTGTAACTGGTTCCAGGTTCGGGTCTCTCAAAATGCGATAGCATCTTGGGAGACCCTGTGAAAGTGTGCCTAGTCTGTGCAATGCTGTACCCTACGCTAATACCCAACTAGTGAATGGTAGCGTTCAAAACATTCACCAATGCAAAGACCAGGATTGTCAGGACAGGAGGGACAATAATAGTGGGAGTAACGCCTATATCCGCGCTTGCTGCAGACACGACATCTTTTTTGGGGGGTTCGCTGGGTAGGGGTACTCGGGAGGACATAAAAATGCCTCTCATGCAGCCGACTGCATTTGGTTGGGGATGTGAATGGGGGAAGTACGGGCGCTGCAGAAGCGGTGGGTTCCCAATTAGGATTGGCGAATGCAGCAGGAAGGGCATTATGGGCACGACGGGCCTGTGTTTGTCTTTTTGGTGGCAGCGGGACACTACTTGTGCTTGCCACCTCACCAGCTTGAACTGCACTTATGGGACTCGCCACGTCACCAAGTGTTACTGCAGTGCTGGTTTGACTATGACCGGGGTGTACTACGCCGCTGGTGCTTGCCAGTTCCCCAAAACGCTACCAAAAAAACTGTTAGCGATTGCAGGGATCAGGCCTGACTCTGCGAACGCTGCAGTTATGCGTTTAGAGTTTTGTAAGTGACAGTGATCGATCGATACTGCACTTGGGTGGGCTGGGCTGGGCCGGGCGGAGGGGCAAAACGCAGGTGCTAGCAGGTATCTGGGCTGATCCCGCTAACACTGCGTTTTTGGGAACCCTAAACTGCTGGGGACGCTAGTATAGATCTGATCGGATCAGATATTGATCCGATCAGATACTATACCACTAAGAGAGGCGCATGCTGCGTGCGTGGGTGTTAGCGGTACTGGCGCTAATCTGACGCTGCCTGGGGCGACGCATATCACTGCCGGGCGATTAGGGGGCTAAACCTTTATTCGGTAATAAACAGCGGCTGCCCTGACACTATAAAAAATAAACGAACTAACCAGCGTCACCCGTAACAGTTATACGGTGATCAGTGGTGAAAGGGTTAACTAGGGGGCAATCAAGGGGTTAAAACATTTATTAGATAGTATATGGGGGTCCCTGACGCTATAAAACGCTGACGGCGAACCTAAATATTTACCTCACTAACTAGCGTCACCAGCGACACTAATACAGCGATCAGAAAAATGATCGCTTAGCGACACTGGTGACAGGGGGTGATCAAGGGGTTAAAACTTTATTAGGGGGGGTTAGGGGGGTACCCTAGACCTACAGGGGGGTAACAGTAACTGTGCTAACACAGTAACTGTCACAAACTGACACCTAGCAGTAATCAGAAAAAAAAAAAAAAAACTGCTGGTGTCAGTTTGTGACAGGGGGGGGGGGATCGGGGGGCGATCGGGGGGGGAATCGGGGTGTAATGTGTGCCTGGCATGTTCTACTGTGTGTGTGTGTGTGTGTTGGTGCACTCACATGTCGTCTCTCCTCGGGCCGGAACGGAAACTACCGACCCGAGGGGAGATGACATCACTTCCTTTGCTGCTGTTTAGCATACAGCAGCAAAGGAGTGTTCCCATTGGCCGGCGGCGATCGCAAGGGGGGGGCCACGAACGGATGGCCTCCCCCTCCACTCCGATCGCCGGGGAACAAAACGGGACCGCCTCGGGCGGCGGGGGGGGTCCGATCGGACCCCCCACCCGCGGGAGGCAAATCACGTACATGTACGTGATTTTGCCTGCCCGTGCCGCCTTGCCGACGTACATCGGCGTGAGGCGGTCCTTAAGTGGTTAATTTATGTTTCTGGTTACAAGTGTATTGTTAGAATAATATAAGCAGGAGGGGGGAACCTCCTCTTCAACTGTATATAAGACTGTATTCTTGTTCTAATAAACCGTTTGTGGTGAGTACCCAAACGAGTATCGTCTTGTGTATGGTTCTCAGCGGTTGGAATATCTGATATCTATATTCAGACTGGGAGGAAGCGGTATATGACGAAAGCACTCAGGCAGAGTGTGGGACGTTTCATTGCAAGGAGTCTGCAGAAAGGAATCTTTGACCAATTGGGAAAAGTCTCCCCTGTCCTGGACAATCAGATTCGGCTAGACCAGGGGGCCAAGGCATCTTTGGTCTGGTGGCTTCCGTCTCCTTGCTGTTGGCCGGGAAGCCCTTCTTTAATTGCATGGATGCTGGTTAGCCACCTTTTCCTGTACGTCGTCCTACCTGGTTCTGTTCAGGGGTAAGGTGGTTCTCTGTCCTTGCCCCTCTTTTCTGCTGAAGGTTGTGACTGTTTTTACCTGTATGAGGACATTGTCCTATCTTTTTTGTGCCCTCGCCCTTTGCATCCTGACGAGGTTGTGCTGTATTCCTTGGTTGTGGTCTGGGCAGTTTTGTGTGTCTTGCTACAGCTTCCTTCTTGAGGTTGGATTTTCCTCTTGTGATTGCAGACACCCCACTAATAGACCTGGCAGCCTCCTCCTGCCATCAATTTTCATAGCATCAGGCAGACGGTTGTTCTGGCTTGTGGGGTCGGGCTCTTCCCAACTCTGATGCGGCACACTATACCAGTAGTGCCTACTTGACATTCCGACATCTGGTGCCTATGTCTCAAGTTTGTAAGGTGGCTCCCTGGTTGTCTGTAAACCTGTACCAAGGTTTTAGAAAGGTTGATGCATCCTCGGATGCTTGTTTTGGCTGCAATGTTTGGCATGCCACTGTTTGAGGTTTCCTTGTTTCCCTTTTTGGGGTGTGTTTTTTCAGTGGTTACATGGTCTGTCTTTTTTTAAGTGTGTGTGTGTGTTTTTTTTTTTTTTTCTCTCATTGAGACACTGCCTTGGAACATCTCTATGGTCAAGATTAAAAAATAAATAAAAAAACTCAGTGTCAATGATCTCAAGAGAAAACGGGATATTTGTTTACTCGCCCTAGAATGCCTTTCTCTGAGTTCATTGTAGGACACAGCACCCTCCTCTCTTGTGGTTCTCTTTTTCTTGTACTGCTTTGATACAAACTGAACTGCCTGTAGCAGAGGGGGTTTATACCAGCGTCCATAGGTGGTGCTGAGCTTTTTCTACCTAGTGTCCTACTCCTGTATGTGGTGCTATAAACCCAATAGTCAGGATTTAGAAGAGCTGTGTCCGTCCAATGAACTCTGGGTAAGTCTGCGTTATCCTCTCAGGTGCTGTCCTGAAAGACGCCTTGGGAAAATTCAAGTTAGACTTACCGGTAACTTGTTTTCCAGAAGTCTTTCAGGACAGCACCTGAGAGATGGTGACTCCTTCCACCGAACCACAGGAACACCTTTTTCCTCCAGATCTTTAAAGGGAGGCACCTCCCTACCACACCTCAGTTGTAGAAGAGAACCTCCGACCCCAGCTGGAACACATAAACGCATACGTTGGTCACAGCCTACATCAGACTAATAAGGCGGGTCGTTGCTGTCCTGAAAGACTTCTGGAAAACAAGTTACCGGTAAGTCTAACTTGAATTTTCCAAAAGGCTGTAATGTCGCACGAACGAGCGGAAGCTTGCCCATGTTACCGGCTTGCAAATCTGTTCAGGGGTGGCACCCAGCTCTCTGCCCGGGTGCTCAAGCGCTCTTGTTGAATGTGCACAAATTCCCGCTGGCGGGGATCAACCTGCATGTGAGTATGCTTCAAAAATAGATAATTTCAGCCATCTGGCTAAAGAAACTTTAGAAGCCTGGCAACCTTTTTTCTTGCCCGAAAAAAGAACAAATAATGAATCTGTACGCCTAATTTCCTTTGTTATTTCTAGGTAACATAACAAAGTCCTTTTGACATCCAACATATGAAAAAAAGTTTCTTTCTCCCCTGATGGGTTTGCACAAAAGGTTGGTAGCACAAAGTCATGTGAACGATTATTTATTGAAGCTACCTTAGGTAAGAACTTTGGGTCTGTCCTCAGTAAAACTCTATCCGGAAAGACTGACAAGTAAGGTTCCTTAATTGACAGAGCGTTAAGCGTGTTGAAGTAATGGCGATAAGACTCAGTTTTAAGAGTGAGATATCTGAGAGATGCTTCTTCCAAAGGCTGAGGTGTGGTAGGGAGGTGCCTCCCTTTAAAGATCTGGGGGAAGAAGGTGTTTCCTGATGGAGGAGTCACTATCTCTCAGGTTCTGTCCTAAAAGACGCTTTGGGGAAAAAGGGATTTTACGGTAACAAAAAAAAATCCTACTTTCGCTGGCAGTCTCCTGGTAAATTTATTTACACGGCTGTGAAAAAATATTTGCCCCTTCCTGATTTATTTATTTTTGCATATTTGTCACTTTAAATTATTCAGATCAAACAAATTTTAATGTTCCACAAAGATAGCCACAGTAAATAAAAAATGCAGTTTTTAAATGATTACTTTACATTTTACATTTATTAAAGGAAAAAAGCGGGGGCGCATGCACGGCGGACTTGTCTGAGAACAGCTGTGCCGGACCCGGACAACCAAGTGAGATTCCTAGGGCTATCTGCTGATAAATTCCCCTGATCAACACAAGCACCCCTGTGGGACACTCCCCTGCATGCCCTCGGGCAAAAAGGTGCATAGTAGCCGCACCAGACACTCGCTAACAAACGTCTTACTCCGCGCCAAGGAGACAGCAATGATGAAACAAAATAGCGCCAAGTCACCAGCGGCTTCCAGCAGTAGTACACTGCAGCGAAGAGGGACAGTGAGTATTCTATTCCTCCTCATTCTAAAGCAGACCTGGATGCAAGTTTGCCAGCAATTTATGATAAACGGGTAGATAAAATACAAATTGAGCTACACAAATCCATGAACGGCCTTTCTCAGGAAATTGCAGCCCTGGGTGGCCGCACCGACATATTAGAAACAAAACACAATGAACTGTCCTTAGCACATAATGACCTCAGGAAGGATTATGAAACGATGGCAGACAACTTCTCTTATCTACGGGCTCAGGTTGAAGACCTAGATAACAGAAATCGCCATAATAATATACAGCTACGTGGTATTCCTGAATCCGTGACTGATCTTGTGCTGGCTATCTCCAAACTATGCCACAACCTCCTGCCTGACATTATCAAAGCGAAATGCACGTCATTGCTGAAAATACCGGGGTTATGGCAGCTATCTGCTGCCATTGCAACGGTACTTAGCATCAAAATACCGATGTATGGGTACGGCGATTTGCGTGAAGTGGTTAAACAGCACAGTACTTGTGCTGTCCAACCTGCCCCTTTCTAAGCTGTAAAAAACCTCCCTGATCCTTCCACTTCCCTCCCCTCGGATCCCACCAGGGTGGCCATCCACACTGGACCACCAGGTATGCCCCCTAGACCCCCAGGGAAATACTAATCTATGCCCAGGCAGCTGCCAATCAGTGCCCACTCACAATGCCTACCAGTGCCACCAGGGATGCCTATCAGTGCCATGTAGCAGTGCCGCCTATCAGTGCCCATCAGTGCCACCCATAAGAACCCATCTTTGCAGCCTTTCAGTGCCCATCAGTGCCACCCATGAGTGCCCATCAGTGCCGCCTATCAATGCCCATCGTCAGTGCCCGCTCATTGCTGCCACCTCATCAGTGCCGCCTAATCAGTGCCCATCAGTGAAAGAGAAAACTTACTTATTTACAAAAATTTTTAACAGAAACAAAAGCAAAACTTTTATTTTTTTTCAAAATTTTCGGTCTTTTTTTATTTGTTTAGCAAAAAATAAAAACCGCAAAGGTAATCGAATACTAGCAAAAGAAAGCTCTATTTGTGGGAACAAAGTTATAAAAATTTAGTTTGGGTACAGTGTTGTATGACCGCGCAATTGTCATTCAAACTGCGACAGCGCTAAAAGCTGAAAATTGGTCTGGGCAGGAAGGTGTATAAGTATTTAAGTGGTTAAGGACCGGAAGGATTTGCCCCCTTAATGACCAGGCCATTTTTTGTGATACGACACTGTCGCTTCAACTGACAATTGCGCAGTCGTGCGACGTGGCTCCCAAACAAAATTGACGTCTTTTTTTCCCCACAAATAGAGCCTTGTTTTGGTGGTATTTGATCACCTCTGCGGTTTTTTATTTTTTGAGCTGTAAACAAAAAGACTGCCAATTTTTAAAAAAAACAATATTTTTTACTTGTTCTATAATAAATATCCCCAAAAAAAAAAATAAAAAAAAAATTTCTTGATCAGTTTAGGCCGATACGTATTCTTCCACATATTTTTGGTTAAAAAAACCCCAATAAGTGCATATTGATTGGTTTGCACAAAAGTTACAGTTGTCTACAAAATATGGGGATAGATTTATGACTTTTTTTTTTTTTATACTAGTAATGGCGATCAGCAATTTTTAGCGGGACTGCGACATTGCTGCAGACAGATCGGACACTTTTGACACTTTTTTGGGATCAGTGACAGCGATCAGAGCTAAAAAAAATCCAATCATTACTGTATAAATGTCACTGGCAGGGAAGGGGTTGTAAAGGTTTGTGTTTTTTCACCTTAATGCATCCTATGCATAAAGGTGAAAAAACATCTGATAAATACCGGCCCCTCAGCCCCCCGGTTTACTTACCTGAGCCCTCGAAAGTCCCGCGCACGATCGTTGCCCGGGCTTCTCCGGTCTTCTCGGCTCTTCATTGGATAGATTGATAGCAGCGCAGCCATTGGTTCGTGCTGCTGTCAATCGCATCCAATGACCCGGCCCGCCGGGGGGGCAGGACCGAGTCATACACTCTGTGTCTATGGATGCAGCGTGTATGACAGGGAGTGCGCCCGCAAGCTAACCCCCCGGGATAGAGCTTCCCAGAGGGAGATTAGCTATTGCGGGGAGGACCTGAGACAGCCGCCGAGGGACCCCAAAACAGGAGGATCGGGGCCACTCTGTGCAAAACGAACTGCACAGTGGAGGTAAAAAAAAGAACCATACAACCCCTTTAACACTAGGGGGTGATCAAGGGGTTATGTGTGTTCCCTGGGAGGTGTTTCTAACTGTGGGGGGATGGGACTTCCCTCAATAAGCGATAGCCTGTCATTTTATTGTCCCATTATGAGATGAGATACATCGAGGTTTTGAAGATGATCTTGTATTATGACATTGATGCACCTGTTGGTTTGTGAGTATATTACTTACCACTTTTTTAATAATAAAAGACATGGTGTGAGGATAATGCACTAGGCCGGTGCACCCGGTTTTGTGTTATGATTTCAGTGCATCCAGACTTCCCCGGTCTTGAGAGGACCACAAGGCGTGGCATGTCCATATAAGCCAGGATGGGAATACAGGCAACTGTTACCTCCTAGGGTCCTCTCTCAAGCACAGAAGGTTGTGCACGGCGGTCAGTTTGGAATACAATGTCGGTAACTAACAGAGCATTACAAAATTGTTAACATTAGCTCAAGGGGTAATGAGGTGTGGATGGCAATTTTCTCCAGGGGTCACCCCAACACAAGGACTTGGGGGGGGTCACAAGGAACTCCGGCTTAGATAACATAACATCATCTGTGCTATAAAGTTGGTTATTTACAACTCAGTTTCCATTCCTCCAGTTTCTACGTTTTCTCTCCAAGGTATCCTCTCTAGTTTGCTCCAGCATGTCACATTCACAGTAGATCCAGGATTAAAGTGATGTTGAGCCCCCTGGTAAAGATCAAAGGATAAGAGTATTTGCACACCTTTTGTACACCATTCACTCCAGTCTCCAGATCTCTGAAGGTTTTCCAGCTTATGAAGGTTGCAGTGTGCTGTTTCCACCTGTAGGGGCCCCCTTGTTTCTCCAGTGTTTCCCTGGGGTCTCCCCAGACACACATGTGTTCCCACCGCGATGTACATTTTCTGCATTTTCATGCAATAGAGATGCTGGTGTTGTCCTGCTGGTGTGTGTACGGTGGGGGGGAGGAGGTAGCTCTACTGTGTGCACAGAGGGGGGGGGGGAGGTAGCTCTACTGTGTGCACAGAGGGGGGAGCTGCACTGGGGGGGGGGGGGGGAGCTTTACTGTGTGCACAGTGGGGGGGGGGGCGCTCTACTGTGTGCACAGTGGGGGGGGGGGGCGCTCTACTGTGTGCACAGTAGGGGGGGGGGGGCTCTACTGTGTGCACAGTGGGGGGGGGGGGAGGGGGGTAGGTCTACTGTCTGCACATGCACGCTTGGCCGACACATGCAGATTATGGGGCCGCTGCTGCTGTTTTGTTTGGCACATGTGCAGTATAGTCCCACAGTGCTGCCACATACACCAAATGGATGCAATGACAGAGCACGGCATCCCCCACTGTGCATAGACTGGACCCTACTGCTGTGCATGAGGTGGGCTCACAACTGGAGGTTCAGGGAGGAAGATGGAGGAACACAGGAAGGCGAATAAATGGAGGCATCAAAAATGTAACTATTTGGGGCACAAAAATAATGTATAATGCATTATCCAATCATTCTTTATCTCAGATCCATGGAGGGGCATTCAGCTCTGTTCTCTGCCAATCACAGTGCTCAGACTAGAGGTGGGTGTAAGACTTTCCATGATTCTACCTATAGTACTGCAGGGAGGGCTGTGTCATCCTTGTGATTGGCTCTTCATACAACCTGATTTTCTTACCATCTTTGTATTAATCTCAGTAATGTCTGACTCTTCCTGTGAGGTTCTAACACCAATCTTCTCTTCTGTCCTACAGAGATCAGCATTTCAAATAAATGGATCCTTGCTGTTGTATTGCCATTTGCCGCCTACGCTGTAGATGTTATGCTATGTTATATTTTGTGTAAGTACAGTGAAATGTATCATTTACTTCCTACATTCAGTATAAACTTCCTATATCTGCCTATGTCTCCATGGTACAGGATACAGCATTCTGTAATAGTCGGGGGAGGGGGGGTCATAGTGAGTAATGAGTTGGTTTGTATTAAAGACAAAGGTTCCAATGTGTAGAAGGCCGAGGAACCCCAATAATGGCCGACACCCTCATCTCTCCAAGAGCTTGTTTACTCTTCTCACCCTCTGAGGAGCGTTTTTGATTGTTCTTCTCATCTCCTTACCAGCTGTTGAACCCTGTAAACCCCGGAGAACACACAACAGGGGTTGCAGGGCAGTAGCGGTACTGCCCCATTTATTGAACGGTCACATTTGATGGTGGTACTGAAGGACACCCCTAAATCATCCGGTCACATTATAACACACGGTACCACTGCATTGCAGAGAAAGGTCCATAACACATCTTTGTGGTGTCATTCCATGTGCAATACTGATACACATAATACCAAGAAATAAATCAATAATTGAGCACCTGTAGGCCCCAGCAGCTGGGACACAAGGCAACTCCACATACCCTCTGTACAGAATGTAACACTAAATCAAGAATGTGAAAATAAAAATTCTATAAATGCAAAAAAACCCACAATATAAGCAAATACATGCCCTATTCCAACAGAAAAGTGTCTATGAAATGTTCAACTCATTAATCCAACAAGAAATCTCCAAAATGAGGATTATAAGATCACCGTCCCTATGTACTTCTCAGAGATCCATGAAATAAACGCATACAGCGTATAAACGAACGTAGATTTCCACCAAGTGAAGAGAATCTGCAATCCTGTTACTCCACCACCGTATATACACTCACTAGAGGCTATATATATATATAATTTAAATAATTATAATGTATATGAAGGCTGAGCGCAGGTCATCCTGAGTTTGTAGGAGTCGTCTCACCAGATAAATACCTGCCCTCAACCCACTTATCTTATCGATGTTCTTTTCACCTTAATAAAATAGGAAGGATCAAAAATACATGCCACCGCAGAACGGACAGGAAAGCTGACGCGTTTCAAACTATAAACTGTTTGAAAATACAAAAATATGTATTTTTGATCCTGTTTTTTTTAATAAAAGGCAATTTTTGGAGTGCGGCTGTCCAGAATTTCTTCCTTTTTTTTTTATTGCTATATGCATTGCCAGCACCTGTGGCTTCTTAACTGGAGGAGAGGCTTTATATCCCACTTTTGGCTGACCTACCTGGGGCGGTGATATTCCGTTCTTTTTCACCTTACTGGTTCCGGTTTCTTGATGCCGGAATGACGATGCTACCTCAAGGTTTTTCCTTACACAGCGGTAGTCCGTATGTTCAATTGGGCGCTGGTTCCCTGGTGCGTAGGTTCTGCTATCGAATCACTCAGATCCTGTTTTTTTTGCTCGTTTCACTAAGTTTCATTTCAGCAGCGGTATGTTATGATAAATCTTCCAATTTTTTCGGAGGGATTTCTTCACACTTCCCCTTTTCCATACTGTCTTTTCCAGGGCTGGTGTAAGGATTTTTAACACCTAGGCAAAACCTAATTTTGCCACTCCCCCTGGCTCCACCCCTAACTCCACCCCCTTTCCCCAGCCCATGTAAACCCCACCTTTTTTAATGAAACGCCCGTCAAATGCAGCCTCACCAGCGCCCGTCAAATGCAGCCTCAACAGCGCCCGTCAAATGCAGCATCAAATGAAGCCCCACCAGCGCCCATGAAATGCAGCCCCACCAGCAGCCTAACCAGCGCCCGTCAAATGAACCCTCACCAGCGCCCATCAATGAATGTTTGGTTGCTTCCATTCATTCGGGAGTCTGGACACAGACACAATCCTCCTCGGCTGCACCTCTGACACTATGTGCGAACGGAGCGGCGGCTGCCTGCTGATGCTGAGACTTAGTTGCTTGCTGCAGAGAGAAGAGAGTTAGAACACCAGTGGTCGGGCGTCCTAGGCGGCTGCCTAGTTTGCCTAGTGGTAGCACCGGCTCTGGTTTTTTCATACCCTCGACTAATTTACACATAGTACAGCTTGGCCTTAAGATGCAATCATTGTCACTTGCTTTACTTCAAATCTACAGCTTTTTACCTCCCTGAACTCCTTTCTAGTGGTCGACATTACTTTTCACGTCTCTGGTTCCGTTTCTGGTTGCTTGACGTCAGGACTGAAAAAAAAAAAGCTGTGTAAAACAATCGGCCGGACTTATAATGATGACCACCGAACCAGAAACAGCAGCATGACATCAGCACATGGGGGCCTACGCTCTGCCCCCTCCCCCCTCCAAAGAACCTTGTTCTCATGTTGATGGGGACAAGGGCCTCTTCCCCACAACCCTGGCTGGTGTTTTTTGGGATCTGCAGGCTGGGGGGATTATTGGAATCTGAAAGCCCCGTTAATAAGGTGGCCTCCAGATCCCACCCCCCCTATGTGAATAAGTATGGGGTACATAGTATCTCTACCCATTTACCATAAACAAAAAAATGTGTTCTGTAAAAAAAGACATTAAACAGTTTTAAAAAAAAACAAAAAAAAAATTAGATCCAGATTTATAGTCAATCACGACGCCCACCACTGACCCGAAAAAACAAAGTCCACTCCCACCACCTGACAATTCTTAAAATGATTGATAGTAAACAGCAGCTAAAAAAAAAAAAACTTTCCCTGCAAGGCAATGTCATAATGTGCTAGTGTGCATCGCATACTCCTGCTGCATCGCATACTAGCACATTATGAGAGACTTGCCAAAAAACTAAACCCTCCAGCGCCACGCTGTCACCGCTGAGAGGGCTTCCATCTTCAACCGGTCTTCCTTCTGGGTTTGCTGCCTCCGGCTCCATGACTGGCCGGAGGCGCGATGACGTCACTTCCACGCATGCATGTGGGAGCTGCCGTTTACAGCACGGGCTCTAAAGGCACATGCAGTGTGAATATCTCCTAAACAGTGCAAGTTTATGAGCTTTTTAGGTACCTACAGGTAACCCTTGTTATTGGCTTGCCTGGTAGGTATAAGTCCCTGTTCCCTTATAATGTCATCAACTCAGCATGGCCCTGGCCCATGATGTCACAAGGGGGCAGGGTCACCTGGTGATGTCATCTCCCACCAGTTTATTGTCTTTTATTGGATCAGTGGTGACAGTGGGTGTCATGATTGATGATGATCTACACTAAGGGGATTATTTATTTATTTTTAAATAAAGGAGTTGTCAAAAACTTTTTTTTTTTTTTTACACTAAACATTATTATTATTATTATTATTATTATTATTATTATTTTTTTTGGTGAATGAGTACCCCACACTTGCTTACTTCGGGGGGCCGGGATCTGGGGGCAGAGATCCAAATCCAGATTCCGATAAGCTACCCGCCCACAGATCCACAACCAGCAGCTTTTGGGAGGGGGCACCCCCCCCATGTTGAAGGTATGTGGCCTGGAATGGTTCAGGAGGGGGGGGGGGCTCACCTGTACACCCCCTTTCCTGACCTGCCGGGGTGCATGCTTTGATAATTCTAGCATGGAGTTTGAGGGGACCCCACACCATAATTTTTTTTTTTTTTTGCGTGGGAGTTCCCTTCAAAATCCTTACTAGACCTCGGACTGGTCTGCATACTTTGGATCCCAGCAACGCAAGCCAGTTGGTTCACACATAAAAAGTTTAAGGCCTTCCTCTGGTAGAGGTTGGGCTTTTAAGTCACATGGGATTGCCTGTCAATCATTGTGGTTGGTTGTCAGAGTGATCACGAGATTAGGAGCCCGCGCTACCTGCTTAACATTGTTGTTAGGTGACAATGAGCGATCCATTGAGAGCACAGTGCGCATGCGCTGGTGACATCACAGGCTGTTACTATAGTAAATATCTCCTAAATGTGCAAATTTAGGAGATATTTACTGTACCTACAGGTAAACGTTATATTTCCCTGTAGGTACAAGAAAACAAGGTAGGCTTTACTACCACTTTAAGGAAATTGAGCATATGAAGCCATTTATTATCACATAGTTGTTAGACTCCTTTTTAAAGTGGTTGTGCACCCTGTACACCCTGTACAACCACTGCGCGCCCTGTACAACCACTGCACACCCTGTACAACCACTGCACACCCTGTACAACCACTGTACAACCACTGCGCACCCTGTACAACCACTGTACAACCACTGCACACCCTGTACAACCACTGTACAACCACTGCACACCCTGTACAACCACTGTACAACCACTGCGCACCCTGTACAACCACTGTACAACCACTGCTCACCCTGTACAACCACTTTTACCTACAGGTAAGGCTTTCCTGTAGGCGCTGGAATTCTCTCCTAAACCTCCACGGTTTAGGAAATATTTACAATAGAGACGTGCGCCGATGACAATGAGTCGGAGTTTGCGGCCTCAGAAGGAAGAGGGGTGAAGATGGATGCTCGCTGCCAGTGGGGGACAGCGGTGACATCGCAGGCTTCGGTTTCAGGTAAGTGACACATAATGCGATGCATAGTAGCCCATTATGCTTTACCTTTGCAGGGAAATAAAGAGGAAGTAAAACCTATCCGGCTTTACTTCCTCTTTAACAGTTTATGAATAAATTATACATTACATAAAATCCTAATGCTAGCAGAAATCAGTCTAAATACTGAACCATGGGGAGCAGAAAAAGAACTTTCAAAAGATCTGCATAACAAGGTAATGGAACTTTTATAAAGATGGAAAAGTATATAAAAAGATATCCAAAGCCTTAAATATGACAGTCAGTACTGCTTAATCACATATTAAGAAGTGGGAAATTCCAGGATCTCCTGAAACCAAGCCAAGGTCAGGTAGATCAAGAAAGATTGCAGCCACAACTGCCTGAAGAATTGTTCTGAATACAAAGAAAAACCCCACAGGTAACCTCAGGAGAAATACAGGCTGCTCTGGAAAAAGATGGTGTGGTTGTTCCAAAGAGCACAATATGATGATACTTGAAGAAAAATTAGCTGCCTGTTTGTGTTGCCAGAAAGAATCTTTTACTGTGCCAATGTCACAAAAAAAAGCTTGGTTACAATATGCCGACAACACCTTGACATGCCTCTGGCACACTGTAATCTGGAGTGACGAGACAAAAATAGAGCTTTATGGTCACAATCATAAGCGCTATAAAAGTTCCATTACCTTGTTATGCAGCTCTTTTGACAGTTCTTTTCTGCTCCTGATGGCTCAGTATTGTCTGGGAAATATTAAGCTTCTCCTATAAGCAAATTTCCTTGAGCTTAAAAGCACAAATATAGCTCTCTTGTATAATGCCGGGAAATGCGCGCTGATTTTGTCTCTAAGTAACACAGACAGATGCTGATATCACGTTGAGCTTAGCAGAGTCCTCTCTAGAATGATCAGCTGCTTTTATTTATACTGTCAACATGAGTAACAAAAGAAGGTGGTGGCTTCACAATCAGCCAATGTCTCACAATTTGAACACTACAAAGATGGCTCTGAACATGACCGTATGCACACCATCCTATGGCTACCAGTGACGTGAACCATACTCTATCATGGCTCAGTGGGCCATAATTTTCGTATAGTTATGCTATGGTTCCCATGTACGCAGATTTGTTTGCTCTGAGTCATTAAATGCAGTCACCAAGAAGTGGCCAGTCTCTTGGTGAGGCATAAAAACAAACATCCCTAGAAAAGCAAACAGATCTGCTGTGTCCACAGGAAGTTTTTCGCGGCCAATGGTTTTCCACCAACGTCTGTATGTGTGAATACCCTCACTTGAGCATATTACAGCAAAACCGACACTGGGGGGACATCTGACAACATACATTTAATACAAATTTCTAAAACAGTCCTTCCTTTTTTATCATATGCTCCCATGTGTCCCTCAACGAATCTTGATCATTTTCTTACACCTGGAAATTAATCAGTCCTTACAGTCCATGAAAAGGAAAACAGGGCTTGACATGTAGACTCTGTTCTTCGAGAGGAAGACTTAAAAGGAGGACATGACATGGTGAGCTGTGGTGATCGCCGGTCGGTCTGGCATCCTCTGTGTCTTGTACGTGGGTTGGGCTTCGGGGCGTCTCATCTCATCGAGGAAGATGTGGTCATTTGCTCAGGCTCTGGTCACTCGTCCAATCAGGCAAGAGGAGCACCTCATCACGGCATATGGAAGGAATAGAAACAAAAGTGACATGAGTATATATACCCCTACTTCCTTCAACCACGATTCAATGGGAAATAAAAATATCCCCAAAGTTTCCCAAACCCTTAAAAGGATTCCAACCTTCACTAGCTATATCTCTGGTTTTGCCTTGCAGAGATCTAAACGTATCCATATGGGCCATCTTTTAATAGAAAGGTCTGGTCTGCCGTTGTTCCTGTGGGAACTTCCTTGTGGCTTCAACAGTTTAAATGAACATCCCATCCACAATGGATGAGAAATTGTTCAATCGTATCATAAGCTCAAGTTCCCACCTTGTACATGCAGGACACCATGTCCAGACCTGGTCGGGGTTGGTGACCAATTCCCTTGTAGCTGTCCCTGCCATTCTTGCCTTCTCTCGCGCCATCAGATCCTCACGATCAGCCACGACATAAGATGGGGACGAGTTTCTCCAGCACACATGAACCTCTTTCATTAGGGGAATTACCTTTTTATAAGCTGTAGATCCGCATAAGTACCAAACCAAAGTTGAAACACACTTGTGGGCTACCTAGTTGTCCCGATACCCAAAGCTGGCAAGAACCAGAGCTATTGTTAAAACTATAACCAATTTTACCCTCTATAAATGTATTGTTAAATTCTATTGACAAGTGTCTGTGGAGTCTTTACTAGTTTGCCAAAACTCCTCATACCAATATTAACATCATAAATCGCATGTACCGCTGTCATCGCTGGGGACTAAAGCTCGGTGGAGATTCTGCTTTTTTTTTTTTTTTTTGCCCCTCCAGGTCTGTTGTAACAGTACTAGATGTTTAGTTAGAGGGCGGGAAAGGGGTCATGGTACATAGCCAGGGTGAGTGTATGAAGGGAAAAGAAAAGTAAGAGGTTTGGGGGGAGTAAGGGTAAATATATTAATGTTTATTTTCACCTTTCACATGTAAGGGGGAGGACCAATTAAATATATCAATTATAAAATATCACTATTTTAAGCTTGACGATGGTGAGAGGTTTTTTCACACAAAGAACATGGGAAGATGGGAGTGCACATTGGAATTTGATTTTTATGCGACCCAGGGTAACGCAGGTTTCCTGGGTCGCACGTGGAGCATGGAAGGGTGTTGGGGTTTTTTTTTTATTTTGTGATTTTGTATAAATGACACAGTTAAAATTTGAGTATTTAATCTCGCCACTAAACACTGATAGGCTTGGGGAGGGAGAGATGGTGGAATATATAGGACACTTTTATTTGTGGGTTGGGGTAATTTAGAGAGCCTGAGTATACTCACACTGACTGTGGGGAATGACGGTATCGGGATGGAGAACATCAGTCCTAGCACCTTTTTATGAACGGGGTGGGAGCCCATTCATCGATCTGTGCCTGGGTCTCTGGGTGATGGAGACATATCTGTAGTTCAGATGAATTAGAATTTCTGATTGACTGTAAAGGTATTTGGGGGGGTGGGGGCCATCACTGAGAGACCTAGGTAGCGGAGGATAGAGGAGAGATGAATGATGTAACCTCTTTTGTAGAAGGAAAAATGGTTAAAGAGGCGGGTAGGATGGCTCGTAAATAGGGAATCTAGTCCTGTATACAGAGGAATGTACAGTGGGGCAAAAAAGTATTTAGTCAGCCACCAACTGTGCAAGTTCTCCCACTTAAAAAAATGAGAGAGGCCTGTAATTGTCGTCATAGGTATACCTCAACTATGAGAGACAAAATGTGGAAACAAATCCAGACAATCACATTGTCTGATTTTTGAAAGAATTTATTTGCAAATTATGGTGGAAAATAAGTATTTTGTCAATATCAAAAGTTCATCTCAATACTTTGTTATATATCCTTTGTTGACAATGACAGAGGTCAAACGTTTTCTGTAAGTCTTCACAAGGTTGTCACACACTGTTGCTGGTATGTTGGCCCATTCCTCCATGCAGCTCTGCTCTAGAGCAGTGATGTTTTGGGGCTGTCGCTGGGCAACACGGACTTTCAACTCCCTCCAAAGGTTTTCTATGGGGTTGAGATCTGGAGACTGGCTAGGCCACTCCAGGACCTTGAAATGCTTCTTACGAAGCCACTCCTTCGTTGCCCGGGCGGTGTGTTTGGGATCATTGTCATGCTGAAAGACCCAGCCACTTTTCATCTTCAATGCTCTTGCTGATGGGAGGAGGTTTGCACTCAAAATCTCACGATACATGGTCCCGTTCATTCTTTCATGTACACGGATCAGTCGTCATGTTCCCTTTGCAGAGAAACAGCCCCAAAGCATGATGTTGCCGCCCCCATGCTTCACAGTAGGTATGGTGTTCTTTGGTTGCAACTCAGAAATCTCTCTTCTCCAAACACGACGAGTTGTGTTTCTACCAAACAGTTCTACTTTGGTTTCGTTTGGCCATATGACATTCTCCCAATCCTCTTCTGGATCATCCAAATGCTCTCTAGCAAACCTCAGACGGGCCCGGACATGTACTGGCTTAAGCAGGGGGACACATCAGGCACTGCAGGATCTGAGTCCCTGGCGGAATAGTGTGTTACTGATGGTAGCCTTTGTTACGTTGCTCCCAGCTCTCTGCACGTCATTCACTAGGTCCCCCCCGTGTGGTTCTGGGATTTTTGCTCACCGTTCTTATGATCATTTTGACCCCACGGGGTGAGATCTTGCGTGGAGCCCCAGATCGAGAGAGATTATCAGTGGTCTTGTATGTCTTCCATTTTCTAATTATTGCGCCCACAGTTGATTTCTTCACACCAAGCTGCTTGCCTATTGCAGATTCAGTCTTCCCAGCCTGGTGCAGGTCTACAATTTTGTTTCTGGTGTCCTTTGACAGCTCTTTGGTCTTCACCATAGTGGAGTTTGGAGTGTGACTGTTTGAGGTTGTGGACAGGTGTCTTTTATACTGATAACAAGTTCAAACAAGTGCCATTAATACAGGTAAAGAGTGGAGGACAGAGGAGCCTCCTAAAGAAGAAGATACAGGTCTGTGAGAGACAGAAATCTTGCTTGTTTGTAGGTCACCAAATACTTATTTTCCACCATATTTTGCAAATAAATTCTTTCAAAAATCAGACAATGTGATTGTCTGGATTTGTTTCCACATTTTGTCTCTCATAGTTAAGGTCTACCTATGATGACAATTACAGGCCTCTCTCATCTTTTTAAGTGGGAGAACTTGTACAATTGGTGGTGACTAAATACTTTTTTGCTCCACTGTATGTTGTATGTAGGGAGCAAATTGTTAGGATCCTAATAGAAATTTTAGCATGACTTGGGGTGCACTAAGATGGATATTGTAGTTTTTGATCTCCGCCTTGCTTATTCACTCTCCCCACTAGAAAACGCCTCTCCTCCAGTTGGAGGAAAGTAGGAGGTGTTTTAACTTTTCAATTCTTTAGGCCGAGCGAAGGGTGGGTAGTCCTGGAAATTGCACGGGACCTGCTGCCGCTGCGAGTGTACTTACCCCAAGGTTTGAGATAGTAACCTAGACCTCAAGGTTTTCGTTCGTTCTTTTTTTTTTTTTATCTCTCCCGGAAATATATTAAAACGTCAGATATGACCAGGATAACTTTAACTTCCTATAATGTGAAACGGCTAAATAGCCCAGAAAAACGTACAAGATTGCTAACTGAACTTGGGAGACTGAAATCCCATATTATTTTTCTTCAAGAGACACATTTTTTAAAATGACAGAATTCTGGGGTTAGGGAATCGGTTCCCGATAGTGTATCATAACGCCTCTCAGACTTCAAAGTCAAATGGAGTATCAATTATATTTTCGAAACTGGTACCATGGAAGGAATCAAAAATAATCAGTGACGGTGCAGGACGCCTTCTTATCGTAAAGGGATTTTTGTGTGGGCAAAAGGTTACCTTAATCAATTTATATTTACCAAATGAGGACCAAGTCTCATCACTGGAGACATATTTACAACTGGTACATCAAAATAAGGAAGGGACCCTCTTGATGGGAGGGGACCTTAATATGGCATTAGACCCCACGCTCAACGTATCAAAAGGAGTATCTCATTTATCATATTCGAAATTGCCTAGAGTCAAAAGACTTCTACAAGATTTACAACTAGTTGATAGCTGGAGAACTCTCCACATACATGAACGAGACTATACTTTTTTCTCAGCAAGACATATAGTAGAATTGACTATGTTTTTGTGTCTAAGAATGCCTTCATATCTCTAGTGGAGGCTTCCTTGGGCTCATTCACTCTATCGGATCACGCACCAACAAACTGTGTTTTAGAGTGGGGAGAACCAGGGCGCCGGGAATGGCATTGGAAGCTCAATGAAACAATCTTGAAAGAGCCAGAATACGAGAGACAGACAGCCCAGGAATTAGTCCTTTTTTTTTTTTTTTTCAATTAACGAAGGAGGGGAGGTCACCCCATTTTGTGTATGGGAAGCTCATAAGTGTGCTATTAGGGGCACCCTCATATTCATAGGCTCACATAGGAAACGTTTGTCTGCTCAGAGTCCTTACTGGGAGAGATTCGAGTGCTCGAATTAGCCCATAAGAAATTGCATGCACAACAGATTGAGGAAAAACTCATGCTTTTACGCGAGAAATTAAATATATTATTAATGGAGAAAGCTAAGTTAACCCGCTGCAGGCGAGCATTTTATAAATAAGGAAACAAAGCCGAGCAGGATGTTAGCGAATGCACTCGAGAGGACGGAACCATATTGACCGTATAAATACACAATCTGATATATTACCTAGCTCTTCTCAGGAGATCGCAAAAGTATTTAGAGACTAAACTCTCCGTACACCGGCAGATCTTCCGGGACTATTTGCTTTTATAGAAGTGCCACCTATACAGATTCCCAGTTGGCTCTCATATATGGGGGGTAGATCGGGCCCCCAGAGCAAGCAAGGTCGTGGAAATCATACTCAAGTGCTACAACAACAGCAGTCTTGATGCAGACCTCAAAAGCTCCCGCTGGGCACAGAATTAAGAGCCAGAACTTAGACCTTTTGTTCAATTATGTGTAAGAGGTGACAAAGAGGACATTGGGGGACATTTCTCAAAATTCCTCCTAGCTTAGATCCGTAACTTTGGCCTCTGCCTTATGTATTAAGATAATCACTTTGAAATTTTTTTTTTTTTTTTTTTGAGTAGATGCTATAGGCTATTGGCGTTTTAAGACAGGATATAAATGTATTTAATTATGGATCTAGATAGGCTCTTTATTTAGGATGCATTAAGAAGATAGCTAATTGCATTCAGTGTTGGGTATATGCCCTTTTTCCTTTTTTCTTTTTTTTTGTGTTGTAATTATTTAGGAGGGCTTGCACCTGTTGCCTCATAGCACTTATTAGGTAATTAATTATTTACACTTGAAAGGGTATCTCCCTTTCTCTTTCTTTTTAGCACAAATGGAAATTGTCTTTAAGGGCTTGTTAATAACACGATTCTGTCATGGTGCGATTTGTGCAACTTAAAAGGATATAGTCCTTTTTTCTTTTTTGTAAGTTCACATTTGGATGTAATAATTACACGGGTTTTTGTTTTGGATATCACTTTTTTTTTTTTTTTTTTGAGAGGCATTTGATGATTTTTTTTTTCCCTTTTTTAGCAATATTTTGTTTAGCTGTAGCCTCTTTAATATATATTTGGAAAGACACCCCCCCCCCTTTTTTTTTTTTTGGGGGGGGGTTGTCTAAAATATATTAATGTAAAGATGCTCAAGCTGGGTTTGTAAAGAACCAGAAGGAATATGAGTGCATGGGTCCGTTTTGGCTATATACTGGGGCTCCTCCCTCCTTTCCTTTTTTTTTTTCTTAGGGGTTTTTACCTGCTGTTCCATAGCACTTGATAGGTAATTAATCACCACTCCTTGGAAGGATATTTCCCTGCCCTCGTTTTCTAGAGTTTGTATGGTATTTGTTTTTTTTTTTATTTATTTTTTATGGGCACGTTAGGGACATGATTTTGCTATGTTGTGGTTCTTGCAACTTTAAAAAGGATATTGCCTTGGTCATTTTTGTGTTTTTTTTTGTTTTTTTTGGCATTTATTTGGGTTCTAATTTATTGAAGCAACAGGTATTTTTTACCCCCTTTTAAAAATATTAATGGAATTTGTTTTTTTTTTTTTGTTTTTTTTTTCTTTTCTCCCGGATGCAATGACTAAAATGAATATTTAGTTTTTTTTTGTTTTTTTTTTTGGGGGGGGGGGGTACATATGTGTGTGTGTATATAATAAATATATATATATATATATAATTTATTATGCATATTTGGTACCCTGCATTGCGCCTCTTGGAATAGGAGATAGGTTAACTGATTAGGTCGTACCTAAGCCCTCCTGTTAATTATCTGTAGGTGGTACAGTAGATATTAGAAAAGGAAGAGACAAATATAACAAACAGTTTAGATAAAATCAAATAGGGGGCCCCTCTTTTTTAGAAGGTGACTGTAAGGTGGATATAGTAGAGAAGATCGGCACCTCTCCAACTTGAAAATGTAGAGGTGGTCCTATGGGAGTTATACACATAATTTTTATTATTGATTTAAAAGGTCTATCAAAGAAGAGAGATGATCTCGGAAAAGGGGAACCCTTAGATAAAGGGGAATCTACCATAAGTTTTGGATTATAAGCTGCCAATTACGTGATAGTAACCTCATGACCCGCAAGTTGATGCCGTGTAGTAATATAAGTATTCTTATATACCGTTCGATATAATTTAGATGTTCGGCTTTTTTTAATTTTTATTTTTTACATATTTCTTCTAGAAGGTCAGGTGAGACAGGTATACCCGGAGCTCTACCCCCGACCATCTTTGTCCACAACCCCACATAGGCCAACGCTCAAGCACCGGCTTTGACCGGCGAGCCTTTTAGCAGTATGTTTTTTTTTTTCTTTTTTTTTTTTTTCAGGTTAGTGTTTATCCCCCTTTTTTTTTTCTCCCTATCATGGAAACCCTCAATGTATTCTCGCTTAATGTTAAGGGCCTAAATACGCCAGAAAAAAGGAGGATGCTCCTGCATGATTTGCAGCGTCTTAAATCAGATGTTGCATTTATACAGGAGACGCACTTTAGAGATGAAGTACCTATTTTGAAAAGCCGCTTATATCCAACAGTTTATCACTCTACTAATCAAATGGCGAAATCAAGGGGGGTGTCTATTATCCTCTCGAGTAGAGTACCATGGTGTTTTGTAGATGCGGTCAGAGATCCTGGAGGGCGCTTCCTGTTTGTAAAGGGCAGAGTGGGCGATGTCGGGGTCACACTGGCGACAGTGTATGCTCCCAACGTACATCAAGGGACTTTCTTGGATAAAATGCTTAAGCGGTTGATTGAATTTTCAGAAGGACAGTTGATTTTAGGAGGCGATTGGAATATGCCATTAAATCCAGTGGAAGATACTTCCACTGGACTGTCATTCATTTCTCTTAGTACACGGAATGGTATTGCCCAAATTTTGCACAGGAATCAATTGATCGATATATGGCGTTTACTCCATCCTACAGAAAAAGACTATACTTTTTACTCCCTCCCTCATAAATCCTATTCCCGCATCGATCTCTTTTTTTTGTTCCACATGCCCAACTTCATTTGGTACGAACTGCCACAATAGGCTCTATTACTTGGTAAGACCATGCACCTCTATTCTTGACATATGACCTATATAAATCTCGGATGAACAGACCCACTCAATGGAAACTGAACGAGAGCCTTCTACAGGACAAAGATGTCCTGGAGGATGTAATCAAAGAATTAGAATTTTATTTTAGCACCAATGATACCCCAGATTGTGATCCCGGAATTGTCTGGGCAGCACATAAGGCGGTTATTAGAGGGGTGCTGATCAAACATGGAGCTAGGATTAAACGGAAAAGGGCAGAACAGCTTAAATTATTACTGGAGGTTTTGGCTTCTTTAGAGCTTCGTCATAAACGTCCTCTTTATTAGAGAAAGATCTTCTGGCTAAACGAGCACAAATTTCGCATCTTCAGTTTAAAGCGAAGGCAGCGCTACAAACTTATAGGAAGTTCTCGTACGAGTCTGGGGACAAGTGTGGGAGATTTTTAGCTAGGTCTTTGCGTGAGCAGAAATGAAGGAATTATATCCCACACTTGGTAACATCTAATAGGCTCAAGGTCACGAAACCATATGACATAGCGCGAGAATTTTAAAAATTTTACAATTCTCTATATAATTTGCAGACGCAACCCCCTACCCAAGCCCAGATAGATCAGTATCTTTCGTGGTCATTAATGTCTCAATTGTCAGATGAGGATAGAGATAACCTTGAAAGTCCCGTAACTATGGAAGAACTTCAAGGAGCTGTAAAGGCCACTAAAATGGGTGAAGCTCCAGGGCCCGACGGCTTGACGGCCCAATACTATAAGATCTTGCTCCCTTCTTTAGCTCAATATATGGTTAAATTTATTTAATGCTCTTGGTGCGTCAGCAACATTAACACAGGACACCTTGCTAGCCCATATCTCGGTGTCACCGAAGGAGGGGAAAGACCCAGCTTCCTGCGGAAGCTATCGACCGATTTCTCTGCTTAATTTAGACCTCAAACTCTTTACTAAAATTTTAGCAAATAGGATCCAACAGTATATCCCGAATCTGATACACCTGGATCAAGTGGGATTCGTTCCCACACATGAAGCAAGAGATAATACTATGAAAGTCCTGAATCTTTTATAGATAGCGAATAAAACGCAGACACAATGTGTGTTTATAAACACAGATGCGGAGAAAGCCTTTGATAGGGTGAACTGGAGTTACATGCTGGCAGTTCTGCGATATGGAGGCTTTGGGAGTAAAATGTTGCAGTGGATCACCTCCATTTACTCTCGTCCGGCAGCCCGAGTACGGGCTAACGGAGTACGATCAGAGACCTTTTCGATCTCTAATGGGACACGTCAGGGATGTCTCCTGTCACCACTCCTGTTCGCCCTATCACTGGAACCGTTTCTCTGCACAATACGTCTAAATCAGGATATCACAGGAATACAGATAGGGGAGGATCAATGCAAAATTTCAGCGTATGCAGACGATATGCTATTCTCTCTTACGAACCCTTTGATCACAATTCCAAATTTAATGAGAGAATTTGAGAAGTATAGTCTAATTTCCAATCTTCGTATTAATTTTTCTAAGTCTGAGGCAATGGGGGTCAATTGTCCTCAAACATCAATTGAGCAAAATTTTAAGTCTAAATGGATGGATAAAGCGTTAACATATTTGGGAACGCTGATCCCACCCAATATAGGTAAGATCTTTGAGTTAAATTTCCCCCCAATGCTTAAAGTTAAGAGTTTATTGGATAATTGGAAAACAGGCTTTTACTCATGGCTTGGGTGCTGCAACATTAAGATGAGCATCCTCCCCAAATTTCTTTTTCTTCTACAGGCATTGCCGATACGTATACCATCTTCATACTTTAAACAAACTCAGAGGTTAATTTATGATTTTATTTGGGCATATAAACAATCTCGGTTGCAATGCAACCAACTAACACTTCCAAAAAGATTTGGAGGACTGGCGGTCCCAGATATACAAAAATACTATCAAGCTACACATTTGAGCAGAGTAATTGATTGGAATAGACACAAAGACTTTAAACTTTGGGTACAGATGGAATATGCCCAGTCGCTGGTTCCACTGGATGGAACCCTATGGTGTTCTGCCCATCTTCCTGGAGAGCTTATCAAACACCCTTTTAATAGGTACTACTGGCTTTGTTATCTAGTATGGGCATAACACCTGAGGAATCCCCTTTACCCGATACTGGGAAACCCCCGCTTTCCACCTGGGATGGAAGATGTGGCATTTAAGCACTTATGGAATATGGGCTATGTACAGGTGT
The DNA here is from genome assembly GCA_037952925.1 of Lithobates clamitans. Taxonomy (NCBI): domain Eukaryota; kingdom Metazoa; phylum Chordata; class Amphibia; order Anura; family Ranidae; genus Lithobates; species Lithobates clamitans. The sequence goes on from JBBGZY010002053.1 coordinate 405,909, forward strand.
CTCGCTATATAAAAGCTGGGGCATGGCCAACAGTCCCAGAGTTGATGGAACAGGCGGGTAAGTTTAGATTAAGATTCTGGAGTGCTCTTCAGATCACCCACTTTTTTAGCACTCTTCCGGCCCCGGGACGGTTTGCCAGGTCCCTCACTACCTTTGAGAAAATGTGCTCAGAGGCTGGAGCAATATCTCATACCCTATCGGCCAATTATGAATTACTGATTACACCTAAGGGAACTAATCTTTCGAATTGTGTGCAGGAATGGGAACAGGAGCTGGGTAAGCCTTTTAGCTCAATACAGTTACAACATATCCTTAAATTTACGCACGAATCATCGATCTGTGCGAAAATTCAAGAGACTAACTTCAAAATTTTTACTCGGTGGTACAGAACGCCAGCGAAATTGAAGAGAATCTTTCCTGACTCCTCTGACCTGTGTTGGAGATGTCAGAGAGACAGTGGTACCATGTTACATATTTTTTGGAAGTGCCCCAAAGGAAAGAAGTTCTGGACAGAAGTTAGATGTATTGTCCAAAATTTTATGGATGATAAAATACCAGAAGACCCGGCTTTTTTTCTCCTCCATGCGTCTCATATACCAGAAAAGGTATATAAAGAATCCATTATTCATCATCTGTTAGATGCCGCTAAGGCATGTATCCCTCTGACATGGAAATCACCGTTGCCCCCGACAATAGGGATGTGGTTACGTAAAGTAAAAGAGATTAACAAACTAGAAGACTTGGTCCTCTCTGCGCGACATCAGCAGGAGCGGTACTCCAGGACATGGTCACCTTGGAATGTTTTTATGGCCTCAGAGGAGGGGAGCACCCTCCTTGACAATAATTTGAGTAGTTAGAGTGAGCACTTAATTTAAGGTTCTTATCTCAATCCTCCTTTTGATATACAAATACAATTGAGGTGTATTCCCATGGAGGGGTTTGACCCTCTCCCCCTTTTTTTTTGTTGTTTTGCTTTGTTGTATAGAATAAAACCGATTTAAGACGAGTTCGAGAATATAAGTTGGCAGGACACGGGATCTTTGGTAAAGAATATGGTGTTTGAGGATTGTCTGGGTAGCGATTTAATTTATTGCAAGATGGATATAAGGATACGTTCTTATTGTGAGAAATGATGTTGTGTTATCCTGTTCTTCTGTATGTGTACTGGAACTTGTCTTATGATTGAATAAATAAAATAATTGGAAAACAAAAAGAAATTACAGATGTGTCTCTGGGAGAAAACCCTGCAGCTTTTCTATTACATGAGGTTCCTCTATCCATTGAAATGTATAAAGACTCTGTCTTAAGACATCTGTTGACTGCAGCAAAAGCATGTATCCCCGTTTTGTGGAAAACTAATGTATCACCAAGTAAGGCACAATGGTTTATGAAGATAACAGAAATTCAACAAATGGAAAATCTTACGTTAATGCTGAGAGAGCAAGATGAGAAATATTGGGAAATGGGCTCCTTATGTTATATAGGGAACAGAAGCTTATCTTATTATGTTATCTTTGCCTTTCGAAGATAACCAGAGTGGATTTTGGTTGAGGAAAAATTGCACAAAGGTGGGGTTGTTATAAATAAGATTACTATGAAAGTATGAATAGGTAGGATAAGTTGAAGATTAGGAGTTCGATTAACTGCAATTAATAGGAGTTACAATGAGGTTAGGATTAGAAGAAAGAAAGGGAAGGGGAAAAAAGGAAGGAAGGTTGTGTTGAATTGATGTATTTGTGAAAATGTCTTATTACCAGGGATGAGCCGAACACCCCCCTGTTCGGTTCGCACCAGAACATGCGAACAGGAAAAAAATTCGTTCGAACACGCGAACGCCGTTAAAGTCTATGGGACACGAACATGAATAATCAAAAGTGCTAATTTTAAAGGCTAATATGCAAGTTATTGTCATAAAAAGTGTTTGGGGACCCGGGTCCCCCCCCAGGGAACATGAATCAATGCAAAAAAAAGTTTTAAAAACGGCCGTTTTTTCAGGAGCAGTGATTTTAATAATGCTTAAAGTCAAACAATAAAAGTGTAATATCCCTTTAAATTTCATACCTGGGGGGTGTCTATAGTATGCCTGTAAAGGGGCGCATGTTTCCCGTGTTTAGAACAGTCTGACAGCAAAGTGACATTTTGAAGGAAAAAACACATTTAAAACTACCGCGGCTATTGCATTGCCGACAATACACATAGAAGTTCATTGATAAAAACGGCATGGGAATTCCCCACAGGGCAACCCCGAACCAAAATTAAAAAAAAAAAATGATGTGGGAGTCCCCCTAAATTCCATACAAGGCCCTTCAGGTCTGGTATGGATATTAAGGGGAACCCCAGCCAAAATTAAAAAAAAAAATTGACGTGGGGTTCCCCCTAAATTCCATACCAGACCCTTCAGGTCTGGTATGGATTTTAAGGGGAACCCCGCGCCAAAAAAAAAAAAAAAAAAAACGGCGTGGGGTCCCCCTAAAAATCCATACCAGACCCTTATCCGAGCACGCAACCTGGCAGGCCGCAGGAAAAGAGGGGGGGACGAGAGTGCGGCCCCCCCCCCCTCCTGAACCGTACCAGGCCACATGCCCTCAACATTGGGAGGGTGCTTTGGGGTAGCCCCCCAAAACACCTTGTCCCCATGTTGATGAGGACAAGGGCCTCATCCTCACAACCCTGGCCGGTGGTTGTGAGGGTCTGCGGGCGGGGGGCTTATCGGAATCTGGAAGCCCCCTTTAACAAGGGGACCCCCAGATCCCGGCCCCCCCCCTGTGTGAAATGGTAAGGGGGTACTTACCCCTACCATTTCACTAAAAAACTGTCAAAAATGTTAAAAATGACAAGAGACAGTTTTTGACAATTCCTTTATTTAAATGCTTCTTCTTTCTTCTTTCTTCCTTCATCTTCTTCTGGTTCTTCTGGCTCTTCTGGTTCTTCCTCCGGCGTTCTCGTCCAGCATCTTCTCCGCGGCGTCTTCTATCTTCTTCTCCTCGGGCCGCTCCGCACCCATGGCATGAGGGGAGGCTCCCGCTCTTCTCTTCATCTTCTTCTCTTCTTCATCTTCTTCTTCATCTTCTTCTTCTTCTTCTTCTTCTTCCTTCTTCTCTTCTTCCTGTCTTCTCCGGGCCGCTCCGCAGCCATGCTGGCATGGTGGGAGGCTCCCGCTGTGTGACGGCGTCTCTTCGTCTGACGGTTCTTAAATAACGGGGGGCGGGGCCATCCGGTGACCCCGCCCCCCTCTGACGCACGGTGACTTGAGGGACTTCCCTGTGACGTCACGGGGAATGCCACAGGGAAGTCCCGTCATGTCACCGTGCGTCAGAGGGGGGCGGGGCCACCGGGTGGCCCCGCCCCCCGTTATTTAAGAACCGTCAGACGAAGAGACGCCGTCACACAGCGGGAGCCTCCCTCCATGCCACAGCATGGATTGCGGAGCGGCCCGGAGAAGACAGGAAGAAGAGAAGAAGAGAAGAAGAGAAGAAGAGAAGAAGGAAGAAGAAGAAGAAGATGAAGAAGAAGATGAAGAAGAGAAGAAGATGAAGAGAAGAGCGGGAGCCTCCCCCCTCATGCCATGGGTGCGGAGCGGCCCGAGGAGAAGAAGATAGAAGACGCCGCGGAGAAGATGCTGGACGAGAACGCCGGAGGAAGAACCAGAAGAGCCAGAAGAACCAGAAGAAGATGAAGGAAGAAAGAAGAAAGAAGAAGCATTTAAATAAAGGAATTGTCAAAAACTGTCTCTTGTCATTTTTAACATTTTTGACAGTTTTTTAGTGAAATGGTAGGGGTAAGTACCCCCTTACCATTTCACACAGGGGGGGGGCCGGGATCTGGGGGTCCCCTTGTTAAAGGGGGCTTCCAGATTCCGATAAGCCCCCCGCCCGCAGACCCTCACAACCACCGGCCAGGGTTGTGAGGATGAGGCCCTTGTCCTCATCAACATGGGGACAAGGTGTTTTGGGGGGCTACCCCAAAGCACCCTCCCAATGTTGAGGGCATGTGGCCTGGTACGGTTCAGGAGGGGGGGGGGGCCGCACTCTCGTCCCCCCCTCTTTTCCTGCGGCCTGCCAGGTTGCGTGCTCGGATAAGGGTCTGGTATGGATTTTTAGGGGGACCCCACGCCGTTTTTTTTTTTTTTTTTGGCGCGGGGTTCCCCTTAAAATCCATACCAGACCTGAAGGGTCTGGTATGGAATTTAGGGGGAACCCCACGTCAATTTTTTTTTTCAATTTTGGCTGGGGTTCCCCTTAATATCCATACCAGACCTGAAGGGCCTTGTATGGAATTTAGGGGGACCCCCACATCATTTTTTTTTTTTTTTTTTGGTTCGGGGTTCCCCTGTGGGGAATTCCCATGCCGTTTTTATCAATGAACTTCTATGTGTATTGTCGGCAATGCAATAGCCGCGGGTAGTTTTAAATGAGTTTTTTCCTTCCAAATGTCATTTTGCTGTCAGACTGTTCTAAACACAGGAAACATGCGCCCCTTTACAGGCATACTATAGACACCCCCCAGGTACGAAATTTAAAGGGATATTACACTTTTATTGTTTGACTTTAAGCATTAATAAAATCACTGCTCCTGAAAAAACGTCCGTTTTTAAAACTTTTTTTTGCATTGATCCATGTCCCCTGGGGCAGGACCCGGGTCCCCAAACACTTTTTATGACAATAACTTGCATATAAGCCTTTAAAATTAGCACTTTTGATTTCTCCCATAGACTTTTAAAGGGTGTTCCGCGGCATTCGAATTTGCCGCGAACACCCCAAATTGTTCGCTGTTCGGCGAACTTGCGAACAGCCAATGTTCGAGTAGAACATGAGTTCGACTCGAACTCGAAGCTCATCCCTACTTATTACCTTTGTGAAAGAAAATAAAGCATAAAAAAAAAGTACCTTCCAAAGTAATACACCTTACTGTACCCTCTGACCATATATGTCAATCTTTAAGGGGTCTTATGTCCGGAGCCCCAAACCCAGACCTCGTGTACTGTGCAGCTGTCTGACTGGTGTGGAGCCTCATTTTTTTTTCCTTCCAACACATGGACGGTCAACATTACCCATGACGATTCAAATCGCTTTTTTGGCGAACTATGCATCCAGAGAACCCTGTTGCTTTACTTTCGGAGTGGTTATGGTTTGCGCCTTTATCACCATAATCGACCCCCGGAATCCCGATTTATTTTACACGGCCTGACCGGGGCTGTTAGAATACTACTCCTCACGATACGCTATAACGTGTTTGTCAGACAAACTACAAAGCACCATGAAATCCTCCACTATTCAAAACAATATTATGGCTTCTTTCTACCTGTATCTAGAGGTTACAACAATAACTTGGATGCCTCCCGTTTTACTCTCTACCAAAAACTATTATAGTATAAAACTTCTCAGAACTGGAATTAAATGTAAAAACAAAAGTGATTTTCAATTGTCCTTTAAACCCTTTGCCCACATGCTTGTTTCAAAAGACCCCAAGCTCCTCCCACCAACTTCCTGTGGATACATCACATCATATATCAATGGACAGGAAGGGAAGGGGGGGGGAAACCTTCATCTTCCCTGAAATTTTCAATTTTTAACACAGAACAAATCGTACTACTTAACTCACACTAAACGTTGAAATGTGGCCCAAAGGTTAAAAAATTCCACCAGAAACAAAACACAGCAGACACGAAATGGAAGTTGCAACAAACAAATGTCAAACCACGACAAAATGGGCGACGAAAGCCAGAGCACAGCCACATGGTAACAAAATGGCCACCGAAAGCCAGGCCACGGCAAAATGGCAGACGAAAGCCAGGCAATAACATGGCAGACCAAAGCCGCAGCACAGCCACATGGTAACAACAACAAAAGAAATGCAGTTGTGATCCCGCCAAAACCAGCAACAACAGACTTCCCTACTAGAAAACCAAAACTTCTCCCCACAAAAATAGACAGACAATTGAGACATCAAAATGAACACTTAAACCGTAGACAAACACTTTAGGCTACTTCAACTAGGGCCTTTGGCCAACCAAACAACACATTCAAAAATGATAAAGTTACATGAAACACAAAATAACACGCCTTAAACATATATTCCTGTTCCCAAATAAAGCCCAAATACTCACCCTGGCATCAGCTTCCACAAGACATTGAGAAATACAAACAGTGATGTTTGCATGCATGATCTTTTCATCCATAAAACAAAAGAGCTCTTCTCCATGCTATTGTCCACAGGGTGTAGCCCTTTCAACAAACAGTCCCCATTGTAAGCAATGGAACAGCCATGTCTGGCCGCCCTTCCCCCGCTCAGCCATATGGAAGTTTAAACAAACTGCTCAGTCACACACACAAAAGTAACTTTCCAAACAACCTTCAAAAATTGCTAATAATCCCACATACAAACATTACTATTTCTCATATACCTCACAGACTTATTACACAGCATCAGTTACTTACACACGGTTCAGTCATAACTCATACAGCATTCACTTTAGGTTTGTATTAAATGGGACCTATAGAGGATTCAAATATAGGTACTCCCCCAATTGATAGACCTTACAATAACAAAAATATAACCTACAATTAAAATCCCGCCATTATACAGAAAGCAACAAAAAAAAAAAAAGGTTCCTTTGCCTGGCAGAACTTACCCCATCCAGCGGACAGAAAATCAAGATCCCGAACACAGAACAGAAAAAAATGTTCAAAAAACTTGAAGAATGGTTTTCTTACCATAGTCCGGCCTTTGCTGGTTCTGGATGTCTCTTCCCACTCGAGGTCCGCTGAATTAGGAAGATCTGATGAACTCCTACCTGGCCCGTCACAAACTGTCTAGGAAATCTTAATCTTCTCCTATAAGCAAATAATTTCCTTGAGCTTAAAAGCACAAATACAGCTCTCTTGTATAATGCCGGGAAATGTGCGCTGGTTTTCTCTCCATGTAACAGACACAGATGCTGATATCACGTTGAGCTTAGCAGAGTCCTCTCTAGAATGATCAGCTCTGTTTACTTATACTGTCAACATGAGTAACAAAAGAAGGTGGTGGCTTCAGAATCAGCCAATCAGACATTTGTATTCTTTCAAAAGAACCAATCACACACATGTATATATTCAAATAGAATACTAGTAGTGATGGGTGCAGAGTCATGCTTTCTGTGAGACAAAGAATGTCTCATTTGAACACTACAAAGATGGCTCTGAACATGACCGTATGCACACCATCCTACGGCTACCAATAATGTGAACCATACTCTATCATGGCTCAGTGGGCAATAATTTTTATATAGTTATGCTATGGTTCCCATGTACGCAGATCTGTTTGCTCGGAGTCATTAATGCAGTCACCATGAAGTGGCCAGTCTCTTGGTGAGGCATAAAAACAAACATCCCTAAAAAAGCAAACAGATCAGCCGTGTCCACGGGAAAGTTTCTGCATCTAATGGTCTTCCACCAACGTCTGTATGTGTGAATACTCTCACATGATCATATTACAGCAAAACTGACACTGGGGGGACATCTGACAACATACATTAATAAAAATCTCCACAACAGTATATAGTCTGATTTCTGTTCAGATTCTCCATGTTCTGTATGGGAAGAGACAGATTTATGTTATTTCCTCTCTGTGTATAAATGACAATTATTTGTCTTTGCAGATAAAATATTCATATAAAATATTCTAGAAAAGAGAAGAAATTAGACGGGTAAGTACAGCACGATGATTTCCTGAACCATTTCACTTAGATTGTCATATTTTCATTTGTATGAAAAGGGCAAAAAATGAAATGTTCTCAAACCAAATATTCATTGTAGATCAGCGGAGGGGCATACATATTTCCTGTGCTACTCCACATCACCATGTAGTGGACACATTCACATATTCGATCTGTAGAGTCCGTAGCCTCAGCACATTACATTATTTTCGATGTTATTGATAAAGCTGAACTCTGGGGGGGAAAAACAATTATTGTCTATATCTGATAAATATTCCAGCACAACACGACCCCTACACATTGCTTCTGTGCAGGAGCTTTCTGTAATAGAGACCGGTCACTGTGCCGGGTGACTGCTCTTGTCTCCGCTCCCTCCTGTAGTTTTCTGCAGGTAGTCTGTAGTGGGTGGAGCCTGCTGGGCCCCTCCCACAGCTCTGCTGTCTGCACAGGCTATGTACAGCGCAGTGATGATGTCACTACTAAAGGTAATATGTGGCATTGGAAATTTGGTACACACACCGTGAATTAATGTATATCCTTTGTGTCTAATAACCCCCTCAATACCGGGAACTTTCACCCCTTCCTGCCCAGGACAATTTTGAGCTTTCAGCGCTGTCACACTTTGAATGACAATTACGCGGTCATGTACACTGTACACAAACTACATTTTTATCATTTTGTTCCCACATATAGAGCTTTCTTTTGGTGGCATTTGATCACCTCTGGGTTTTTTTTTTTTTGCTAAACAAAATAAAGACCGACATATTTAAAAATAAATGTTTTTCTTTGTTCCTGTTATACAATTTTGTTTTCTCCTTCACTGATGGGCACTGCTGAGGAGGCACCAATATGTAGAATTAATTGGCACTGGTATGCAGCACTGATGGGAACTGATAGGTGGCACTGACTGGCGGCACTGATGGGCACTGACAGGTGGCATTGATGGACCCTAATAGATGGCACTGATGGGCAGCACTGATTGGGCAGGTACTGACAGGTGTTAATGCTGGGCACTGATTGGCACTGTGATGGACACTGGCACTCTGGGCACTGATTGTCACTTTATTGGGCACTGACAGGGGGTCATGATGTGGCACTGACTTGGCACCGATTGGCAGCTTATGGGTACATTTGATGGGGTCTGTGCTGATTATGTGCTGATTATCAGCACAGGCCCCCCTCTGATGGGGAGAGCCACTTATTGGCTCTCCCTGTCAGCGCAAATCGAGGAAAGCCATTTACCGGCGCTTCCTGGTTCACGCAATGATCAGATGTGATTGGTCGCAGCTGATCACGTGGTAAGAAGCCTCTGATAGAGACTTCTTACCACAATCAGAGATGCGGCATGTCAGACTGACGCCACACTCGTGATCGCTGCTGGCATGTTATCTCTGTGGATGTTATCTGACGCCCAGTCAGGATAACAGAACCACTTCCCAGTCGTCAATCTGCTTTAGGCCAGGCGGGAAGTGGTTAAAGAACACATTTTAATTCATTTTAACCACTTGCCAACCGGCTCACGCCGATATAGTTGGCAAAGTGGCACATTCCCGCAAATCGACGTATGTGTGCTGTCATGACTCTGCAGTAGTGTTCATGTCTGTTTGCTCACCTTTTTGTTGTGTTCAGCTTGGAGGCCAGTCGCTGTTCACCTGTCTGCTTAAGTAATCTTCCCTCGAGCATGGCTCCACCCCAGCCTCCAATCAGGAACATTGTATTAACCACTTCAGCCCCGGAAGATTTGGCTGCTCAATGACCGGGGCCATTTTTTTGCGATATGGCATCACTTTAACTGACAATTGCGCGGTCGTGCGACGTTGTACGCAAACAAAATTGACGTCCTTTTTTTTCTCACAAATTTCTTTTGGTGGTATTTGATCATCTCTGCGGGTTTTTTTTTTTTTTTTTTTTTTTGCGCTAACAAAAAAAGAGTGAAAATTTTGAAATAAAACACAATATTTTGTACTTTTTGCTATAATATCCCAAATGTTTTTTTTAAAAAAAGCAAATTTTTTTCCTAAGTTTAGGCCGATATGTATTCTTCTACATATTTTTGGTAATAAAAATCGCAATAAGCATTTATTGATTGGTTTGTGCAAAAGTTCAATTTTTTTTTTGTTTTTTTTGTTTTTACTAGTAATGGCGGTGATCTGCGATTTATTTATTTTTGGGACTGCGACTTGGCGGATACATCAGACACTTTTGACACATTTTTGGGATTGACAATTATACAGTGATCAGTGCTATGAAAATGCAATGATTACTGTGTAAATGGCAGGGAACGGGGTTAACACTAGGGGGTGATCAAGGGGTTAATTGTGTTCCCTAGTGTGTGTTCTAACTGTAGGGGGAGGGGACTAACTATAGGAGATGACAGATCCTGGTTCCCAGCTCATAGGAACTCTCGATCTGCCTCTCCTCTCCTCACAGAACAGGGATTTGTGTGTTTACACACACACACACACATGCCCCTGTTCTGTCTCTTGTGCCCGCGATCATCACAACTGCCGGCCACGAGCATCGGCACCCCTGCAGTGCAGCGCGTGCTCCTGCTATCAGCTTAAAGGAGCCAACGTACAGCTACGATGGTTTGCGGGATCATGACGGCGGCTGGTCGGCAAGTGGTTAACCTGTGCACTGCAGCCAGGCCTTGCTGATCAATATTGTGTGTTTGGCTTCCTGTGTGTTTCTTACCGTGTGCTCTACGTCTGTTCCTGTTCATGATCTTGTCTTTTTGACTATCCCTGCCTGCTTGTTGCCCCAACCTTTGGCTTTATCTCCCGACTATCCCTTTGTTGTCCTGCACTGCTGCTTCCTCTCTATTCCTCCAGTAGCCTACCGTGAGCCGGGAGACTCCGGGGGCCATGACCTGGAGCCAGTTGCAGCGCAGTCCATCCTCACCACTAGAGGCTCTGGTGAAAACCTGCTGGCTCTTATGCTCCGTACACACGATCGCACATTCCGACAACTAAATCCTGGATTTTTTCCGACGGATCTTGGCTCAAACTTGTCTTGCATACACACGGTCACACAAATCCTGTTGGAAATTCCGATCGCCAAGAACGCGGTGACGTACAACACGTACGACGAGCCGAGAAAAATGAAGTTCATTAGCCAGTGCGGCTCTTCTGCTTGATTCCGAGCATGCGTGGAACTTTGTGCGTCGGAATTGTGTACACATGATCGGAATTTCCGACAACGGATTTTGTTGTCGGAAAATTTGAGATCCAGATCTCAAATTTTGTGTGACGGAAATTCCGATGGAAAATGTCCGATGGAGCCCACACACGGTCGGAATTTCCGACAAAAAGCTCCCATCGAACATTTTCCGTCTGAGAATCCGACCGTTTGTACGGGGCATTAGACTCCGCGCCCTGGGGAATACTATGCTCTAGCTCCCAGTGGGATCCGTGTTGGTGCTCCAGTAGACCTGCTTTCCTGAACCACCCTGAGCTCCATTTGCAGCAGTCAGCCGTAGGGTCCACTACCTTTGCGGTGCACTCCTGACTCCAACGGTGTGCATCTGTCACCTGGCCTCAGGTGACCTGACAGGTACGTCTTCCCCTTTTTAGGAGCCATAGCAGGTGCGCACGCCTGCTGCACGGCGGGGGACCTGATGCGCGTGACGGGTGGGCACGATCGCCGCCGGCCACCCGCAATCGCAGGCACGAGAGCCAGAACTGGGATTTGTGTGTGTAAACACACAAAACCCTGTTCTGACAGGGGGAGGAGACAGATCGTTTGTTCCTAGTAAGTAGGAACAGCGATATGTCTCCTCCCCTAGTCAGTCCCATCCCCCCCACAGTAAGAAACACTCACAAGGAACACATTTAATCCCTTGATCGCCCCCTAGTGTTAACCCCTTCCCTGCCAGTGACATTTACACAGTAATCAGTGCATTTTTATAGCTCTGTTTGCTTTATAAGTGTCAATGGTCCCAAAAATGTGTCAAGTGTTCGATCTGTCCGCCGCAATGTCACAGCACCGCTAAAAATTGCAGATCACCGCCATTACTAGTAAAAAAAAATAATAAAAATGCCATAAATCTATTCCCTATTTTTTAGACACACAAACCAATCAATATACGCTTATTGCAATGTTTTTTACAAAAAAAAAAAAAATGTAGAATACATATTGGCCTGATGAAAAAATTTGTTTTTTTAAACGTAGGGCACAAAAAAGCGCTGGTTATTGCACTTATTACATCTGTGCAGGAACCTTTCAAGATGGGGGATGCAGCAGTGGGTACGGCACAGAGCCGATACCAAATACGCCGTCTTGCGCGGCGAAAGCGTTCCCTTTTCCCTCTTATCTTGACAATAATGTCCTTGAAGACTGGGAGGGTCTAGAGTGCATTTGTGTTTCCAAAAAAAAAAAAACTCTTGCTGTGAGGTACCCATTTGGGGGGTCCCTCCTTCAGAAGGGGTCTATTCCACCAATAGTGGACCTCCCTGTCTCTAGGCTGCTCAATGCAACCATGGTTCCAATTGAGGAATCTCTGGCTTCTAAAGGTCCAGCTGTCATACCTGGAGAGGGAACGGAATCCCCCTGCCTTTGCTGCATTGCCGGACCTGTTGGTCTATGCACTGCAGTATGTCAGCTATGTCTCTTGGCCGCAGTTCCCTGGTTGCTGATCTTCTAAGGTCTCCTCAGTGGTGCTTAGACAGGTATTTTGGGGGCTACCCTGGATGTCAATGCTTTCAATGGGCATCTGCTGCCGGACCGCTTGCTGATCTCCGCGGGGGGATGTGTTCCGTTGCTGCAGAGTGTGGTTGTCACGGTTCCTGCGTCAGGTACAGTTTAAGGCCCTGACCTGCCTTGTGTGGGTACAGAAGTTAAAAATGGAGTCTGTTAGCACGGCGGTAGCACCCCTTCATCATGGGGACCTTCTGGTTTCTATCGACATCACGAATGCTTGTTTACGCATTCCGTTATGTGCCCAACTCCAGCACTTCCTCCGTTTTTCTGTGGATGCGGCGCATGATCAGCGCATAGTCTGGCCACCACTCCTCGGGTATTCACAAGGTGTTGGCCCCGGATCAGGCGTGGTTACATCAGTGGGGGTTTGCGGTCCTGGCTGCCTGGACGATCTTCTCCCACTCCTCGACTACACTGGGGCAATGTAGTTTCTATACAGACCTTGACTGATTTCAGTAGGCATCTATACTATCTGAAGTCTGCTTGGGCCCTTCCAAAACTTCGGATTATCTGAGCCCGAGCTTCAGCTGTGGCCAGCATGTTTTCTTCCTTTTTGAAACCAATCCTTTTTTTAGCAGTTCCATACAAGCTCCCTTTGGGGAGTTCCTGGCATTAGACAAATGCCTGATGTCTCGGAACAATCCGATTCAGCTGAGTTGGAAAACCAGGGTTGCCTGGTCTGGGGGCTCGCTCTCAAATCCTATATCCCCTTGTATTGAACGGGGTGACGACCAATGCCAGTCGGTCCGGGTAGGATGTCCTGGGACTGAGCTCTGATCATGCTTATTGTACGCTGGTGGAATCCAGACTACCAGGTAATATCCTGGAACATCGAGCGATCAGGCTAGGTCTGGATCATGGACAGATCGACTTCGGGGGCTCCTGGTACAGTTCTAGTCGGACAAGGCAACCACGATGGCTTATGCCCTTCACTAGGGCGGGTCAAATAGGCTGTTGATGGCCCTGGCTGTTGCGAGTATTCCCCGGTGGGCAGAACGTTTCGTCCGACCCTTTTCCGGTGTACACATTCCAGGAGTGGAATACTGACAGGCGGATACCTCCATTGGCGAGGGTTTGGACCACCGATGGGCCCTTCACCGGGCCGTGTTTCATCGGGTTTGTTCACACTAGGACACTCATGAGGTAGTTATCATGGTGTCTTGGTTCACTGGACGATACCAAGGTTTCTGGTAAGGTCATGGGTTGCTCTGGTGGTCCATGGGGGCCAGTGACGTTTGCCCTACGCCTTTCCTCCTCTCCAGCTTCTGTTGTGGCTTTTACGCAGGATCATGGCTGCGGGGGTTCCGGTCATTCTATTATCCCCGGATGGGTCCAGTCGGTCTGGGTGCGCCTGGTCGCCGGCGTTCCTTGTCGACTGCCTCTCAGGAAGGATCTATCGTCGCAGGGCCGTTCTTCTATCCTGCCTTAGAGTCACTGGTTTTAATGGCTTGGCTGTGTTGAGCCAGGTGCGGCAATTTCGACACTGTTGATGGCTAGGGAGTCCATCTTTTTAGGAGGTTTTTACCTCCGGATATAGAGTGCGCATAGTACTATCGAGGGCAAGGTGTCAGCCTGGGTGGTCGTCTTCAGCATCCCCTGGTCTCTCATTCCCTGGTGCGTACCTTTTATTCAAGGGGTTAGACGTCTGTTTCTACCGGTGCGGTTTTTTTGTACTGCTGTGGGATCTGAACTTGGTGTTTTCGGTTCTCCAGGAGCCGCTCTCTCTCCCTCTCTCAAAATATCGGGAGGTTCCACTGCTTACTCTGTCTCGCAAGGTGGCCTCTTGGTGGCTTTCACCACTGCTCGCAGGGTGTCAAATGTTGGCGTTATCTTCTCGTTCACCTTACCCAGGTTTAGGCGGTGCTTCGCCCTTTTCTATAATTCCGTCCTTGGGTTTCCATTGAACAAGGACATTGTGTTGCCTTTCTTGTGTCCCTGGTCAACACATCCCAAGGAATTTGCCTTATCTGCCCGGGATGTGGTTTGGGGGATTCGGTTGCATTTGCCAGCCACTGAGTCTTTTGAAGGTCAGGCTCTCTGTACTCACGGACAGGCCAAGAAAGGGGCTGTCTGCTTCTTCTGCGACCTTCTGGATGGATTGTACAGATGATGATTCTGGGTTATTCTGTCAGGAATCGGGTTCCTGCTTTCCCTGTTACGGCGCATTCTTCTCGGGTGCCTAGTGCTTCTTGGGCCTTCTGTCTTCAGGCGTTCGTGGCGCATTTTTCACAAGTTCTACGAAGTGGATGGGTTGGCATCTTTGGATGCCTCTTTTGCCCGCAAGTTTTTTGCAGGCTGCTGCTAAGAGGGTCTAATCCCTCTTGAAGGGTATCGTTCAGTTTGGGTTCCAGCTTGTCCTGTGTGAAGCTCCTGTTACCTGGTTGGCTCTTGTGTTAGCCTTGGGATTTTTCGTTGTCCCATCCCTCATGTTCAGCACTGCTTTGGGACGTCCCTATGGTTCCGAATAAAGAAGGCTGTGTCTGTCAATGAATGAATGAAAAAATAGGATTTTTTACTTACCGTAAAATCCGTTTCTCTGAGTTCATTGACAGACACAGCACCCGCTCCTCTATGGAGTTTTTTGATACTTCTATTACTGCTTGCTACTAAACTGAATACCTAGAGCAGGGAGGGGGTTATATACTGACGGAGGACAGCCCATGGGCGTAGCCAGGGGTTGTTTTTTTGTTCTGCCTAGTCCTACTCCTGCGGAGATGATATAACCCTACCGTTCTGAATAAATCTGTGTCTGTCAATGAACTCAGAGAAACAGATTTTACGATAAATAAATCCTATTATTTCTGCCTACTGTTTTCAGGAGTAAGGACCTAGATCCCTGCTGGGACACGTGGTTTCATGATTATTTCTTTTTATTTCTTTCCTGGGATTTTTCCTGCAGAGATCTTCAATCAGCAGTCAGGCTGGATGACAGGCTGGATAATCTATATCAAGTAGTGTTGTGGAAAATTTTATATTAATGTGTTGTCATAAATCTCCCAGTGTGTGTTCAACCACAGCCCGTTCTAACGAACTGACTGGGGCAGATCGACACTGGCTGAGACCTGTTAGGTAATGGAAAACTTCCTGTTGTTTGGAGAGAGGTGTTTGCGGAGAGAGGACATGTCCGCCAGCAAAAGGGCCCCTGTGCAATGCACAGAACGATCGTCTGGTGGCGATGTGTTCACTCTGCAAAGACATTATCGGTTTAGAGGTGTTTTGGTCTTGTCACCCCTGGTATGCCTGATCAACATGTTTGGGGTGCCATGACGTATACCTGCAGATAATCTCCCATGCACAAGGAACTTTAGTCATCGTCATTTAGTATATTGTATCATGTCCTGTAGTAATTGGTTGTTTTGTGTTCTGCTGTTAAATCCTTATATGGTCACTCACATCCTGTGAGGTCACAAGCTTTGTAAGAGGTGTTTGGCTGTTGGAGGCGGAACCCTCGAGCTTTTGAGACCTCCTATTGATATGCTAATAAAGTGGCTCACGCAGACAGCTAAGGGAGGGCTGGCGAGCAGTGTGTTTTTGGAACCTGAAGGAGGAGGATGTGATTATTTGTGAGCATGAGACACACACACACACCAGAGGATGGATACGATCAAAAGGTGAGATGCATTGGTATTATATCATTAGACGAAATTGCTATTATGATTAGAAACAGGAGATTTGGCTGTGTGCTTTGCGTACAACCAAATTTCGCTAACAGCAGTCACACAGGTCTGGCCAGCGAGCACATGCAAATCTTTAGCAATGCGCTGGGTTGGCTGTGAAAGCCCTATTCTGAACCGGGGTGTCCCAACGCTACTATGCTTGACAGCCCCCACGTTGGCGGGAGGCAGATCTGTCTGTAGTGTCACCTGCACCCTCCATGGAAATGGTAAATAGTGCTCCCCTCTACCAGTTCTTGTTGATCAAGAATGATCCAGAGTCCTGTATGGCTTTAAAGTGATTGTAAAGGCAGAAGGTGCATTCTATGCATTAGGATAAAAAAACCTTCTGTGTACAGCAGCCATCCTCGGCCCCCCCAATACTTTACCTGAACCCCATCTTTATCCAGCAATGTTGCAGGAGTGTCTCAGCTGCCCAGTACTCCCCTCCTCATTGCCTGAGACAGCAGTGCAGCACCACTGGCTCCCGTTGCTGTCAATCAAAGTCAGTCCGCCAATCTAGAGAGAAAGGGGGCGGGGCCGAGTTGCAGCTCAGTGTCTGAATGGAAACAGGGACTCGGCTCGGGTGCCCCTATAGCAAGCTGCTTGGTGTGAGGGCACTCAACAGGTGGGAGGGGCCAGGAGCGCAGAAGAGGGACCCCAGAAGAGGCGGATCGGGGCTGCTCTGCAAATCCACTGCAACAGATGAGGTAAGTAGAACATGTTTGTTATTTAAAAAAAAAAATAATAAACAAGACTTTACAATCACTTTAAATAGGCATCTGGGTGCCAAAATCCAGCCGCTCACGCACATGCAGCACACTTTATGTACACGTGCTCGTATAGGTGTGCGCAGGGTCCTCATTCTATGCACAGTTCTATGCGCATTTCTTTAACCACTTCAATACCGGGGGGCACTTATACACCTTCCTGCTCAGACCAATTTTCAGCTTTCAGTGCTGTCGCAGCTTGAATGACAATTACGTGGTCATACAACACTGTACCCAAACTAAATTTTATCATTTTGTTCCCACAAATAGAGCTTTCTTTTGGTGGTATTTGATCACCTCTGCGGTTGTTCTTTTTATTTGTTTAGCAAAAAAAAAAAAAAGACCGAAAATTTTGAAAAAAATTAAAAGTTTTGCTTTTGTTTCTGTTATAAAATTTTGTAAAAAAAGTAAGTTTTCTCTTACACTGGTGGGCACTGATAAGGCGGCACCAATGAGCGGGCACTGATGGGCACTGGTAGGCGGTACTGATGGGAGGCACTGATATGCAGCACTGATGGGCATTGATAGGCGGCACTGATGGGCACTCATGGGTGGCACTGGTGGACAGTGATGGGCACTGATAGGCGACACTGAAAGACTGCAAAGATGGGTTCTTATGGGTGGCACTGATGGGCGGCACTGATGGGCACTAATGGGCGGCACTGCTGGGCACTGATGTGCATTGATATGTGGCACTGATAGGCATCCCTGGTGGCACTGGCAGTGGTAGGCATTGTGAGTGGGCACTCATTGGCTGCTGCCTGGGCATTGATTGGTAGCTGCCTGGGCACAAATTAGTATTTCCCTGGGGGTCTAGGGGGGGCACACCTGGTGGTCCAGTGTGGATGGCCATCCTGGTGGTCCTGGGCGGCATGATGGTGGTCCTGTGTATGACCAGGGGGGGGGGGGGGCTGTGCTGATCAACAATCAACACAGACCCCCCCCTGTCAGGAGAGCAGCTGATCGGACGCGAGTGAGGAAAAGCCGATCACCGGCTCCTATTTACGTCGAGATCAGCCGTGATTGGACACATGGCATTGATAGGTATAAGTACGAATCTCCCTAGAGGGCCCCCCTTGTCCATGATCATGAACTGTAAGAGTAGTAAAAGAGTATATATGTATATCAGAAAGACTCTGCGAATACAGATGAGCTTGCTGGAGCATTTGGTATGCATGTTGCAAAAATGGTAAAGGAGTGTGTGTGTAAAAATATATATAATAAATATATATATATATATATATTCTCACAAAAGTAAGTACACCCCTCAGTCACATTTCTGTAAATATTTTCTTCTATCTTTTCATGTGACAACACTGAAGAAAAGACACTTGTCTACAATGTAAAGTAGTGAGTGTACAGCTTGTATAACAGTGTAAATTTGCTGTCCCCTCAAAATAACTCAACACACAGCCATTAATGTCTAAACCGCTGGCAACAAAAGTGAGTACACCCCTAAGTGAAAATCTCTAAATTGGGCCCAATTAGCCATTTTCCCTCCCCGGTATCATGTGACTCGTTTGTGTTACAAGGTCTCAGGTGTGAATGGGGAGCAGGTGTGTTAAATTTGGTGTTATCGCTCTCACTCTCTCATACTGGTCACTGGAAGTTCAACATGGCACCTCATGGCAAAGAACTCTCTGAGGATCTGAAAAAAAGAATTGCTGCTCTACATAAAGATGGCCTAGGCTATAAGAAGATTGCCAAGACCCTGAAACTGATCTGCAGCACGGTGGCCAAGACCATACAGCGGTATAACAGGACAGGTTCCACTCAGAACAGGCCTCGCCATGGTTGACCGAAGAAGTTGAGGTCACGTGCTCAGCGTCATATCCAGAGGTTGTCTTTGGGAAATAGACGTATGAGTGCTGCCAGCATTGCTGCAGAGGTTGTAGGGGTGGGGGGTCAGCTTGTCAGTGTTCAGACCATACGCCCCACACTGCATCAAATTGGTCTGCATGGCTGTCGTCCCAGAAGGAAGCCCCTTCTAAAGATGATGCACAAGAAAGTCTGCAAACAGTTTACAGTTTAAAGACAAGCAGACTAAGGACATGGATTACTGGAACCATGTCCTGTGGTCTGATGAGACCAAGATAAACTTATTTGGTTCAGATGGTGTCAGGCGTGTGTGGGGGCAACCAGGTGAGGAGGACAAAGACAAGTGTGTCTTGTCTACAGTCAAGCATGGTGGAGGGAGTGTCATGGTCTGGGGCTGCATGAGTGCTGCCGGCACTGGGAAGCTACAGTTTGAGGGAACCATGAATGCCAACATGTACTGTGACATACTGAAGCAGAGCATGATCCCCTCCCTTCAGAGACTGGGCCGCAGGGCAGTATTCCAACATGATAACCACCCCAAACACACCTCCAAGACCACCACTGCCTTGCTAAAGAAAATGAGGGTAAAGGTGATGGACTGGCCAAGCATGTCTCCAGACCTAAACCCTATTGATCATCTGTGGGACATCCTCAAAGGGAAGGTGGAGGAGCGCAAGGTCTCTAACATCCACCAGCTCCGTGATGTCATCATGGAGGAGGGGAAGAGGACTCTAGTGACAACCTGTGAAGCTCTGGTGACCTCCATGCCCAAGAGGGTTAAGGTAGTGCTGGAAAATAATGGTGGCCACACAAAATATTGACACTTTGGGCCCAATTTGGACATTTTCACTTAGGGGTGTCCTGACTTTTGTTGCCAGCGGTTTAGACATTAATGACTGTGTGTTGAGTTATTTTGAGGGGACAGCAAATTTACACTGTTATACAAGCTGTACACTCACTACTTTACATTGTAGACAAGTGTCATTTCTTCAGTGCTGTCACATGACATGTGACTGAGGGGTGTACTTATTTTTGTGAGATACTGTGTATTTATATACAGTGGGGACAGAAAGTATTCAGACCCCCTTAAATTTTTCACTCTTTGTTATATTGCAGCCATTTGCTAAAATCATTTAAGTTCATTTTTGTTCCTCATTAATGTACACACAGCACCCCATATTGTACACACAGCACCCCATATTGTACACACAGCACCCCATATTGTACACACAGCCCCCATATTGTACACACAGCACCCCATATTATACACACAGCACCCCATATTGTACACACAGCCCCCATATTGTACACACAGCACCCCATATTATACACACAGCACCCCATATTGTACACACAGCACCCCATATTGTACACACAGCCCCCATATTGTACACACAGCACCCCATATTGTACACACAGCACCCCATATTGTACACACAGCACCCCATATTGGCAGAAAAACACAGAATTGTTGACATTTTTGCAGATTTATTAAAAAAGAAAAACTGAAATATCACATGGTCCTAAGTATTCAGACCCTTTGCTGTGACACTCATATATATAACTCAGGTGCTGTCCATTTCTTCTGATCATCCTTGAGATGGTTCTACACCTTTATTTGAGTCCAGCTGTGTTTGATTATACTGATTGGACTTGATTAGGAAAGCCACACACCTGTCTATATAAGACCTTACGGGTCGGTTCACACTGGGACGACTTGGGATCCGACTTGTACACCCTCAAGTCGCCCCAGAAAGAGATTCACATTTAAGTGAATGGGAGTGTCTTAATAGACACTACTGAAGTCGCTCCGACTTCAGAGCGTACTCCCTGTACTACTTTGATCCGACTTCAGCCTATTGACTATCATTGAAGTCGGATCGCCGTCTCGCATGATCCGACTTCGGCATGCAACTTGTGCTCAGATGATCTTGAGGGGGGAACTCCGCGCCAAATTTTAAATAAAAATCCGGCATGGGTTCCCCCTCCAAGAGCATACCAGGTCCTTGGGTCTGGTATGGACCTTGAGGGGAACCCCTACGCCGAAAAAACGGCGTGGGGGGGTCCCCCCCAATCCATACCAGACCCTTATCCGAGCACGCAGCCCGGCCGGACAGGAATGGGGGTGGGGGACGAGCGAGCGCGCCCCCCCCCCCATCCTGAACCGTACCAGGCCGCATGCCCTCAACATGGGAGGGTTGGTGCCTTGGGGGAGGGGGGCGCGTTGTGCCCCAACCCCAAAGCACCTTGTCCCCATGTTGATGAGGACAAGGGCCTCTTCCCGACAACCCTGGCCGTTGGTTGTCGGGGTCTGCGGGCGGAGGGCTTATCGGAATCCGGGAGCCCCCTTTAATAAGGGGGCCCCCAGATCCCAGCCCCCCACCCTATGTGAATGAGTATGGGGTACATCGTACCCCTACCCATTCACCTAGTGAAAAAGTGTCAATTTTAAAATAAAACACTACATAGGTTTTTAAAGTATTTTATTAGACAGCTCCGGGGGTCTTCTTCCGACTTCGGGGGTCTCTCCGGTTCTTCTCCGCGCTCTCCGGATCTTCTGCCGGGCTCCTCCGCTATTTTCTGCTCTTTTGCCGCTCTTTTGCTATAGCGAAGGATCCCGGTCTTCAATCTTCTGCCTTCTGCCCTCTTCTCCTGATGTTGACACGACGCTCTCTGGGGCTGGAATGCACTCTGAGCGCTCCGCTCTGACTTATATAGGTGGTGACCATGCCCCCTTATGCCGTCACAGTCCCTGGGCATGCTGGGACTGTGACGTTTTAGGGGGCGTGGTCATCACCCAATGACCACGCCCCCTTATGCAGTCATAGTCCCAGCATGCCCAGGGACTGTGACGGCATAAGGGGGTGGGGTCACCGCCTATATAAGTCAGAGCAGAGCGCACAGAGAGCATTCTAGCCGGAGAGAGCGTCGTGTCAACATCAGAAGAAGAGAAGAGGGCAGAAGACCGGGCTCCTCCGCTTTAGCAAAAGAGTGGCAGAAGAGAGCGGAAGAGCCCGGAGGAAGATCTGGAGAGCGTGGAGAAGAACCGGAGAGACCCCCGAAGTCGGAAGAAGACCCCCAGAGCTGTCTAATAAAATACTTTAAAAATCTATGTAGTGTTTTTTTTTAAATTGACACTTTTTCCCTAGGTGAATGGTAGGGGTACCCCATACTCATTCACATAGGGTGGGGGGCCGGGATCTGGGGGCCCCCTTATTAAAGGCGGCTCCCGGATTCCGATAAGCCCTCCGCCCGCAGACCCCAACAACCAACGGCCAGGGTTGTCGGGAAGAGGCCCTTGTCCTCATCAACATGGGGACAAGGTGCTTTGGGGGGGGCGCAACGCGCCCCCTCCCCCAAGGCACCAACCCCCCATGTTGAGGGCATGTGGCCTGGTACGGTTCAGGATGGGGGGAGCGCTTGCTCATCCCCCACCCCCATTCCTGTCCGGCCGGGCTGCGTGCTCGGATAAGGGTCTAGTATGGATTGGGGGGGACCCCCCACGCCGTTTTTTCGGCGTAGGGGGTTCCCCTCAAGGTCCATACCAGACCCAAGGGCCTGGTATGCTCCTGGAGGGGGAACCCATGCCGGTTTTTTATTTAAAATTTGGCGCGGAGTTCCCCCTAAAGATTCATACCAAACACAGTGGCGGGGATCCAAGTCGGATCCCCGTTCATTGAAAGTCGGACACATGTCGCAGGGCAAAGTCGGATCTAAAGTAGGACGGCTGTCGTGTTGCCCCAGTGTGAACTGACCCTACAGCTCACAGTGCATGTCAGAGCAAATGAGAATCATGAGGTCAAAGGAACTGCCTGAAGAGCTCAGACAGAATTGTGGCAAGGCACAGATCTGGCCAAGGTTACAAAAAAATGTATGCTGCACTTAAGCTTTCTAAGAGCACAGTGGCCTCCATAATCCTTCAATGGAAGACGTTTGGGACAACCAAAACCTTTCCTAGAGCTGGCCGTCCGGCCAAACTGAGCTATCGGGGGAGAAGAGCCTTGGTGAGAGAGGTAAAGAAGAACCCAAAGATCACTGTGGCTGAGCTCCAGAGATGCAGTCGGGAGATGGGAGAAAGTTGTAGAAAGTCAACCATCACTGCAGCTCTCCACCAGTCGGGGCTTTATGGCAGAGTGGCCCGATGGAAGCCTCTCCTCAGTGCAAGACACATGAAAGCCACATGGAGTTTGCTAAAAAAACACCTGAAGGACTCCAAGATGGTGAGAAATAAAATTCTCTGGTCTGATGAGACCAAGATAGAACTTTTTGGCCATACCTCTAAGCGGTATGTGTGGAGAAAACCAGGCACTGCTCATCACCTGTCCAATACAGTCCCAACAGTGAAGCATGGTGGTGGCAGCATCAAGCTGTGGGGGTGTTTTTCAGCTGCAGGGACAGGACTGGTTGCAATCGAAGGAAAGATGAATGCAGCCAAGTACAGGGATATCCTGGACGAAAACCTTCTCCAGAGCGCTCAGGACCTCAGACTGGGCCAAAGGTTTACCTTCCAACAAGACAATGACCCTAAGCACACAGCTAAAATAACGAAGGAGTGGCTTCACAACAACTCCATGACTGTTCTTGAATGGCCCAGCCAGAGCCCTGACTTAAACCCAATTGAGCATCTCTGGAGAGACCTAAAAATGGCCGTCCACCAACGTTTACCATCCAACCTGACAGAACTGGAGAGGATCTGCAAGGAGGAATGGCAGAGGATCCCCAAATCCAGGTGTGAAAAACTTGTTGTATCTTTCCCAAAAAGACTCATGGCTGTATTAGATCAAAAGGGTTCTTCTACTAAATACTGAGCAAAGGGTCTGAATACTTAGGACCATGTGATATTTCAGTTTTTCTCTTTTAATAAATCTGCAAAAATGTCAACAATTCTGTGTTTTTCTGTCAATATGGGGTCCTGTGTGTACAATATGGGGTGCTGTGTGTACAATATGGGGGGCTGTGTGTACAATATGGGGTGCTGTGTGTACAATATGGGGTGCTGTGTGTACAATAATGAGGAAAAAATCAACTTAAATGATTTCAGCAAATGGCTGCAATAAAACAGAGTGAAAAGGTTAAGGAGGTCTGAATACTTTCCGTCCCCACTGTGTGTGTGTGTGTATGTATATATAATTGATCTATCTATCTTAGAGGGACCCTGGAAATACAGATGAGTTTCCTGCAGTATTTGGTACACATATAAATGTATGGGGACCAGCATGAAGTAAATGTTGGTATATGCTGTGGGACTGAAAGGGCAATAAATTTAGTATTAATGCTGTGTCGGAATCTCCTCTGGCCCCTCTCTTTGAGCTCCTCCCTCAGCTCCCGGGCCCGGGCTAATTGGCTGCCGGTAGTCGTGGACCCCCTTAGTTCCACCATCGCGTGGCATGTGAGTACCCATTGGAGACTAGGGGGTTTTTGTTTCCTTCTTTGTTATTTTTCCCTTTTTTACTCAACATTTTTTATTCATTACACTTTTTTTTTTTTTCATACAGTTTTTACCTCATTGTTCTTTTCCTCTGTAGACCCTGGTGCTATATCGCCCCTGAAGAGTGTTCAATACACGAAACGCGTCGGGCTTACGACATGCACCAGACAAGCATATATCTACAAGTTTTTTATTACCCTATGACTACTTTAGCGAACATTTTTTCCAGAATAGTATTATTTTCCCTGCATCCATTTGAGGGTTGTTTACCGTGTTTGCCATGTATCAGTTAGGATGTGACTGCTACACGATTTGTTATGACAATCTACACTTGAACTCCTATTGTGTCATTGCACTACTATGTATCAATAAAGTGTTTTATACTATGTTTGACTGTCCCCCTGGCCTTCTTTGCTCACCTCATCTAAAGTCCCAACCCTCCTGTTTTATGTACTTATGCATAGGGATGGAGACCCAGTGTCTCATTTAAAGTCCCACTCTTCCAATTTATCCGATTTAGGGATGGAGGTGCGCTCTGAAGCCTATGGGAAGTCATTTAATCATATATGTGTTGACATTACAATTCTTATTGGGACCACTTTGTAATACTGCATCATCACATTATTTTTACTATATGGTTTATCCTTAAAGATTGTTCCTTTGTCCTTATTTGCCCCCCTCATTCAAAGTCCCCACTTTCCTGTTTGATGTATGTACAGGGATGGAGACCTAGTGTCTCATTTAAAGTCCCACTTCGTCTTAATACTCGATATGGGGATGGAGGTTGGCTTGAGGAAATTTTGGAAGGTTCACTATCTTGAAAACCACTGTAACAGGGCATTTGCCCTGAGTCATTTGTTTCCCTGTGTTCTTTTAGGGGTTGCTTAGCAGTATACAAGATGTTGTGTCCCATTTTTTTCATATAACTACCCCTTTGCTTTTGCTTTCTCTTTTTTGCCTTCCCCTCTCTCCTTTTGGGTGCTACCACGTGGTGTGTCTCTGGGGGGTCGGCCTCTGTGTGGCGGCCTTTTGTTCTGTGTCCGGGAGCTGCAACGCACGGCTGGGATCCCTCCCCTTTTCCCCCCTCGTTCTCCCTGACGGGTGGTTGGGGCGGGCTTCTCGCTGTGCGTCGGCATCACGCCTCCTCGTTACGCACGTGACCTCTGCTCGAGTGTCACGGCGTTCTACGCTGTGTTTTCCTTCTTGTGCAGACACGTGGATGGCGGCCTCCCCAGCAGCTGTGGGCGGCGGTTGCCGCTGCGCTGGATGAGTCCTCCATCCGCATGTGTGCCTGCACCGCGTGATGCTGGGGGGAGTTATCTGATTGGGGCGGGGTCTGGCCGTATATAGGGTTCCCATCTATGCTTAGCCTGCTTTCAGGCAGTATGGAGACCACCGGGTCAGTTCCGGTTGGCCACTTCTCACCATCTTAAGGTAAGGGGGGTTTCACAGGGATAGTTCTGTACTTTTTGTTATAAGCAGGGGCCCCATTTCTATTTTGGGGCTACATCTTATATTATTTACTTTTATTACTCTAGGACCCTATCCCCACCAATTCCCAGTGTGAATAATTACTTTCTGGGGACCTTTGTGCTGTGTCGGAATCTCCTCTGGCCCCTCTCTTTGAGCTCCTCCCTCAGCTCCCGGGCCCGGGCTAATTGGCTGCCGGTAGTCGTGGACCCCCTTAGTTCCACTATCGCGTGGCATGTGAGTACCCATTGGAGACTAGGGGGTTTTTGTTTCCTTCTTTGTTATTTTTCCCTTTTTTACTCAACATTTTTTATTCATTACACTTTTTTTTTTTTTTTTTCATACAGTTTTTACCTCATTGTTCTTTTCCTCTGTAGACCCTGGTGCTATATCGCCCCTGAAGAGTGTTCAATACACGAAACGCGTCAGGCTTACGACATGCACCAGACAAGCATATATCTACAAGTTTTTTATTACCCTATGACTACTTTAGCGAACATTTTTTCCAGAATAGTATTATTTTCCCTGCATCCATTTGAGGGTTGTTTACCATGTTTGCCATGTATCAGTTAGGATGTGACTGCTACACGACTTGTTATGACAATCTACACTTGAACTCCTATTGTGTCATTGCACTACTATGTATCAATAAAGTGTTTTATGCTATGTTTGACTGTCCCCCTGGCCTTCTTTGCTCACCTCATCTAAAGTCCCAACCCTCCTGTTTTATGTACTTCCGCATAGGGATGGAGACCCAGTGTCTCATTTAAAGTCCCACTCTTCCAATTTAATAAATTTAGTATTAATGCATTAAAAAGTATGAAAAAATGTTGGGCCAGTGATGTGCACAGTGAGTGGGAAAGGGCGGGGATTGAAGGAAAAAGCAAATGTGCTAAAATGTCAACTAAGCTAAAAAGCAACATAAATGACCCGAGTGTAATGTGAAATCTTCCCCTCCTGGAGGTGCAGCCGGTGTGTGCAGACTCATGATGTGAGTGAAAAAGACTACCATGTCAGGCTCCATTTATACCCCCCGAGGTGGGGAGGGGCCAAATGCTCCGCCCCCAACTTCATGTACGAACAAAGGAGAATAATGGTTAGTATGTCCTAGTAGATAAGGCACCTCATCACAGAATTAAATATAAAGGGGAACAGAAAGGGGGAGAGGGATTATAGCCGTGCCAGCAACAACTTAACACCGTAGATGTTGTAATAAAACAGATATATTTTTACTATAAGTTTAAAAAAATCAAACAATACAAACAATTAAACCACACTATAGAAGTGGAACACTGTATTGTGTTTTCTGTTTACCACTATCGCTGATGGTGAGTGGTAGTAGCAGGTCAATTTTTCCCTACTAGTTTCGCCAAAACATTGGCTTCATCAGGGGAATAGAATATAACAGGAAAATGGGACTATCACAAAAGACCCAAACAGGCAATAATGTATTATAGTACACATCACTGAACGATTGATCTAAGTGGTACTCAATGCCCAGTACCTGTTAACCCAATGATCCAACCCTGACCCAGGAGGGCTGACATGTAATGGAAATAGAACCCTCCCAAGGTTGCCATAACTACAAGCTTACCCCAACAGACCCGCGGGGCAAGACCAACGATGTCCACCGTGTGGGGGTGATAGCCACAACCAGCCACATAGTTGGCTGCAGACGGCTTATAAGGGAAGCCTGTAAACACTAAAAAAAAATATTTTTAAATGAAAAAATGTTTCTGAACTTAGAAACTATCATAGTTTCTAAGTTCATAGTTTCTGGTCCCTTTGTGGGTCTTTATAGTCTGCTTAATACCATCGCTTTTTTATACACCCCATACCAAAACCTACATATTAAATAATGAAATAGAACTGGCGTTGGTAATGTCAATTTCATGCACTTGAATCATGTGGACGAGGTATAGCAACGGATGGGACAATTGAAACAAATGAACAAATGAACAGAAAAATTATAAGTATAAAATATACCGTATATTATAAGTATATAAATTATAATTATAAGTATATAAATATACCGTATATACTCGAGTATAAGTCGAGGCCCTAATTTACCACAAAAAAATGGGAAAAACTTATTGCCTCGAGTATAAGACGAGGGTGAGAAATGAAGCAGCTACTGTAAGTGGAAAAAGGGTCAACAATGCCCATCTGCAGCAGTATACTTCCCTGTGTCCTGTGTATATGTGCATGTGTCCTATGTATATGTGCATGTGTCCTGTGCATGTGTATATGTATATATGTGTCATGTGTCCTGTGTATATGTGCCTGTGTCCTGTGCATATGTATATATGTGTCATGTGTCTGTGTGCATCCTACCTGTGTCCTGTGCATCCTCCGTGTGCCGCTCTGCACTGATCAGCGTGTGCTATTACTATTCGGCGGCCATTCACTGTTCAAAAGCCGTGCCTCCTCCTCGTGCATGATAGGCAGAAAACTCCATTTCCCAGCGGTCAGCCTATCATGGACATTTTCTCATCCTCATACCACGGACGAGGATGAGAGAATGTCCGTGATAGGCTGTACACTGACTGCCTATCACAGACGAGGAGGAGGCGCGGCTTTTGAACAGTGAGAGGCTGCCGAGTGTAATGTAGCACAGGCTGGCCGCCGTCTGCCTGCATGACACACTGGCCATGTAGGCAGACGGCGGTGACTCGAGTATAAGTCGAGGGGGGCTTTTTCAGCCCCAAAAAAGGGGCTGAAAATTTCGACTTATACTCAAGTATATACGGTAGAACATAAATTAAGAGTATAAATAAACTCAAAAGGGCTTAAGTATGTTAACGTTTTTTTTGCATAAAAAAAAGAAAAAAAATGATGCTTCCCCAGGAATGAAAGAATACACTCAAGGGCATCAATAAGCCAGAGGGATGGGGTGTATAGAAAAGCGATGGTATTAAGCAGACTATAAAGCCCCAAAAAGGGACCAAAAATGTCCAGGAATCGATGTGCATGAATCTGCTTCAGTGAAGAAAAAAAACAAGAGTCAAAGCTAATGCCAGTTTAGGCATCTCCAGGACAAAATTAAACCAGAGTGAGTAAGTTATCTGGCATAAAGGAAACTAACACATCAACGCCCCAGTAAGTCAGCAAATGAGCAATCACAGCGGTCACCTTTTTAAACCCCCCCACCCGTTCGGCATATCCAATTAGCCAATCGGGAGCGGACACAAGGCGGCCGATGCCCCTGCGCAGTGTCAAGAATCAAGCGCCTACAATGCCCAGGGTGCCGAGCGCGACAAGCGTCACGTGGTATGGAGTCAACCAAGCAACGGAAGCAAGCATGGGCGTGAACAAGGCACAGGCCTGCCAATGGGGGTGGAGAGAGGAAATACACAACCCTAATAGGGAGGATGTTAAAAGAGGTCGGTGATAAGCTTGACAGACAAAGGGGCATGAGGGGCTGAAGGGTGGGACTGGCTTTCAGAGACAGTAGGCCCTTGGGTGTCCATACAGCCAAAAGTCTGTTGCTATGGTTATGCAGTAATCTTTCTCTGTCAGCTTACCTTCTCCTCATGTGTTCAGACTAAGAGACCAGCCACTCACACCTGGCTGTTTTTTTAACCGCTCTAAGCATGGCCCCACCCCAGGCCCTATCAGGGAACCCTATATTAACCTGTGCACTGCAAAACAGCAGTGCTGATCAACCATTGTGTGTTAGCCATTGTGTGTACTTGCTGTGTTTCCTACGTCTGATTCCAGTTATCGACTTTGACCTGTTCTCGACTTTCCCTGTCTGCTTGTGACCCTGACTTTTGGCGTGTCCCTGACTATCCCTGTTTTCTTGTGACCCTGAACCTTGGCGTGAACTCTGTTGTCCTTGTTTGCTTGTGGCCCCGACCTTGGCTTATTCCCTTACTATCCCTATCCTCCTGTTGCCTACTGTGGGTGTGAGCTGGGGGACTCTGGGGGTCGGGACCTGGAGCCAGTTGCAGCCCAGTCCATCCTCACCTCTAGAGGCTCTGGTGAACACCTGCTGGCTCTTAGACTCCGCGCCCCAGGGAATCTTACGCTCTAACCCCGGTGGGATCCGTGTTGGCGTTCCAGCAGCCCTGCCTTCCTGACCACCCGGACTCCCATCCGCAACAGTCAGTGGTAGGGTCCACTACCTTGCGGTGCACTCCTGATCCCAACGGTGTGCATCTGTCACCTAGTAGGGTTGCCACCTCATCCCTTTAACCACTTGACCACTGGGCACTTAAACCCCCTTAATAACCAGACCAATTTTCAGCTTTTGGTGCTCTCACATTTTGAATGACAATTACTCAGTCATGCAACACTGTATCTATATGAATTTTTTGTCCTTTTCTTCACACAAATAGAGCTTTCTTTTGGTGGTATTTAATCACCACTGGGTTCTTTATTTTTTGCGCTATAAAAGAAAAAAGACCGAAAAATCTGTAAAAAAATAAATTTTTCTTCGTTTCTGTTATAAAATTTTGAAAATTAGTAATTTTTCTTCATATATTTTGGCCAAAATTTATACCGCTACATATCTTTGGTAAAAATAACCCAAATTAGTGTATATTATTTGGTCTTTGTGAAAGTTATAGCGTCCACAAGCTATGGTACCAATATCTGAAAATTGATTACACCTGAAGTACTGACGGCCTATATCATTTATTGAGACCCTAACATGCCAGAAAAGTACAAATACCCCCCAAATGACCCCTTTTTGGAAAGAAGACATTCCAAGATATTTAGAAAGATGCATGATGAGTTTTTTGAAGTTGTCATTTTTTCCCACAATTCTTTGCAAAATCAAGTTTTTTTTTTTTCGTTTTTTTTTTTTCACAAAATTGTCATATTAGCAGGTTATTTCTCACACACAGCATATGCATACCACAAATTACACCCCAAAACACATTCTGCTATTAGTCCCGAGTACGGGGATACCACATGTGTGAGACTTTTACACAGCGTGGCCACATACAGAGGCCCAACATGCACGGAGCACCTTCAGGCGTTCTGGAGCACCCAGGCCAATTCTGACATTTCTCTCCTACATGTAAAAATCATCATTTATTTGCTAGAAAATTACATAGAACCCCAAAACATTATATATGTTTTTTTAGCAAAGACCCTAGAGAATACAATAGCGGTCATTGCAACTTTTTATCTCGCACGATATTTGCGCAGCAATTTTTCGAACGCGTTTTTTTTGGAAAAAAAACTGTTTTTTGCTTTAAAAAAAACAAAACAGTAAGGATAGCCCAATGTTTTTGCATAATATGAAAGATGAAGTTACGCCAAGTTAATAGATACCTAACATGTCACCTTTCAAAATTGCACACGCTTGTGGAATGGCGCCAAACTTCGCCACTTAAAAATCCCCATAGGCGACGCTTTAAAATTTTTTACTGGTTACAAATTTTGAGTTACAGAGGAGGTCTAGGGCCAAAATTATTGCTCTCGCTCTACCGATCGCAGCGATACCTCACATGTGTGGTTTGAACACCGTTTTCATATGTGGGCGGGACTTACGTATGCGTTCGCTTCTGCATGCGAGCACACGGACAGGGGCGCTTTAAAAATTTTTTTTTTTTTTTTTATTGTTCATTTTACTTTAATTATTTTAGTTTGACACTTTTTTCCAAAAAAAAAAATTTTTTGATCACTTTTATTCCTATTACAAGGAATGTAAACATCCCTTGTAATAGGAATATGGCATGACAGGTCCTCTTTACAGTGAGATATGGGGTCAATAAGACCCCACATCTCACCTCTAGGCTGTTCCTGAAATTAAAAAAAAGAAAAAAAAAAAAGATCCTGGCTTCGATCGTAGCGGTGAGTCGGTAGAAGCACCGGAGGGCGGCGGGAGGAGGGGCGTCCCCTCTCGCCTCCCGTAAGAACGATCAAGCAGTGTAACAGCCGCTATGATCGTTCTCATGGTATAGGGAATCGCCGGCTGAAAAAGATGATATCTGAATGATGCCTGTAGCTGCACCCATCATTCAGATATCCCCGCACAAAGTCAAGGACGTCGTATGACGGAAGGCGGGAAGTGGTTAAAACGCTTTTTTTTTTTAACACAAAGTTGTCCATTTATACAATATTTCTAACACATAGCATGTACATACCAGAAATGACACCCCAAAATAGATTCTCCTACTCCTCCTGAGTACGGTGATACCACATGTGTGAGACTTCCACAGCCTGGCCACATACAGAGGCTGGGTATGGCTGAGCATGGCTGGGTATGGCTGAGCATGGCTGGGTATTGCAGAGTATCGCCGAGTATGGCTGGGTATCACCAAGTATTGCAGAGTATCGCTGAGTATGGCTGGGTATGGCAGAGTATGGCTGGGTATCACCGAGTATTGCAGAGTATGGCTGGGTATCACCGAGTATTGCAGAGTATGGCTGGGTATCACCGAGTATTGCAGAGTATGGCTGGGTATTGCGGGGTATTGCAGAGTATGGCTGGGTATGACAGAGTATTGCGGGTTATGGCAGAGTATTGCAGATTTTTGCGGGGTATTGCAGAGCATGGCTGGGTATGGCAGAGTATGGCTGGGTATGGCAGAGTATGGCTGGGTATCACTGAGTATTGCAGAGTATGGCTGGGTATTGCGGGATATTTCAGGGTATTGCAGAGTATTGCGGGGTATTCCAGGGTATGGCAGAGTATTGCGGGATATTGCGGGGTATGGCAGAGTATTGCGGGGTATGGCAGAGTATTGCGGGGTATGGCAGAGTATTGCGGGGTATTTCAGGGTATTGCAGGGTATGGCAGAGTATTGCGGGGTATGGCAGAGTATTGCGGGGTATGGCAGAGTATTGCGGGGTATGGCAGAGTATTGCGGGGTATTTTGGGGTATGGCAGAGTATTGCGGGGTATGGCAGAGTATTGCGGGGTATGGCAGAGTATTGCGGGGTATTTTGGGGTATGGCAGAGTATTGCAGGGTATTTTGGGGTATGGCAGAGTATTGCGGGGTATTCCAGGGTATTGCAGAGTATTGTGGGGCATTCCAGGGTATGGCAGAGTATTGCAGGGGTATTGCAGAGTATTGTGGGGTATTCCAGGGTATGGCAGAGTATTGCAGGGGTATTGCAGAGTATTGTGGGGCATTGCAGGTCATGGCAGAGTATTGCAGGGGTATTGCAGAGTATTGTGGGGCATTGCAGGTCATGCAGAGTAGTGGGGATGGATGAGCATGGATGGATGGATGGCTGGATGTCTCTGTGCAGCGCTGTGGGCACTACAGATGCAGCCCACAACGCTGCAGCCATCCATCCATCCGCCTCTCCGGTCACTGTGTACCGATCGGTACACAGGAAGGGAGGAGAGGGGGAGGAGAGGAACCGGCGTCATCAGATGACGCCGGTTTGTTGACATGTGATCGCTCCGTCATTTGACAGAGCGATCACATGGTAAACGGCCGCGATCAGCGGCCATTTACCGGGATCTGTGATGCGCCGGGTCCTCTGGACCCGGCGGTCACGGATGCTCTCGAGTGCGCGCCCTAGGGGGCGCGCGAGAGCAGAATTCTGGGAGGACGTCACTGTACGCCCTCCCAGAGTTAAACAACCGCCCTGTAGCCGTCATTTGGCTATGGGCCGGTTGTTAAGTGGTTAAACCCGAACACATATGAATTTCACAGGTTCTGTGGCTGATTAAAGTGGTAATTAAACTCAGTGCCTTACCTGCATTCAATTAGCCACAGAACCTGTGTAATTAATATGTGTTCGGGTTTAAAGGGATGAGGTGGCAACTCTTTCACCTAGCCTCAAGGTGACCTGACAGCTGTGAGAGGGTGTCGCTCCCAGAAACTCGGACAGACACCGATCAAGCACCCGGGGGCCTGGCAGGGCAAATGGAGAAAGGCAACAAAGGGAAGAAAGCAGAAGGGGAAGGATCGGGAGCACAGAACGGACGCAGTATAGTCAAGTAGTGCTCCATATACTTGACAATATAACCAAGCGATCAATCATCCAGGAATTTGAACATATCAAAAATGTAATAAAAATTCAAATGTATCAGTATAGCAATATAATAATAATATACAGTTTTACTGTCAATTCATAAAACCAAATGATCATAACAGCAAAGTAATGTGCGACAAAGCCGTGAAGTGGACATAAGTAGAAAGAACGGCAATAACATTTAATTAAACAAATTATGATCAAAGTAAATTCTATATTGGTCCCAAAGATGTTCAAGGGATTAAACAAGCAGTGAAAGTCAGGACTGAGATGAGGAGGGGACAAGGTGGAAAAGAGGAAGAACCAAACGCAGCCAGTCGATCAAAACCAGTAGAGACAAGAAATGGATATATATATATATAGGAAGAACGTTACATGAGGTCGAACATATAGTTCATGAAAAAAAATATTTTAAAATGATTATCTAATTATTTTAAAATGACTACTCTCTCCACCCTCATTGGCAGGCCTGTGCCATGTTCACGCCCATGCTTGCTTCCATTGGTTGACTCCATACCACGTGACGCTAGTCGCGCTCGGCACCCTGGGCATTGTAGGCGCTTGATTCTTGACACTGCTCAGGGGCATCGGCCGCCTTGTGTCCGCTCCCGATTGGCTAATTGGATATGCCGAACGGGTGGGTGGTTTAAAAGGTGACCGCTGTGATTGCTCATTTGCTAACTTACTGGGGCGTTGATGTGTTGGATTCCTTTATGCCAGATAACTTCCTCCTTACTCACCCTGGTTTAATTTTGTCCTGGAGATGCCTAAACTGGCATCAGGTTTTTTTAACATACTTAAGCCCTTTTGAGTTTATTTATACTCTTATAATTTATGATCTATATTTTTAATTATAATTTTTCTGTTCATTCAGTTAAATACCCGTATTTATCGGCGTATAACACGCACAGGCGTATAACACGCACATTCATTTTAAGAGGGAAGTTTCAGGAAAAAAACTTAAATTTTAAATAAGGAACTTTGAAGCAAAATAAGGGTCAGTGCCCATCTGCAGCCTCACCATTGCCATCAATGCAGCCTGATCAATGCCCATCTGCAGCCTCACAAGTGCCATCAATGCAGACTTATTAGTCCACATCAATGCAGCCTCACCATTGCCATCAATGCAACAGCCTCACCATTGCCATCAGTGCAGCTTGATCGATGCCCATCTGCAGCCCAGAGGGGGCAGGACGAGCGCCGTCAGATTACATACAGTGAGAATCTCCTATGATAGACAGAACAGTGGTCCAAAGGCAGCCCAAGAGACGGGACTGCTTATTACAGATGCCAAGTAAACAGGAGATTCTTGCTGTATGTAATCTGACGGCGCTCGTCCTGCCCCCCCTCCCTGTCCCCTCTGAGGCAGCTAAAATTAAAGTATTGGCGTATAACACGCACACGCTATTTGCACCCAATTTTCATGGTGAAAAAGTGAGTGTTATACGCCAATAAATACAGTAATTGTCCCATCCGTTGCTATACCTCATCCACATGATTCAAGTGCATGAAATTGACATTACCAACGCTCCTTCTATTTCATTATTTAATATGTAGGTTTTGGTATGTATTGAGGCTTCTCAGCCCCTTTTTTTCAAAATAATTAACTATGATAGTTTCTAAGTTCAGAAACATTTTTTCATTTAAAATTTTTTTTTTTTAGTGTTTACAGACTTCGCTTTATAAGCCGTCTGCAGCCAACTATGTGGCTGGTTGTGGCTATCACCCCCACACGGTGGACGTCGTTGGTCTTGCCCCACTGGTCTGTTGGAGTAAGCTTGTAGTTATGGCAACCTTGGGAGGGTTCTATTTCCATTACATGTCAGCCCTCCTGGGTTGGGGTTGGATTATTGGGTTAACAGGTACTTGGGCATTGAGTACCACTTAGATCAATCGTTCAGTGATGTGTACTATAATACATTTATTGCCTGTTTGGGTCTTTTTGTGATTGTCCTTTTTTTCTTTCTCAGAGCCGCATTTTTCTGTTATATTCTATTCCCCTGATGAAGGCAATATTTTGGCAAAACTAGTAGGGAAAAATTGACCTGCTATTACCACTCACCATCAGCGATAGTGGTCAACAGAATAACCGTATAGTGCTCCACTTTTATACTGTGGTTTAATTGTTTGTATTGTTTGATGTTTTTTTAAACTTGTAATAAAATTGATATATTTTTACTATATCTACTGTGTTAAGTTGTTGCTGGCACCGCTATAATCCCTCTCCCCCTTTCTGTTCTCCTTTATATTCATGTACCAACAAAGAGGCGTCTGAGCGCTGAAAACACTCATCGCCACTGGAGCCGCAAATGTGCGCTATCCCCCATTGTTGGGGGTGCTCCACACAGCCCAAACATGACAGCACTGGAATTGGCGCCAAAATTTATACCGCTACATATCTTTGGTAAAAATAACCCAAATTAGTGTATATTATTTGGTCTTTGTGAAAGTTATAGCGTCCACAAGCTATGGTACCAATATCTGAAAATTGATTACACCTGAAGTACTGACAGCCTATATCATTTATTGAGACCCTAACATGCCAGAAAAGTACAAATACCCCCCAAATGACCCCTTTTTGGAAAGAAGACATTCCAAGATATTTAGAAAGATGCATGATGAGTTTTTTGAAGTTGTCATTTTTTCCCACAATTCTTTGCAAAATCAAGTTGTTTTTTTTTCGTTTTTTTTTTTCCACAAAATTGTCATATTAGCAGGTTATTTCTCACACACAGCATATGCATACCACAAATTACACCCCAAAACACATTCTGCTATTAGTCCCGAGTACGGGGATACCACATGTGTGAGACTTTTACACAGCGTGGCCACATACAGAGGCCCAACATGCACGGAGCACCTTCAGGCGTTCTGGAGCACCCAGGCCAATTCTGACATTTCTCTCCTACATGTAAAAATCATCATTTATTTGCTAGAAAATTACATAGAACCCCAAAACATTATATATGTTTTTTTAGCAAAGACCCTAGAGAATACAATAGCGGTCATTGCAACTTTTTATCTCGCACGATATTTGCGCAGCAATTTTTCGAACGCGTTTTTTTTGGAAAAAAAACTGTTTTTTGCTTTAAAAAAAACAAAACAGTAAGGATAGCCCAATGTTTTTGCATAATATGAAAGATGAAGTTACGCCAAGTTAATAGATACCTAACATGTCACCTTTCAAAATTGCACACGCTTGTGGAATGGCGCCAAACTTCGCCACTTAAAAATCCCCATAGGCGACGCTTTAAAATTTTTTACTGGTTACAAATTTTGAGTTACAGAGGAGGTCTAGGGCCAAAATTATTGCTCTCGCTCTACCGATCACAGCGATACCTCACATGTGTGGTTTGAACACCGTTTTCATATGTGGGCGGGACTTACGTATGCGTTCGCTTCTGCATGCGAGCACACGGACAGGGGCGCTTTAAAAAATTTTTTTTTTTTTTTTATTGTTCATTTTACTTTAATTATTTTAGTTTGACACTTTTTTCCAAAAAAAAAAAATTTTTGATCACTTTTATTCCTATTACAAGGAATGTAAACATCCCTTGTAATAGGAATATGGCATGACAGGTCCTCTTTACAGTGAGATATGGGGGTCAATAAGACCCCACATCTCACCTCTAGGCTGTTCCTGAAATTAAAAAAAGGAAAAAAAAAAGATCCTGGCTTCGATCGTAGCGGTGAGTCGGTAGAAGCACCGGAGGGCGGCGGGAGGGGGGGCGTCCCCTCTCGCCTCCCGTAAGAACGATCAAGCAGTGTAACAGCCGCTATGATCATTCTCATGGTATAGGGAATCGCCGGCTGAAAAAGATGATATCTGAATGATGCCTGTAGCTGCACCCATCATTCAGATATCCCCGCACAAAGTCAAGGACGTCGTATGACGGAAGGCGGGAAGTGGTTAAAACGCTTTTTTTTTTTTAACACAAAGTTGTCCATTTATACAATATTTCTAACACATAGCATGTACATACCAGAAATGACACCCCAAAATAGATTCTCCTACTCCTCCTGAGTACGGCGATACCACATGTGTGAGACTTCCACAGCCTGGCCACATACAGAGGCTGGGTATGGCTGAGCATGGCTGGGTATGGCTGAGCATGGCTGGGTATTGCAGAGTATCGCCGAGTATGGCTGGGTATCACCAAGTATTGCAGAGTATCGCTGAGTATGGCTGGGTATGGCAGAGTATGGCTGGGTATCACCGAGTATTGCAGAGTATGGCTGGGTATCACCGAGTATTGCAGAGTATGGCTGGGTATCACCGAGTATTGCAGAGTATGGCTGGGTATCACCGAGTATTGCAGAGTATCGCTGAGTATGGCTGGGTATGGCAGAGTATGGCTGGGTATCACCGAGTATTGCAGAGTATGGCTGGGTATTGCGGGGTATTGCAGAGTATGGCTGGGTATGACAGAGTATTGCGGGTTATGGCAGAGTATTGCAGATTTTTGCGGGGTATTGCAGAGTATGGCTGGGTATGACAGAGTATTGCGGGTTATGGCAGAGTATTGCAGATTTTTGCGGGGTATTGCAGAGTATGGCTGGGTATGGCAGAGTATGGCTGGGTATCACTGAGTATTGCAGAGTATGGCTGGGTATTGCGGGATATTTCAGGGTATTGCAGAGTATTGCGGGGTATTCCAGGGTATGGCAGAGTATTGCGGGATATTGCGGGGTATGGCAGAGTATTGCGGGATATTGCGGGGTATGGCAGAGTATTGCGGGGTATGGCAGAGTATTGCGGGGTATGGCAGAGTATTGCGGGGTATTTCAGGGTATTGCAGGGTATGGCAGAGTATTGCGGGGTATGGCAGAGTATTGCGGGGTATGGCAGAGTATTGCGGGGTATGGCAGAGTATTGCGGGGTATTTTGGGGTATGGCAGAGTATTGCGGGGTATGGCAGAGTATTGCGGGGTATGGCAGAGTATTGCGGGGTATTTTGGGGTATGGCAGAGTATTGCGGGGTATTGCAGAGTATTGTGGGGCATTCCAGGGTATGGCAGAGTATTGCAGGGGTATTGCAGAGTATTGTGGGGTATTCCAGGGTATGGCAGAGTATTGCAGGGGTATTGCAGAGTATTGTGGGGCATTGCAGGTCATGGCAGAGTATTGCAGGGGTATTGCAGAGTATTGTGGGGCATTGCAGGTCATGCAGAGTAGTGGGGATGGATGAGCATGGATGGATGGATGGCTGGATGTCTCTGTGCAGCGCTGTGGGCACTACAGATGCAGCCCACAACGCTGCAGCCATCCATCCATCCGCCTCTCCGGTCACTGTGTACCGATCGGTACACAGGAAGGGAGGAGAGGGGGAGGAGAGGAACCGGCGTCATCAGATGACGCCGGTTTGTTGACATGTGATCGCTCCGTCATTTGACAGAGCGATCACATGGTAAACGGCCGCGATCAGCGGCCATTTACCGGGATCTGTGATGCGCCGGGTCCTCTGGACCCGGCGGTCACGGATGCTCTCGAGTGCGCGCCCTAGGGGGCGCGCGAGAGCAGAATTCTGGGAGGACGTCACTGTACGCCCTCCCAGAGTTAAACAACCGCCCTGTAGCCGTCATTTGGCTATGGGCCGGTTGTTAAGTGGTTAAACCCGAACACATATGAATTACACAGGTTCTGTGGCTGATTAAGGTGGTAATTAAACTCAGTGCCTTACCTGCATTCAATTAGCCACAGAACCTGTGTAATTAATATGTGTTCGGGTTTAAAGGGATGAGGTGGCAACTCTTTCACCTAGCCTCAAGGTGACCTGACAGCTGTGAGAGGGTGTCGCTCCCAGAAACTCGGGCAGACACCGATCAAGCACCCGGGGGCCTGGCAGGGCAAATGGAGAAAGGCAACAAAGGGAAGAAAGCAGAAGGGAAAGGATCGGGAGCACAGAACGGACGCAGTATAGTCAAGTAGTGCTCCATATACTTGACAATATAACCAAGCGATCAATCATCCAGGAATTTGAACATATCAAAAATGTAATAAAAATTCAAATGTATCAGTATAGCAATATAATAATAATATACAGTTTTACTGTCAATTCATAAAACCAAATGATCATAACAGCAAAGTAATGTGCGACAAAGCCGTGAAGTGGACATAAGTAGAAAGAACGGCAATAACATTTAATTAAACAAATTATGATCAAAGTAAATTCTATATTGGTCCCAAAGATGTTCAAGGGATTAAACAAGCAGTGAAAGTCAGGACTGAGATGAGGAGGGGACA
Organism: Lithobates clamitans; assembly: GCA_037952925.1. NCBI lineage: Eukaryota > Metazoa > Chordata > Amphibia > Anura > Ranidae > Lithobates > Lithobates clamitans. The sequence goes on from JBBGZY010002053.1 coordinate 445,631, forward strand.
AGGTGGAAAAGAGGAAGAACCAAACGCAGCCAGTCGATCAAAACCAGTAGAGACAAGAAATGGATATATATATATATAGGAAGAACGTTACATGAGGTCGAACATATAGTTCATGAAAAAAAATATTTTAAAATGATTATCTAATTATTTTAAAATGACTACTCTCTCCACCCTCATTGGCAGGCCTGTGCCATGTTCACGCCCATGCTTGCTTCCATTGGTTGACTCCATACCACGTGACGCTAGTCGCGCTCGGCACCCTGGGCATTGTAGGCGCTTGATTCTTGACACTGCTCAGGGGCATCGGCCGCCTTGTGTCCGCTCCCGATTGGCTAATTGGATATGCCGAACGGGTGGGTGGTTTAAAAGGTGACCGCTGTGATTGCTCATTTGCTAACTTACTGGGGCGTTGATGTGTTGGATTTCTTTATGCCAGATAACTTCCTCCTTACTCACCCTGGTTTAATTTTGTCCTGGAGATGCCTAAACTGGCATCAGGTTTTTTTAACATACTTAAGCCCTTTTGAGTTTATTTATACTCTTATAATTTATGATCTATATTTTTAATTATAATTTTTCTGTTCATTCAGTTAAATACCGTAATTGTCCCATCCGTTGCTATACCTCATCCACATGATTCAAGTGCATGAAATTGACATTACCAACGCTCCTTCTATTTCATTATTTAATATGTAGGTTTTGGTATGTATTGAGGCTTCTCAGCCCCTTTTTTTCAAAATAATTAACTATGATAGTTTCTAAGTTCAGAAACATTTTTTCATTTAAAATTTTTTTTTTTTAGTGTTTACAGACTTCGCTTTATAAGCCGTCTGCAGCCAACTATGTGGCTGGTTGTGGCTATCGCCCCCACTCTGTGGACGTCGTTGGTCTTGCCCCACTGGTCTGTTGGAGTAAGCTTGTAGTTATGGCAACCTTGGGAGGGTTCTATTTCCATTACATGTCAGCCCTCCTGGGTTGGGGTTGGATTATTGGGTTAACAGGTACTTGGGCATTGAGTACCACTTAGATCAATCGTTCAGTGATGTGTACTATAATACATTATTGCCTGTTTGGGTCTTTTTGTGATTGTCCTTTTTTTCTTTCTCAGAGCCGCATTTTTCTGTTATATTCTATTCCCCTGATGAAGGCAATGTTTTGGCAAAACTAGTAGGGAAAAATTGACCTGCTATTACCACTCACCATCAGCGATAGTGGTCAACAGAATAACCGTATAGTGCTCCACTTTTATACTGTGGTTTAATTGTTTGTATTGTTTGATGTTTTTTTAAACTTGTAATAAAATTGATATATTTTTACTATATCTACTGTGTTAAGTTGTTGCTGGCACCGCTATAATCCCTCTCCCCCTTTCTGTTCTCCTTTATATTCATGTACCAACAAAGAGGCGTCTGAGCGCTGAAAACACTCATCGCCACTGGAGCCGCAAATGTGCGCTATCCCCCATTGTTGGGGGTGCTCCACACAGCCCAAACATGACAGCACTGGAATTGGCGCCATCCAATGGGCGTGGAAAACATGACATTGATATGTGGGTGCCCCCCCAGAAACACCAAAGGGGCAGGAGGGGATAGCAGGGGGTCTAGGAAGACCCCCTTTGACACGTATCGCAGCTCCCAAGCTGAACGACGGAGAGCAGCAACAGAGAACCAGGGAACAGGGCCATCCCCAAAAACAACCTGCCTATCTGTATACCGCCAATTGCAAATATGTACCACCCGGGTTACATATTACATATTCTCATCTAAATGTACAGTTCATCCGGAAAGTATTCACAGAGCTTCACTCTTTTCACATTTTATGTTACAGCCTTATTCCAAAATGGATTAAATTCATTATTTTCCAAAAAATTCTACAAACAATCCCCCATAATGACGACGTGAAAGAAGTTTAAGTATTACAGGCTCCTCCCATGTACATAGGTATCACAGGCTCTTCCCATGTACATAGGTATCACAGGCTCCTCCCATTTACATAAGTATCACAGGCTCCTCCCATGTACATATGTATCACAGCCTTTGCCATGACGCTCAAAATTGAGCTCAGGTGCCTCCTGTTTCCACTGATCATCCTTCATTGGAGTCCACCTGTGGTAAATTCAGTTGATTGGACGTGATTTGGAAAGGCACATATCTGTCTATAGAAGGTCCCACAGGTAACAGTGCATGTCAGAGCACAAACCAAGCCATGGAGTCCAAGGAATTGTCTGCAGACCTCCGAGACAGGATTGTATGGAGGCACAGATCGGGGGAAGGGTACAGAATTTTTTTTTTTCAGCATTGAAGGTTCCAATGAGCACAGTGGCCTCCATCATCCATAAATAGAAGAATTTTGGAACCACCAGGACTCTTCCTAGAACGGGCCGCCCGGCCAAACTGAGCAATTGGGGGAGAATGGCCTTAGTCAGGGAGGAGACCAAGAACCCGATGGCTACTCTGACAGAGCTCCAGTGTTTCTCTGTGGAGAGAGGAGAACCTTCCAGAATAACATTCATCTCTGCAGCACTCCACCAATCAGGCCTGTATGGTAGAGTGGCCAGACGGAAGCCACTCCTCAGTAGGACACATGACAGCCCGCCTGGAGTTTGCCAAAAGGCACCTGAAGGACACTCAGACCATGAGAAACAAAATTCTCTGGTCTGAAATAAAGATTTTACTCTTTGGCCTGAATGGCAAGTGTCATGTCTGGAGGAAACCAGGCACCGCTCATCACCTGGCCAATACTATCCCTACAGTGAAGCATGGTGGTGGCAGCATCATGCTGTGGGGATGTTTTTCAGTGGTAGGAACTGGGAGACTAGTCAGGATCGAGGGAAAGATGAATGCAGCAATGTACAGAGACATCCTTGATGAAAACCTGTGCCAATGTCACAAAAAAAGCTTGGTTACAATATGCCGACAACACCTTGAAATGCCTCTGGCACACTGTAATCTGGAGTGATGAGACTAAAATAGAGCTTTATGGTCAGAATCATAAGCGCTATAAAATTCCATAACCTTGTTATGCAGATCTTTTGACAGTTCTTTTCTTTTCCTGATGGCTCAGTATCTAGCCTGATTTCTGTTATTATTCAGATCCTCCATGTTCTGTATGGGAAGAGACAGATTTATGTTATTTCCTCTCTGTGCATAAATGACAATTATTTGTCTTTGCAGGTAAAAAAATCCTGGAAAAGAGATATAAATGTAAGTACAGCATGATGATTTCCTGAACCATTTCACTTAGATTTTCATTTGTGTGAAAAGGGCAAAAATGAAATGTTCTCAAACCAAATATTCATTGCAGATCAGCTGACGGGCATACTTTATTTCCTTTGCTACTCAACATCACCATCTAGTGGACACATTCACATTTTCGATCTGTAGAGCCCGTAGCCTCAGCACATTACATTATTTTTGATGTTATTGATAAAGCTGAACTCTGGGGGAAACAAATATTGTCTAGATCTGATAAATATTCCAGCACAACACGACCCCTACACATTGCTTCTGTGCAGGAGCTTTCTGTAATAGAGACCGGTCACTATGCCGGGTGACTGCTCTTGTCTCCCGCACCAATCCGTCTGCAGGCCCAGGCCAATGATTTTTGGTCTGAATCTACTGATCGGTGCTGGCCAATGAGAGGTCCTCATGTGCCTGTGTTAACAAAACACAGGCACGGGATGTGACGAGATCTTCCCTCGCGGAACCCTTTTTTCAGTTCCAGTGAAAATAGAGAACCGCCACATTGAGTAGAAGCAGCACATGAATACACAGTAAAACACATAGGCACATTTAACCTTCTGATCGCACCCCCCCCCCCCCCCCAGTTAACCCTGTTAGTGCTTATTAGGTACAGTGTACAGATATTTTACTGATCACTCTATTGGTGTCACTAGTGACACTAGATGGCGTTGGCAGCAGTTAACGTCCGTCCTATATAGCATCAGGGTCCCGTCACATATTCCCTAATAAAGTTTGAACCCTTCCACTGCCCTGTCAGTGTCATTAGCATGGCGTACAGACCTTTTTTCTGATCACTGTATTAGTGTTATGGGTGACGCCAGATAGCGTCAGCATCAACGTCAATCCCTGATAGTGTCAGATTGCCAACCACATATTGACTAATACATTTTAACCCTTTGATTGCCAGTAACACTAACATACACACTATAAACCTCTATTACTAGTATAGTGTAAGAACTGAGTAATATCTTTGACCTGATCAGAACTATACTAGCATCCCCAGTAGTATAGTGTTCTAAAAAATGCAACGTTAGCAGGATCACCCCTGACACCTGCCAGCACATGCTTTTAGCCCCTCCGTGGTGAGTCCCATTAGTGCAGTTCAAGCTGGTGCGGTCGCAAGCACAAGTAGTGTCCCGCAGCCACTATGAGTTCAAACGCAGGCCCATACAGCCCGTAGTGCTGTTCCTGATGCGCTTATAAATCCTGATTTGGAGCCCACAGATTCTGCAGCGCCCATTCCCCTCCACCCCCATTCACTGGTCAACCCAGAATTCAGATGGAAACAGCAAATTTAACTCCCCCTGGTTTTTTGGAGCTCTTTTTACAGATCTGTACAGATGTATTGTGCACCAAAGCAATTTATACGCTGAACAATTTATTGCCAAAGACCCAAATTCAAACCTTTCTAGACAATTTGAATGGAAACGTATCTCTGTTTTTGAATTCAAGACGTTTTTGGGCCTATCCCTCAACGTAGCAATTTCTACAAAGAATGAGCTGCGGTCATATTGGTCCACAGACCCGATTCATCATACATCCATGTTCTCTGCTGCTATGGCCAGGCATAGATACAAGAATATTATGCGATTTATGCACTTCAACGACAATGAACTCTGTCGTCCTTGAGGTGACCCTGGATATGATCAGCTCCACACAAATTCGGCCCCTCGTAAATCACTTGAACCAAAAATTTGCAGCCTTGTTAACGCCCCAACAAGTTGTTTGGGTAGATGAGTCCCTGATTAATGTTTCTGGCCGCCTTGTTTTCAGACTGTTTCTCCCCAGCAAGCGTGCCAGGTATGGGGTCAAAATGTATAAGCTTTGTGACCGGGCAACAGGCTATACATACAGTTTCCTGATTTACAAGGTAAAAGATAGCAGCGTGGAGCCACCCTACTGCCCAGACTACATAGGGAGCAGCGGCAGGATTGTTTGGGACTTGGTGTCATCCTTATTTCGAAAGGGGTATCATTTGTATGTGGACAATTTTGTACAAGCGTGCCACATTTCAGACATCTTTTTGAATTTGGTATTGTGGCACCATGTGGCACCATACGATCTAATCGCGGGGGCTTCCCCCAACGGCTTGTACATTTCCGACTTGGGAGGGGGGAGAGAGCCTGCTTGAAATGTAATGAATTGCTTGCAGTGAGATGGAAGGAAAAACGGAACGTTTTCGTTCTGCCTTCCATTCACGCAGATGCGGCAGTCCAAATTGCAACAGCGACTGATATTTTTGAGAAGCCCCTCTGTGTCCACTAATACAACCTGAAAATGGGAGGGGTGGACTTCAACGACCAGATGATGGCACCGTACTTAATTTCTCGTCAGGCCAGACGGTACAAAAAAGCGTCTTTATACTTATTCTAATTGGATCTGTTCAACGCTTTTCAACAAAGCGTCAGGACGAACTGGATCCTTCGTAAAAAATATTCCAGGAAGAGATCATTACAGCCCTTTGAATCCAGAAGGTGCTGTGGCCCAAACTCCCAATCCAGATGCAGTGAGCCGGCTGCATTAGAGGCATTTTCCGGATGTCCTCGCTGGTACCCCTACCCAAAGAGCACCCCAAAAAAGGTTACTGTGTTTTTGCAGGTACGCTGCAGCACTGATCTGTTTATTCTGACAGCAACAGGGTTTGCTTTCACAATACATAAATCAGTGACTCCAGCGCTGTAGGATGTAATTTCACCACCGCAGTTTAAAAAAAAAAAAAAAAGCATATATGGCGAAGCATGGGGCTGGGGTGGACAGAGGGTGGATTGCCCCTATGCTTCACCATATATTTTTTTACTCTCTTTTTTGGCACAGATTGCAATAACAAAAAAGTTGTCGTTTTATTGAGTTAATGTTTTATTGTTACTGTATTTTATAGGTTCGTCCTTATGCTTCGGCATATATTTTTTTTCACTTTTCTTGGCAGAGATTTCTTCATTCACATCGATGTGAATGGAGGAATCTGTTAGGTCTTTTTTTTTTTTTTTGTTCAGCCCATAGGCTGAACAGAAAAAAAAAACATTGCATGTATGCCCATCATTAGAAGTGGCTGGATGCAGGGCAGTATTCTAATGGTGGGCATACCACACACTTTTTCTGACAGAGAAATCTCCATCCACATCAATCAAATGTAAATGGAGGAATCAGTTAGGTTGTCTTTTTTTCGTTCAGCTCACAAGCTACATGAAAAAATTACAATTTGTGCCCAACAAGGACCAGCAACGTACTGGTACATAGCTGGACTTTTGAGTGATTATACCAGGATAATTTCTGCAGGTTTAGGTATCATCATGGTATGTTTTTTTTTTTTTTCCAGCCGGCGGTCGGCTTTCATGTAAAAGCAATCCTAGCGGCTGACTAGCCGCTAGACTGCTTTTACAAGCAGTGGGAGGATACATCCCCCCCCTGCCTGCCTCCAGGGTTTTCTTGGGCTCTCCTGTCCCACCGAGGAACCCGAGAATGCAGCCAGTGGTTCTGCCAGCTGACCATAGAGCTGATCGGAGACCAGAACGGCTCCAACCACCTCTATGGCCTAAGAAACCAGAAGTTTTGAGCATTTCATGACTTCAGTTTCGCCAGATATAAACAGCACCATTTTTAAAATGGAAAACACTGATCTTGGTGTGGTCAGATGCTTTAAGGGCAGAGGAGAGATCTAAAGTCTAATAGACCCCAATTTTTTCAAAAAAAGTACCGGTCACTACCTATTGCTATCATAGGGGATATTTACATTGTGATAACAATAAGTGATTAAAAAAAATTAAAGGGATGGTGTAAAAATGAAACAAAAAAGCAAAAAAAATAATAATAAATAAAAAAAAATTAAAGCACTCCCGTCCCCCCATGCTCGCACGCAAAGGCGAGCACAAGCATCCGTCTCATGTTGTATGTAAACAGAAATCGCACCATGCATGTGAGCTAGCACCACAATCGTCAGCTTAAGGGTAGTAATTCTAGCAGTAGACCTCTGCAAACCACTGATATCAATGATGGGACACTATTCCTCCCACTGACACCAATGATGGGGCACTATTCCTCCCACTGATACCAATGATGGGGCACTATTTCTCTCACGGATACCAATGATGGGGCACTATTTCTCTCACGGATACCAATGATGGGGCACTATTCCTCCCACTGATACCAATGATGGGGCACTATTCCTCCCACTGACACCAATGATGGGGTGCTATTCCTTCCACTGACACCAATGATGGAGAACCATTCCTCCCACTGACACCAATGATGGGGCACTATTCCTCCCACTGATACAATGTGTCACTATTCCTCCCATTAAATCCATGGATGGGGCTCGACCAATACATTGATCTTCTGTCTCTCTATCTGGCCCCCGTTCATCGGAAGATCTTCCACCATTGCCTGGATGGAGTTCATGCTGTGCTAGGATACTTCACTGGATACTTCACAGCTACTGCTCCTATTAGAAAGGCAAACTCTATTTAATTATTGATGTCCCTGTTAAGGGCAACCTGTTTTTCAGTCTACTATCTCTAGGTAACTCAGGCAAAACATTCAAGTTTATGGTCTGAAGAATCTGGTTCCACCCTTTCCTGTCAGGGCAGACTCTGAGCACTTCTTGGGCTTTTTGGCATTGGGCTTCTGTCCCCCAGATTTATATGGTTGTCCAGGTTCTTTCAGGTGGATGGATGTTCAGATCCCATCTAATGCCAGCATTGGGTGTAAGGTCCTTCAGGCAGCCCTTTCTGTATTATGACCGGTTAGTGTTTTGTTGCTGTTGCCCTCCCATTAGTTGGACTTCTTTTGGACACCCCAACAGTCTGAATTAGTTTCTCAATATATGGGAAACAAAATGGGATTTTTGTACTTGCCTTAAAATCCTTTTTTGGATTATTTCTTTTTTGAGAATCCAGTGAGCCATCTTGTTTACTCCATAGGGTCTGAAGTCAATGTTAACCACATGCCGACCAGCGCACGACGATATACGTCGACACAGTGGCAAGGCTGGGCATATGGGCGTACAGGTACGTCCCCTTTTAAGATGCGGCATTGCGAGCTCCGTGAGTGCAACCGCGGGTCCCGGGGACTCTATGTCCGCGGGTGACCCGCGATCGTCTCACGGAGAGGAAGAACGGGGAAATGCTGATGTAAACAAACATTTCCCCGTTCTGCCCAGTGACACTGTCACTGATCACAGCTCCCTGTGATTAGGAGCGGTGATCAGTGTCGTGTCACACGTAGCCCATCCCCCCTACAGTTAGAACACATCCCTAGGACACACCTAACCCCTACAGCGACCCCTCCTGGTTAACCCCTTCCCTTCCAGTGACATTTTTACAGTAATCAATGCAATTTTATAGCATTGATCGCTGTATTAGCTGGTCAGCATTATATTCTGCTGCAGTCAGCAGTATAACCTGACAGTCTGAATTCCTGTGTACCTCAATTTTCCCCCAATAAATCAGTTTTTTATGGTAAGTACAAAAATCCAAGCAGCAACTGTAATCTAAAACAATTCTAGGTTTTTCATGGCTTAACAGGAGTGGGGGAGTGGTCTCCAGCAGCAACAGGACAGTGCTATGGAGGAGCAGAGACCTTGCATGTGGTCTCAGCAGCTGCTGATGGTGACAGACTTCCCTTCTGATGGTCGGGTCACAGTTATTTTACAGGAACCACATGGTAACCTACGTACCCCTTTGCTGGGTGATGGGGCACTACAGTCTTAGGGGGCGGTCCCCTAGGGAAACTGGCACAGTGCCCTCTCACCTGAATGGGACTGCTGTGTTCAACACAGTTCCAACAACTAAAATTGTCAGACTATATGTCTCACAGATGGCAGAGAGGAGGGGCTGTAAGGGAAAGGGATCCCAAATACCTTGGTGCCAATGTTTCCCTTGCAGGTCTTACTCCCTTCACCTGTCGGTTACTTTTGCTACCTTCCTTCCAGTTCCTAGGAATTTATGTCTGCCTTGACTGGGGTACAGCAGCAGGATACTTGGTTTGGACAGTCTAGGCCACAAACAGAAATGTACACCTTCTGCTCCCTTCTCATTATCAGAGGAGGGACCTGTTGAAGCAGATATGTTCATACCAGAAGATGGGGAGCCGGAAGACTCCTCCTCCAATGACTCTGTGCCAGAGGAACCCCAGTGTCAGAGTTTACCCCAGTCTCAAAAGGTCTTTGTGAATTTTTCTGTGGAAGTGGTTGCGCATTAATTTAAAATTTGTCGCTTCTCAAGTTCCATTCTCAAAGGTTTTCAGGATTAGGATCATGGTAGCCTGTACACTCGCCTTTGTGTTTGTTTGTTTTTTTGGTTATGCTGACTGGAATTACCCTGACAGGGTTTCCTCTTCACTGAGAGATCAACAATGCCCTTGAAAAAGATGTGTTCCCTTGGAAGATAAGTATGTCTTCAGTGATCTCTTACCTCATTCAGATCCTCACAAGCCCGGTGCACAATGCTCCAGTTTTTTAAAGGAAGTCTGCCAAAAGACTCAAGTTAAAGCGGAGTTCCACCCAAAAGTGGAACTTCCGCTCATCGGATTCCTCCCCCCCTCCGGTGTCACAGTTGGCACCTTTCAGGGGGGAAGGGGGTGCAGATACCTGTCTAAGACAGGTATCTGCACCCACTTCCGGAAATAGACTCCCGCGGGAGTCACGCCCCTTCCTGCACTCCCCCGCTGTCTCCTGGAAAAAGACACAGGTCCCAGGAGATAGCGGGGACCATTGAGAAAGCGCATCGCGACTCGCGCATGCGCAGTAGGGAATCGGGAAGTGAAGCCGCAACGCTTCACTTCCTGATTCCCTCACCGAGAATGGCGGCGGCAGCACCCAAGGATCGAGGGACGGTTCGGTCTCGGGTGCCGACATCGCTGGACCCCGGGACAGGTGAGTGACCTTATTTTAAAAGTCAGCATCTGCAGTAATTTTTCGCAGGACTCCCGCTTTAAGGGCTCGAAGTCTGTCCACTGGGATGGATTGCTCGAGCAGAGATTCCATTTGGGGCGAACACCTGATGACTTTCTTGTACTCCCTCTCTAGGGGCACATAAGCAGCTTTGGGGAGGCGTGGCCTGGTCAGAGTCCAGTCTGAGGTTGTCACTCCATTCATCGTAGCAGAACACCATAGGTGTGCAACTTCCAGGGGTCACCCTTTCCTTCCTTGAACCTTTGCAGGAGTCAGGGGGGTCTCCATCCCCTTTCAGCACTCTAGCAGCAGCTGCCAATGTATTGTCTGCATACTCCCTCCCTATTGGACCTGACCGACCCACACACTTTTCCCAGGTCTTTGGCTGAAATGTTGGTCAGTTTTGGCTCAGTCGGAGTTTCCCTGCAAGAGGCATGTGGACCATTGTGTCCCTTCCATTGGGAACATTGGCTTGGTCCTAACCTGGATATTTATATGCAGACAATATTGGGAGGTGGGAGTGCTATTTTGCCACTTGAGAAGAAAGACTAGCATACTGGTCAGAGTCTACCACTCCTATTCTCTCAAGGCGTTCCTTTTGCAATTCTCAGGCCTCAGTTTCTAGGCCAAGATCTCTGTCCCAGTTTTGTTATGAACCCTGGGCTCTGAAGCCAAATAAATCAGATCAAGTCCTCTTCACAACAAAGAAATGCCCTCCCTGGTTCGGGTAAAGGGGCGTTTGCAAACCTTTTCTGATTTTTGGCAGTGGAGACAGTGGACAAGAAAGGGTCTGCAGTGCTGTGGGCTACAAGCTAGAATTTCAGAGATTTTCCCTCCATGCTTCAATCTTTTAAATGTGTCTTGCTCTCGATCATCATCTTTCTCAGGGAGATCATTCCAGTTCCAAAAGACTAAGGTTCTGTGGATTATAACAAAAAACTATTTATGGTTTCAAAAGCAAATAATGTTTGTCTCATTTTGGATCTCAGACCTTTCAAGTGGTTCTTTGTGTTCAGAAGTTCTGAATTGAATTAGTGCATTTGGTGGTGGCCTCTCTACAGCCAAGGGATTTCCTGACATTGTTGGACATAAAGAATGCTTTCTGAGGACTATCAGGGGTCAGGTTTTGGCCTTGGCAATCTTTTTTTCAGAGGGCAATTGCTTCTATTTCCTTGGTGTGTGCCTTTGCACACAGTGTCATGCATTTTGCTCCTCTGGTCAGAGCGCCATTGACTTTGTGTCTTCTCCGTTGGTTCCTCTGTTTTCCAGAAATTTCAGTTTAAGCCATTTGGAACCTCCCTTTAGTTCTTTTGATAGTTAAAGGTTTTGAAACTGGCTGCCCTTTCTTGAAAGGAGCCATCCCAGCCGCCAACTTTTTTTTTTTTGCCTTCCATCTTAACCAGGACAATATATTGCCTTATTTTCATCTGAAGCCTAAGATATCAAAGGGGACAAAGCTCTTCAAATTTTGGATTTTGTTTTTGCTATTAGGCTTTACATGACGTTGACGGCCACGATTCGCTAATCGGTCCCTTGTGTACTTCCCAAGGGCCCAAAGAGAGGTCACATAGCTTCCAAGTCTACTATTTTCTGTTATAGCAGTCAGCCTAATTCACAAGCATACAGTTTGAAAGGGAAAGTTTGACTATTTTCAGTGACAGCTCATTCTACCAGGAGTGTAAGTGCCTCCTGGGCTATTTGTCATCATTGTGAAGCCACTATATGGTCCTTGGGTTACACTTTTCCAAAATTTTACCAGGTGGATGTTAGAGCCTTTAAAGTAGGGTTGCTCAACCCTTTGATGAGTGAGGGCCACTTTAGTGACTTGGTAACCGGTCGTGGGCCACAATGAGTGTGGTGGGTACTGCTCTCTGGTACTGCCGGTTAATACTGCTGGCTGGTATTGGGGGTATCCATGGTGGCTGCTGTACCAGATTGCGGTTTCTTGACCTGCCATCCCCGAGCATCAGTGTGACAGGCAACTGTCACAGGCGGAATACATTTGGTATCACTCCGCCTGTGACAGGAGCCGGTGCTATACAGGAAGCATTGGCTTTACTTCCTCTAGCGCAGGCTCCCCTCTTCACACGAATACTCGGGGGTGGTGGGTCAGAAACCTGCGATCTGGGTTTGCTGACCCGCCATCCAAGAGCAGGAGGTGGCAGACCACATCAGAGGGTGGCGAGGGCCAGCGGTTGGGCACCCCTGCTAAAGACACTACCTTTGGTCACAATGTTTTGCAGGCTGCATGAGACTTTCCAGTTCATGATTTTTAGGGCCAGTTGGCTTGTTCCAGGTTTGTCCTCTCCTTCTGTTCACTGTTTTGGGACATCCCTGTTATAAGGATTCAAGAAGACGCTTTATGTCCCCTGATGTATGATACAGAAAATTTTATTTTTGTACTGCCTGTAAAATCTAATTCTTGAAATTCACCATGTGACACAGATCCTTCCCCCTCTTGTGATTTATGGCTTGCTACAAAACTGAAGCCCTACAGAGGTTATGCCTAGGAGGGGACTTCCTGACTTTTTTGCCCATGCCCATTCATTATTGGTTGGACTAACTATGTCTTTTTTTTTCAACCTAGCTATGTAACTCATAAGGTTTCAAGAAGATGCTGAGTAAGGATGGGCTCGGGCGTGTTGGCAACCCCACGTCCCCAAGCCCACCAGAGAGCTGACGCCGCACTGTGCCAATCACAGGCAGTGAGACATTTTCCTAGTCCATGGCTGCACAGATCGGGAAATGTCTCACTGCCTGTGATTAGCACAGCGCGGTGTCAGCTTCCTGGCGGGGACGTGGGGTTGCAAACACGCACGGGCCAATCCTTAATGCTGAGGGAAATAATTTACTAAAACTGGAGAGTGCAAAATCTGGTGCAGCTCCGCATAGAAACCAATCAGCTTCCAGGTTTTATTGTCAAAGCTTCTTTGAACAAGCTGAAGTTAGAAGCTGATTACCCTCACCCCACCCCACCCCCACCACCACGATAATTTTGAGATTTTTATTTCAAAACATAACATTTTCATGCTGTGTAACAGATTTATTTATTACAGGCATTTTATATAGCACCAATAACTTTACACAGTGCTTTATATACCGTACATTCACATCCGTCTCTGCCACAAGGAGCTTACAATCCAGTGTCTGTATCTCACATACTTGCCTACATACATACACATACCAGGGTCGATTTAGACAGAAGCCAATTTAACCTACTAGCATGTCTTTGGAGTGTGGGAGAAAACCAACACAAGCAGAGAGAGAACATGCTAACTTCACGCAGATCGTGTCCTGGTCATGATTTGAACCCAGGACCCCAAGGTGGAAGTGGTCACCACTACACCAATCTGCAGATTGTTGTGGACCTTTAAATTCCAGGCAATCCCATTTTGTCCATCAAAGACTGCTGGAAAGCTTCAGAAATTGCAGCAAATCAACTACAGCCAGAAATGTTTTTTCTCTTTGTTATGCCCCATACACACGATCAGAAATTCTGCCAGCAAAAGTTGGATGAGAGCTTTTGGTCAGAAATTCCGACTGTGTGTACGCTCCATCGGACTTTTGCTGGTTCTCTATTTTTCGGTAGGAAAAAGTTCCTATCCGAAAATGCGTTCCTCTGTATGCAATTCGAACATGCAAAAAATCAATAATGCTCGCAAACAATTCGACGCATGCTTGGAAGCATTGAACTTCGTTTTCTCGGCTCGTCGTAGTGTTGTACGTCACGCGTTCTTGACGGTCGAAAGTTCCGAGAACTTTTTTGTGTGACCGTGAGTATGCAAGGCAAGCTTGAGCGGAATTCCGTTGGAAAAAACAAGTTTTATCTGACGGAATTTTTGACCGTGTGTTTGGGGCATTAGTCTTATGAATATACAGGAAACTGGGTGACTCTTTAATACAAGGTCGTCAGATCTTTGCTGTGTCTGCTCCAACAAATACTGTCCTACAGTTACTGTTGTGTATAAAGAATGAATGTTGTCTAATGTTCCTCCAGCTCTCCATGTTACCTCCCTGAATTGTCATATTTCCCCTTTTCTTCTAGGCTGAAAGGACCTAACATGAAGGCTCGGATATGTTTGCACTATGAAATTGTATATCTCATAGGAAGGTCTTTTCCAGTCCTCTGTCTTCTGGAGCCAAATACAAAGGGTCAAAAACATGTACAGAGAATGGATCCTCAGCTTCCCTATAATGAAGTATTGTCCTATCAGTCACAAAGAAGGCACATTGCCATTATGATTTCCTTGCTTGCTTTCATGCTTTTTTAATTTTTTTTTAATTATTCTGCTATGTTTATATGACCATTTATTGTAATAACCTTCAGCTTGCCATCTGTGCCGCCATAGTATAGCATGTGACTGTGGAAGAACTGATGGTGTCCCCTACCTGGATAAAGAGTTGATATTGTAGAAAAGGGTCCTCTGCAGAACTGGTTGTCCACATGCCATCTATCACCATGAGTCCCCAGTGCCATTTTAAAACAGTACTGGGATATTTCAACAAAATGGTGGCCATCGGCATACAGACACCGTCTCCCTCTTGCATAAATGTGAATAAGATGGCTTCAGCTCCTGTTATCCACCTGTAGAGAACTCCTCATTTGGGGGCTTATTTTCATTGTTTTAGGGGACTGGGATATTGGCCATTTGTCCAAGTACCACTTCAAAACCGCACCCAACTCCGCCAGTGGGGGGTGCAGACTGGAACCACTGTCTGGCTGTGGCAGACAGAACCAGCACTAAGCACCGGGACTGAAACCACCATCTCCTGGGCTTCCGATGCTTTTACAGATTTCTCCATAGGAGGACACTGTATAATCATAAACCGTCCTGCATCGATGTCAGACCATTACCATTCAGTATTGTAGACCTGGATAGACCTGATGGCTCTGTCTCTCCTCTCCATGTAGCAATAGATCTCTATTTGAAGTGATCTGCTGCCGCATTGAGGGGTCTGGATCTGTTTTCCATGGACCAGATCCTTCCCACCATCAAAAAATAAAGTTTATATATAGTGTAGTATAAATATGTAAAATATTTCCTATTGGGAATAATCCCCGGGTTCCAACAATGACGCTGGGCAACTATGTAAGTCACATTTCTAGTGAGTTGGCACCTGTGGAAAAAATCGCTGTCCTGATAATACGAGCCTTCGTCAGCCTGCCTTAATCAATTTTTTTTTTTTTTTTTATCTTAACAGATGCCTTAATCTTAATGTTATGCAAACAATGTCCGCAAACCATTTCTTCTCCTGCGATTATCGCAATGTAGTGTTAAAAGGGGAATAAAACTCTCCTAAAGTTAAAATGCATATGTAGAATTTGAGCTTTACAATTCCACTATGTTACATAAAAGTTGCACTACTGTGATAATGTTTTATGTTTTTGGCGTAAATATATGGGGGGGGGGGCAGAAATTAAAGTGGTTGCAAATGTTCAGTTTTTTTTTTTTTTTTTTTAAATAACAAACATATACTTACCTCCACTGTGCAGTTCGTTTTGCACAGAGTGGCCCCGATCGTCCTGTTCTGGGGTCCCACGGCGGCTCTCGCGCAATAGCTAACCCCCTCTGGGAAGCTCTCTCCCGAGGGATTTACCTTGCGGGTGCGCTCCCGTGTCATACACTCGGCGGCCATAGCCGCCAAGTGTACGGCTCGGCCCCGCCCCCCCCGGCGGCCACGTCATTGGATTTGATTGACAGCAGCGGGAGCCAATGGCTGTGCTGCTATCAATCTATCCAATCAACGTCGAGACTCCATGGAGAAGAGGACGCCAGGGACGCGCAGAGCAGGTGAACGGGCTCAGGTAAGTAAAACGGGGGGCTGGGGGGCCCGTGATTGGCAGGTTTTTTTTTCACCTTAATGCATAGGATGCAGGAAAGACATTGGGGGTTCTAATAGTCCATAAAGAGGACCTGTCACCTGTCCATGCTATCACATAGGTGGCTTGTTGGTTCCCCTGTGATGGCAATAAAGTTAAATGAAAAAAAAAGTTAAAAGTTGTAAATAATCGAAAAAATATTAAAAGCCCCCTCTCACCCCCTTCATAGGTCACTGCAAATGCGCAGCATAGGTCATGCATGTTTATGTAAGCATAATTTGCACCGCACATGTAAGATATCGCAACAAGCTTTGGAGGGAGAGCAAACATTTTAGGAATATAATTCATGGTTAACTCTAAACTGATAACCTGTAAAAACCTTTAAAGCATCTTGAGAATTTGGAGCTCCATGGCTTTTTTGAGATTTTACAGGTTCCACACTTGTTAAGATGATTTATTAAAACCCCCAAATATATTTTCTGAAAGCAGAGACCCTGGAGAATAAAATGCTGGTAGTTGCAATTTTCTTTTATGTTACAAGACATTAGCACTCATATTTATCAAAACCATATTTGCGGTAGAAATGCTCTTCAGTTTATTTTGGTGCACAAAAACACAATATATTCCCCGATTTTTGGTAACACATAAATAGACGAGGTTACATTGAATTAACTATCGAACACATTAAAGCTGAGTTCCACCCAAAAATAGAACTTCCGCTTTAAGAGCAGGTGACCCCCTCACATGCCACATTTGGCATGTCATTTTTTTTGGGGGGGGTAGCGGATACCCTCTTTTTAGAGGTTTCCAGCTCCCACTTCCTGCCGGGGCTCCGCGGCGCCAGAAGGAAGTTCACCTCTCCCCCTCCCTCTCGGCAATCATCTGGGACACGTCACAGTTCCCAGATGATTGCCCGGCCAATCGCGGCGCAGCTCGTGCATGCGCAGTGCGTGCCCGGCTGTGAAGCCACAGCCGTGCGCCCACAGTCATGATGCCGGCATCGCAGAGAGGAGGGGGAGACGAGCTGGGCTTCGTATGCCTGCATCGCTGGGACAGGTGAGTGTCCGATTAATAAAAGTCAGCAGCTACACTTTTTATATGGGTGGAACTCCACTTTAAGCCTTAAAATTGAAAAACGGCGACAGACTATGGTAGGCCTAAAATTTTTGCTCTAACTCTGGTATATGCAATACATAGTGTTTGTTACAATCATTTTTGTAAGTAGATGTACTTGGTGGATTACCGATGTAGATGTGTATTTCTTTAAGTATTTTCATGTTTTTGCTTTATGGATGTTATTAATTGAGTTGAGCTGTGAGTGAAATGCTTTGTGTTGTTTGTACGGAATAATAAAGCTTAACAAGCTTTGGATTTTATGGTGTGCCACCTACTTCTTTTCATTGCACTTACTGATAGACCGGTCCAAGGATGTGATTGGCACCCAGTTAGCCAAAGGAGTGACAAAGAGATGACCCCTGTCCCCACCAGTGGCTGCCCGTCCACTAGGGGTGCACAGGTGCTGCCCCTTCTATCTATGCGTCCCGTCCCCTGATCATCTACATGCAGGGGAGACGGAGGCATGGATTCCAGTGAAGGGGGGGGGTTGGAGCACATGATTAGAGCCTGAGGCTCTAATAGGCTTCAAAAAAGGGTGATCATGTGGTGCAGAGCGCTGCTCTCCGAGCCCACCCAGTTGTGTTACAATAGCAAACATTCATTCGCTATTGTAACACTGATTCTCCTCCCAGCCAATCAGTCACCCGATGGTCGAAAGGAGAGCAGATCAGATTGGTCGGCTGGAGGAGGAGGGAGCAGACGCATGGAGGAGAGGGGACAGAAGATGGGAGCTGAGCCAACAAGCAGACTGGAGAGAAGCTGACACCGCCCGCCGTGCTGCCCGCGAGATGAGGGAAAGTGCGAGGGGGTGCTGCCCATGACCCAAAAGGGTGGCCGACGGGGGGGGGTGGCGTGGGATTATTTGCGGCCCCCCCAAAAAAAATAAACACCAGCCGCCACTGGCCCCCACCTATAACTGGCCATCACAGCGAGGAGCACATGGAAGGGCAAATGCATGAAAGCCAAAACCAGAGAAAATTCCCAGCTCAACTCACCAACCAGCTGAATTATCCTGTCCAAAAGTCTGCGTTAAAAACGTGTTTAGTTGGCACACATGTGCAAACGCATGCATAAGCTGCAAGGCCTCTTTATGGCACCCTGTGTATCACTTGCAGTCCTGACCACCTAAATTTATGAGAGTCTCCACAGTTGAAGCACATGCAATCTAATGGACAGATAAGGGGCCAATCCTCCTTAACGGCACAGGGGGGCACATTGGACACCCAGCAGATAGCATAATGGCAGCAAAGGTACCCAGAGTGTCCCCTGACCAAATTTACACCAGTAACAAAGAGATGGCACCCTGCCCCCACCTAGAACTGGCCTTCACAGCGAGGAGCACACGGAAGGGCAAACGCACGCAGTGATACAGGGTGCCGTGAAGAGGCCTTGAAGCTTACAAATGTATTTGCAAATGTGTGCGAACTAAACCCTTGATTTTAATGCATACTGTTGAACAGGTTAATTTGGTTGGTAAGCAGACTGGCTAGAAAGACAAAACCAGAGAAAATTCCCAGCTCAACTCACCAACCAAAGTAGTGGTTCACCATAAAGTCCTTGGAGCAACAAAAAGCTTTTGTTTTTTCTATTTTTTGTTACAATGTAGCATTTTGCTTTTTATATAGATTTTTTACATTTGCCATACAAAGGGATGCTCTATATATTCATATTTATGGCTCCCTGGACCAAAGATTATTCATTGCTTTGTGTGGATATATTGTACTAGATCTGTTATGCTATGCCAATAAACTGATATTTATAATGAATGATTGTGGAGGAGTTTTGATTTCTGTGGAGAAATTTGCTGCTGAAGGTTTATTCCTCATCGCTGAGTCTCTTCCTATGACATGGTGTGCTGGAGTTGTATCAGGGATGTGCAGTTAGGTAAGGCAGGGCCTCACCTGCCATGAACATTAAAAAAACCAAAATAAAAAAAAAATCGAGCTTCGAGGGTCATAGCTTGGTGACCTTTGGTCAGAGACCCCAAATTTAGGAGAGTATATAGCCTAAGCCCTACCCCACCACTGTGGCTGGTAGGACCTATGGTTCCAGAGATTACAGGGCTCATTGTGCAGCCTGTCAGAAGCTACATACAGAGCGGCCAGTTTAAATAGAAGATGGCACACTGTTTGCAGCAGACGGAGAGGATGAGCTCACAGGGCCTCTCCTCACTTCTTGTCAGAGGCACTGAGCTCAATGGACAGCTTGGAGTCTTGGACCAATGGTAAAGTACCATTGGCCCAAGCTGTCTAATAAAAATGCCGCAGTGGAGGCACGCCTCTCACTGCAGTGTCATAGAAGGGGGGCGTGTGTCTAAAAGGCCAATACTCCCTTCTAGCCCAGCCCTCTTAATTAGAAGGAAAAAACATGGGTTTATGGGTATAAGATTTACCCACAATCCCATGTGTTTCTCACACAGTTAAGAGGGAGAAACTGATTCTGTTGAAAAGGTACAAGCTAAATCATATTTCTCATTCGTTCATTGACAGACACAGCGCTTCTTTGTTCAGAACCATAGGGTTATATCACCCCCTACAGGAGTAGGACACTAGGCAGAAATAAAGGCTTGGCTATACCCATGGGCAGTCCTAGGTGATATACACCCCCCTCTCTGCTATAGGCCTTCATTTTCATAGGCCTTTTTTTCTGCCTAGTCAGGAGTAAGGACCTAGTTCCCTGCTGGGATCTCTAGTCCTGGCAATTTTTGTTTGTAGATCTCACCGGAAAAAATACAGCAATCAAATGCCAGGCTGGGCGACGGACTGGACACGTGTTTCAGTGGTCTCCCCAGTCTGTCCAGCAAGCGCTTGCAGACTGCAGCTACACGGTAGAACAGCCATGACATAGCCCTACTGGACGGGGGCTGGCCCTGCGAGTTAAACGTCTCGCGAGATCGCATGCGACCGGGTCTCTGCTCGAGTCGCAACGTCCCTCATTGCCGACAGCCCCCCACTTTGGTGGTGGGGAGGTTCTGTCTGGAGCAGTGCCCGCTTGGTCCTGGTATGGTGAATAAATGTCCCCCCCTCTCCCTGTGGTGGGTTTGTGGCAGATTCGTGTCCCTCCCCGGATCGGTCAGTTCTGCGGGTTCCCTGCACCCTCTCTTTCTGGCCCTGAGGTTCATTGGTAAACCCCCCTTTTCCCCCTCCCCCCTTCATATGGGGTAGTGTGCTGGGTGGATCCTGGGGGCGGGGGAGCGCGCTGCCAGGTGCTGTGCTTACCGGGGGTGGGGGGAGAGGCACTGGGTCTGGTGCCTGGATCCTGTCTCTCTCTCGTTTATCCTAGAGGCTACAGGGTTCTCAACTTGATCCGTGGCCGCCTACTGTAGTGCGGCCATTTTGACATAGCCGGCGTCTTCCCCTAGTGCCTGCTGACTTCCTATGGCTGGCGGCCATGTTTGTGTAGCTCAGCAGCCATGATATGGTGATATTGATTAACCCGGCGCGGACTACTGTGTTTTCTTATTCCTCAGACGCCATGTGTGCGGGTCTACACCTGAGGCAGCAAGTGCTCCTCTCTCTGCTGCAGGCTGTGGGGTGTCCTGGTGATCCGGTACCGCTACCAGCGTGGGGGGGTGTTCCATTGCAGTAGTCACTCTTGGTGTGGGGGTCTCTCTTCCCCCCATGGAGTCTCAAGAGCATATTTCCCCACCTGACCCCCTATCAGAGGCTCCAGGTCCCTCTGGGTCCCAGCCATCCGTTGACGCACTGACAGCGGCCCTGGAGTCCTTTGTGTCCCAGGTGGAGGTGGCTCTTGGGCGGTGGACTAGCAAGAAGCGCCCCCCGCCTTCCCCTGCTTCGTCTGTGTCATCAGATCCTGAATCTGATTTGGCTGCCATGGACAGGGCCCACCCTGCGGGCTCTGCGGCCGCGCGCCTAGATTTTTCAGACAGTGAGGATGATTCCTCTGCCCGGTGGCTGCGCACGAGAAAGCGGTGGTGGACGCACTGATTGCATCGGTGAAGGAAACTTTAAACTAAAAATTAGGGTGCAGCCGCGGTGGAGGCGCCGGTCCCTTTTGGCACTCACAAGCCGCCTCACGCGGCAAAAGTGTTCCCTTACCCCACCTTTTTTGACAAGTTTGTCTATAAAGAATGGAAGCGAACAAAACCACCATGATTCAGGTTGAAGACTCTCCAGCCTTTAAAGATTTGGCTAACAGGAAGGCAGAGTCTCTGAGCCGCACTATGTTCACTATTGCAAGTTTGGCGATTCAGCCAGTCTTGGCCATTGCCCTGGTGTCTCAAACGCTGACAAAGTGGGCAAAGCTGTTGCGCCGTGACCTGGATGCCTTCCAGCTGGTCCAGGGGCTGCAGTTCGTCTGTGATGCCTCTTTGGATGCGTCTCCCTTGCTTTCTAAGCTGTCTGTTTCAGCGGTAGTGCTGCGGCGGGTATTGTGGCTGAAGTGTTGGACTGTGGACCACGCTTTAAAAAAAGCCCTAACTGATATGCCTTTTCAAGGCGATCGTTTGGGGCCACTCTGGATGATATTAAGAATGTCACAGGGGGGGAAGAGTACTTTTCTTCCACAGTCAAAGAAGAGGAAGGAGCCAAGTTGCAAGCGTAGTCTTTCCTTCTCGGCACACAGGAAGTTTTTTCGTCCCTCAGGGTCCACTGACAATGGCTCGAAGTCCTTCAAGCCCCCCTTGGGAGGCTCCAAGTGACCCTGGTCGTGCAAACTGAGAGTGGGTTTCTCCAGACCCCCAGATAAGGCTCCTTCGGGATGAAGAGGTGCCCTCACCCGCAGTCCGGGTCGGGGGACGTCTTCGCTGGTTTCCGGGCCTGTGGACTTCTCTGATAAATGACATGTGGGTCCACGAGGTGATTCTGTCTGGTTACAAGATCGAGTTCCAGACTTGCCCCCCCAAGCAGATTTTTTCCAATCTGTGTTTGTCTCAGGACCGCTTGTTAGCCCTTCAGGGCACGGTACAAGGCCTGTTGCTTCAAGGGGTGATTTCCCGATTCCGGTGTCAAAACATTTCCAGGGCTTTTATTCAAACCTGTTTACGATCCCCAAAAAAAGGGGGTACGGTACGTCCGATTCTGGACCTCAAGGCCCTGAATCGCTTTGTGAGGGTGCAAAAGTTCAGAATAGAGTCCATTCGCTCCGTGGTGGCATCTCTTCATCAGGAGGACTTCATCTACATCAAGGATGCCTACCTGCACATTCCGATTTGTGCACAACACCAGCGTTTTTTCCGCTTTGCTGTGGGAGAGGAGCACTATCAGTTTGCGGCATTACCCTTTGGTCTCGCCTCCGCTCCTCAGGTCTTCACCAAAGTGTTGGCCCCGGTTCTGGCGCTGCTTCACCAACGAGGAATTGCTGTTTTGGGCTACCTGGACGACCTCCTGCTGCAACTTTGAGGGGCGATGTGGAGATCCCTATTCAGACTCTGGAAGATTTTGGGTGGCTGATAACTTACCAAAAGTCTGTGCTGATTCCAGTTCAAAAATTGGATCATCTGGGTCTGACTCTGGATTCCGCTCTGGCCAGGGTGTTCCTTCCGCAGGACAAACTCCAGAAGTTACAAGCGGCAACCCGCTCACTGCTGTCCAGTAGGTGGGTCTCCCCGCGGACTTGCATGAGGGTGCTGGGCTTGATGATGTCTACATTCGAGGCGGTCCCGTTTGCTCAGTTCCATACGAGACCCCTGCAAAAGGAGATCTTGTTAAAATGGAACAAATGTCCAGAATCTCTGGACAGTCAGATTCGGCTCAGGGTTGCTGGATGCTGGAGGAATCCAGGCTACCTATCAACATATTGGAACTCCAGCCCATCAGACTCTGGATCATTGGACAGATCGACTTCAGGGGCTCCCGATACGGATCCAGTCGGACAATGCCACAGCGTTGGCCTATGTCAACCATCAGGGAGGAACAAGGAGTGTGTTAGCGGACCTGGAAGTAGCCGTATTTCAACAGATATGTCTGTATTGGGGCTTTCCAGAGGTAGATCTGATGGCATCCCGGGTCAACAGGAAGGTGCAAAGGTTTGTGGCCAGGTCTCTGGACTTTCTGGCGGACGCCTCAGACGCTCTGGTGGCTCCGTGGGGCCAGTATTGCCTGATCTACGCCTTTCCCCCTCTCAAGCTCCTGGCTCGGCTGTTACGCAGGATCGAGGCCATAGGAAATACGGTCATTCTAGTGGCCCCAGACTGGCCTCGTCGGTCCTGTACGCCGACCTGGTACGTCTGGTCACAGATGTTCCCTGGTGACTGCCTCTCAAGGAGGATCTGCTATCCCAAGGGTCGATCTTCCACCCTGCTTTACTGTCGCTGGCTTTAACAGCCTAGCTGTTGAAAGTCGTTGTGGGAAAAGTTTGGGACTTTGATTGAGGCCATAGACATGGTGGAGATAGATTCAATAAAGGTACACATTTATTGTCATAAAATCATGAAACAAATCAATAACAGAAACCACATAGGTAAAACACATTATAATAAATGTCATTTCATGTTTGTTCATACACACTATTAAAAGTATGCATGCAATACAGGCAACTGGGGTACATCTGAGTATGGTAGCCAAGTGCCCCACAGTGGTCTGATTGATCAGTAATACATTCTAATGAGTTCATAATGGTACAGAATTGTGTTGACAATACTTGTAAATGAGACAGTGAAACCAAACATTGCATAATCAGAACAAAACAAGAAATTGTGAGGAATTTCATCGGGGTGTGGAGAGACATCCCAAGACCACCCAAAATGCCCAAAAACAGATGGTAAAGGGGGGCTTTGTATCTGCATCCCAAAATAGTAATGCCCGACGCGTTTCGTGTGTTCCACACTCATCAGGGGCGGGTGCTGATAATATATCTACAAGATATAATAAAATAATATTAGTGGAATATAGTGGACCCTATCCAAGGGGGGATAGAGAGGTGTATCCCGAAATACTTACAAGGACTCACTGTGAATGAGGTATAGTACGTATGGCACTGGGGTCAACCAATCTATGCCGGGAGCTGAGGTGATCAAAAACAGCGTGCTGGCAGGGCATACATCCAGAATTTCCCCAAAAGAACACGGGACACAGCAAGGGGGTGTGCGTGGTAAGTCAGAAAAATGGAACCAAAATGGCCACCAAAAAGCATCTGAAAGGATAAATAGTATTGAGATGTCATGAGTCTAACAAAGATACATAGTATCTGGATATCATGGTGTTCATACAATATTAAAAAGTGATATCTAATTAGTGGGATGGTGAACAATCGTCCAAAAAGCTTACCAAGGCCACTGCTAGAGAATGGTAAGGTGAACTGCAGCGTCAGATGTTTGGAAGACAATGGGGAGCTGTGCCTGGGGAAGCCAGATATACCGCTCCATACACGTGCACGCTGCCCGCCACCAGCGTCACGCAGGCACGGCTAGGAAGGGGAGGAGCTCCGACGCCGGCGGTAAAGACCGCCCTTGACAGACGCTCACTTCCCCCGCCAAGCCGGCTGAGATAGCAACGTCACATGCTTGACGTGTGGGCGTCAACACTAGACGGCACACGGGAAGCAGGAGGCGTGGCGCCGATGCGCTGTGGGGGAGCCCCCTCCCCCCAAGGCAAAGCACAAGGGGAGGGAGGGGACATAGGCCCGCAGAGCGCATCGCAGCTCCCGGCAAAAGACGGAAACAGACCCAGGACATACACCTCAAATAGAGAGGGATTCAGAGCACAGAAAACTGTGCTGAATTCTCTCACTGATATGCAAAGGAGACCAGTGTCTCTATAGCATAAGTCCAGACATAATGATTGAATATGCCGGGCTGAATGATCTCAACACCTGGGTGACAGAGAAAAAGAGAGAGGCTGTCAGTCCAGTCTATGGACCTCCATCCCTTATACCTTATACCTCATTCACAGTGAGTCCTTGTAAGTATTTCGGGATACACCTCTCTATCCCCCCTTGGATAGGGTCCACTATATTCCACTAATATTATTTTATTATATCTTGTAGATATATTATCAGCACCCGCCCCTGATGAGTGTGGAACACACGAAACGCGTCGGGCATTACTATTTTGGAATGCAGATACAAAGCCCCCCTTTACCATCTGTTTTTGGGCATTTTGGGTGGTCTTGGGATGTCTCTCCACACCCCGATGAAATTCCTCACAATTTCTTGTTTTGTTCTGATTATGCAATGTTTGGTTTCACTGTCTCATTTACAAGTATTGTCAACACAATTCTGTACCATTATGAACTCATTAGAATGTATTACTGATCAATCAGACCACTGTGGGGCACTTGGCTACCATACTCAGATGTACCCCAGTTGCCTGTATTGCATGCATACTTTTAATAGTGTGTATGAACAAACATGAAATGACATTTATTATAATGTGTTTTACCTATGTGGTTTCTGTTATTGATTTGTTTCATGATTTTATGACAATAAATGTGTACCTTTATTGAATCTATCTCCACCATGTCTACGGCCTCAATCAAAGTCCCAAACTTTTCCCACAACCTCCAAATAGGGATGGAGGCCCATTCTATATGTGCCTCATATAAAGTCCCAAACCTTCCCATTGCCAGCTGTTGAAAGTCAGGTGTTGAAGGATAGAGCCTTACCTACGTCGGTAATTCAGACACTACTCAAAGCTTAGGAAATCTACTTCCAGGAAGGTATATCATCGGACGTGGAAAGCGTATTTTTCATGGTGTGAGTCAGTGGGGTTTCACCCACGTTCCTTTTCGGTGGCTCGGATTTTGACTTTTCTTCAGAGGGGCATTGAAAAGAATTTGTCCTTGAGTACGATCAAGGGCCAGGTTTCGGCTTTGGCAGTTTTCTTTCAAAGCCCCCTGGCTTTGCATTCCCTGGTGCCGTACCTTCATTCAGGGGATGCGACATGTGGTTCCACCAGTGTGATCTCCCTTGCCACCGTGGGACTTGAATCTGGTGCTTTTGGTTCTACAGAAGCCTGCGTTTGAAAATATTCCAGAAATTCCCCTGCTCACTCTGTCTCAGAAGGTGGTCTTCTTGGTGGCTATCACCCCTGCTTGCAGGGTGTAGGAATTGGCGGCGCTATCCTGCCGCACGCCCTACCTGATGATTCATAAGGACAAGGTGGTTCTTCGTCCTTGTCCTTCGTTCCTTCCAAAAGTTATTTCTGATTTCCATTAAAATGAAGACATTGTGTTGCCTTCCCTATGTCCTAGGCCGCAACATCCGAGGGAATTTGCCTTACACACCTTGGATGTGCTTTGGGCGATCGGGGTGTATTTGGTGGCCACTGAGGCCTTTCGGAGGTCAGACTCCCTGTTTGTGATCGCGGGCCAAAGAAGGGGCTGTCTCCTTCCTCGGTAGCCATTTCTAGATGAATCAGACGGTGACTCAGGCCTATTCTGTCAGGGGTCAGGTTCCTCCCTTCCCTGTGAAGGCACACTACTCGGGCACTGAGTGTCTTCTGGGCCTTCTGTCATTGGGCGTCAGTGACGCAAGTGGGCAAGGCGGCCACCTGGTCGGTGCACACTTTCACAAAATTTTACAAAGTGGATGTGCTGGAATCTGCGGATGCCTCTTTTGGCCGCAAGGTTCTGCAGGCTGCGGTCTAGAGGGTTTTTCCCTCATAAAGGGGTTTTTCTTGCTCTTCTCTTTGAGCTCCAGGTTGTCTGGGTTTTTTGTGGCTGCCCCACTCCTCATGTTTGTCACTGCTTTGAGACATCCCATATGGTTCTGAATAAAGAAGGCTGTGTCTGTCAATGAACGAATGAGAAAATAGGATTTTTGACTTACCATAAAATCCGTTTCTGAGTTCATTGACAGACACAGCACCCGCCCCTCTATGGAGTTTTTAATACTTCTGATACTGCTTGTTACATAACTGAAGGCCTATAGCAGAGAGGGGGGTGTATATCACCTAGGACTGCCCATGGGCGTAGCCAAGCATTTTTTTCTGCCTAGTGTCCTACTCCTGTAGGGGGCGATTATAACCCCATGGTTCTGAATAAAGAAGTGCTGTTTCTGTCATTGAACACAGAGAAACTGCTTTTACGGTAAGTCAAAAATCCTATTATTATTATAAGATAATCATTTATTATTCATCTATTTACTGTGAAATTACTGGTTGGAAGCTATAACATCAAACTTCAGTCATTTGTTTGTTAACCAGTTCCGGACCAACCACCGCAGTTTTACTGCGGCAGGTTGGCTCGGCTGGGCAAATCGACGTTACATTACGTCGGGCGTGCAGCCACCTAGGGGGCGCGCGCGCCGATTGGATTAGCTTCAGAACCAATCAGTCTCCAGGCCCAGGCCGATGATTTCTGACCTGGACCTGGTGATCGGTCCTGGCGATCACCAGGTCCAGCCTTCTCCTGCCTGTTTAAGTGTAAACACAGGCAGGAGAAGTGATGTCCTCTCTCCTCGTGGAAGTCTTTTCGTTCCAGAGAGCGGAGAGAGGACATCCAAACGTGAGTTGCACTAACACTACACTGACACAGTACACACATATTTCACCCCCCCCCCATGGCCCCCCCAGGTAACCCCTTCACCCCTGTCACTGTTTCACCCAGTGCAGTGTTCATATTTTTTTGGATCACTGTACTGGTGTCATTAATGACACAAAAAAAAGTGTTGGGGTAATTAGTGGTAGGCCCAGATAGGTATAGGGACCCCCCTAATAAAGGTTTAACCCCTTGATAACCCAGTCACCAGTGATCACTGTATTAGTGTCACGGGTGACTCTGGTTAGCTAGTTATTTTTTATAGCGTCAGGACACCCGCCGTATATTACCTAATAAAAGGTTTAACTCCCTGATCACCTGGCAGGTAATATCAGTTAGGTTTTAGCACCAGACAGGGTCTGCGTTGCCCCAGGCAGTGTCAGATTAGTGCCAGTAGCGCTAACACCCACACACCATACACCTCCCTTAGTAGTATAGTATCTAAACGGATCAATATCTGATCAGATCTATACTAGCGTACCCAATAGTTTAGGGTTCCCAAAAATGCAGTGTTAGCGGGATCAGCCCAGATACCTGCTAGCACCTGCGTTTAGCCCCTCCGCCAAGCCCAGCCCACCCAAGTGCAGTATCAATCGATCACTGTCACTTACAAAACACTAAACACATAACTGCAGTGTTCACAGAGTCGGGCCTGATCCCTGCGAATGCTAACAATTTTTTTGGTAGTGTTTGAATCAGTCGCTGACAGTCGGGAGCTTTTTTTCCTGTGAGTCTCAATACTGTACCAGTAAATTTAGAGGCCAAAATGTCAAATCGAAAGTACACTAGTGAAAAGGCCTACACATTTCTGAGCATGACAGATAGTGAAGAGGAAGTCACTCATCTGTCAGATTCAGGCTCAGAATACGATCTGGTAGACAGCAGCGGCACCCTGACAGCTCTGACGACGGAGTTGTGGTCCCTGCCAAGATCAGGCATACCCGACCCCGTTCTGCTGTTGAGGTTCTAGAACCGCTGGGCTCTCGAATAGAGCAGAGAGACAGTACTAGTGCCGCTCATCATTCTGGTGAGCTGGCAAGTACCAGCGGTCTAGTACATCCTGGTCGTACATCCAGCACTGCAGTATCACTTGGTGACGTGGCGAGTCCCATAAGTGCAGTTCAAGCTGGTGAGATGGCAAGCACTAGTAGTGTCCCGCAGCCACCAAGAAGACAAAGACAGGCCCATAGTGCCCTTCCTGCAGAATATGCCAACCCTAATTGGGAACCCACCACTTCTGCAGCACCTGTACTTCCCCCATTCACTGACCAACCCGGAATTTAGGTGGAAACAGTTGATTTTGTGTCAATGGATTTTTATTCGCTGTTTTTCACAGAAAGATCTCTAGATCTATTGTGGACCAAAGCAATTTGTATGCTGGTCAATTCATTGCCACTAATCCCCAGTTGCCCCTTGCCATAGATTGGAGACTTATTACGGTCTCCGAATTTAAGGCCTTCCTGGGCCTATCCCTCCTCATGGCCGTAGTTAAAAAAAAAAAAGTGAGTTGCAGTCATATTGGTCCACTGACCCAATTCACCATACGCAGTGTTCTCTGCCTCCATGACAGGAGCATGATATGAGCAGATCTTGCGGTTCATGCACTTCAATGATAATGAACTCTGTCGTCCTCGGAGTGAAACTGGATACGATCAGCTCCACAAAATTCGGCCCCTCGTAAACCTCTTCAACCAGCAGTTTGCAGCCTTGTTTACTCCTGATCAAGTTGTCTGCGTTGATGAGTCCCTGATTAAGTTTTCTGGCCTCTTGTCTATCAAACAGTATCTTCCCAGCAAGCGTGCCAGATATGAGGTCAAAATTTACAAGCTCTGTGACAGGGCCACAGCCTATACATCTCATTATATGGTTTACGAGGGAAAAGATATTCACGTGGAGCCAGAGAACTGCCCAGACTACATAGGGAGCGCTGGTAAGATTGTGTGGGACTTGGTGTCACCCTTATTTGGCAAGAGGTACTACTTGTATGTGGACAATTATTACACAAGCGTGCCACTTTTTAGTCACCTTTTTGATTGTGGAATCGGTGCATGTGGCACAGTGCGATCTAATTGCTAGGGCTTCCTCCAACGGCTTGTAGAATCCTGACTTAGACGGGGGGAGAGCCTGCTTGAAATGTAATAAGTTGTTAGCAGTGAAGTGGAGGGATTCACGGAATGTTTTCGTTCTGTCCTCCCTTCACGCAAATACGACAGTCCAAATTCCTGCAGATACTGGTGTTGTGGAGAAACCCCTCTGTGTCCATGAATATAACCTTAATATGGGAGGGGTGGACCTCAACGACCAGTTGTTGGCGCCGTACCTAATTGTCCGTAAGGCCAGGCGCTGGTGCAAAAAAGTATCTGTATACATAGTGGCTTTGCTGAATGCTTTTGTGCTATACAAAGCTTCAGGACGAACTGGATCCTTCCTTAAATTCCAGAAAGAGATCATCTTCTGTTTCCAGACGGTGCTGTGGCCCACCTTCCCAAGGCAAATGCAGTGAGCCAGCTGCATGAGAGGCATTTTCCGTATGTCCTCCCTGGTACCCCTACCCAAAGAAACCCCCAAAGAAGATGTCATGTCTGCAGAAAACATGGATATAGGCGTGATACCCGTTTTTATTGTCCCTCCTATCCTGACCAACCTGGTCTCTGGTTTGAAATGCTACCACAAACTAGTGTAGTATTAGCATAGGGTACAGCATTGCACAGTCCTAGGGCACACGTACACAGGGTCTCGAAAGACGAGATGGCCATCACACTTTGAGAGACCCTAATCTGGAACATTTACAGTTTATAAAAACAAAAAAAACATAAAAAAAGCCAAAGAGTTATCGTTTTATTTTTCTTCTCTCTATTGTTCTCTCTCTTACGTTCGCTCTCTCTCTCTATTGTTACTGTATTTTAGAACTGTAATGTTTTATTACTGTATTTTATTGTATTTGCTTTGCAGGTATGGTAAGTCTTACTGTTATACGGTAATGTTACTTTGTTTATTGTTAACCATCATTTGCTTAGCAGGTACACCATTCAGCTGCAGCACGGGTTTATTTAACCGCTTGCCGACCGCCTCACGCAGATATACTGCGGCAGAAGGGCTCGTACAGGCAGAGTCACGTACCTGTACGTTCCCCTTTAAAAGACGGCCAGCGCGCGCGTGCTCGCGGCAAGCTCCGTGAGAGTCAAATTGCGGATACCGCGATCGCCTCACGGGGATGAAGAACGGGTAGATGCTAATGTAAACAAGCATCTCCCTGTTCTGCCTAGTGACAGTGTCACTGATCTCTGCTCCCTGTCATTGGAGCAGAGATCAGTGATGTGTCACACAGAGCCACGCCCCTCACAGTTAGAAACACGCCCCTAGGACACACTAAACCCCTACACTGCCACCTAGTGGTTAACCCCTTCACTGCCAGTGTAATTTACACAGGAATCGATGCATTTGTATAGCACTGATTGCTGTATAAATGACAATGGTCCCAAAAATGTCTGATGTGTCCGCCATAATGTCGCAGTCACAATAAAAATCGCTGATCGCCGCCATTTTAAAAAAAATTATTAATAAAAATGCCATAAAACTATTCCCTATTTTTTTTTTTTACCAAAAATATGCAGAAGAATACGTATCCACCTAGACTGAGGAAAAAAATATTTTTTTATATATTTTTGGGGGATATTTATTATAGTAAAAAATAATGCATTTTTTAAAAAATTGTCGCATTTTTTTGTTTATAGCGCAAAAAATAAAAAGCACAGGGGTGATCAAATACCACCAAAAGAAAGCTCTATTTGTGGGAAAAAAAGGACGTCAGTTTTGTTTGGGAGCCACGTTGCACGACCGCGCAATTGTCAGTTAAAGCGACGCAGTGCCGAATCGCAAAAAGTGCTCTGGTCAGGAAGGGGGTAAATTCTTCCGGGGCTGAAGTGGTTATTCTGACAGCAACACGATACGTAAAGCCGTGACTCCAGTGCTGTAGGTGATTTCACCTCCATATATTTTTTAGGCACAGATTGCGATAAAAAATAAGTTGTTTTATTGTTACCATTTTTTGCTTTTCAGTTACGCCATTCAGCTGCAGCACTGATTTATGTATCTTGACAGCAACAGCGTTTGCTCTCACTATACGTAAATCGGCGACTCCATCGCTGTAGGAGGTGATTTCACCACCACAGTTAAAAAAAAATGGTGCATGTATGCTCATCATTAGAAGTTGGTGGAGGAAGGGCAGTATTCTAAAGGTGAGCATACCCACCGATCAATCTTTTTTTTTCGTTCAGCCCACAGGCTGCATGAAAAAAAGAACATTACAATGCCCAACAAGGACCAGCAACGTACTGGTATGTTGCTGGACTTTAAATGGTTATACCATAATGATGCCTGAAGGTTTAGGTATCATCTTGGTATCATTCTTTTCAGTCAGTGGTCGGCTTTCATGTAAAAGCAATCCTTGCCGTTAATTAGCCTCTAGACTGCTTTTACAAGCAGTGGGAGGGAACGTCCCCCCTCCCGCCATCTTCCATGGTTTTCTCTGGCTCTCTTGTCCCACCAGGGAACCCGAGAATGCAGCTGGTGGTTCCGCCAGCTGACCATAGAGCTGATCAGAGACCAGAACGGCTCCAATCATCTCTATGGCCTAAGAAACCGGAAGCTACGAGCATTTCATGACTTTCGGCGGATATAAACAGCGCCATTGGGAAATTGGCAAAGCATTTTATCACACCGATCTTGGTGTGGTCAGATGCTTTGAGAGCAGAGGAGAGATCTAGGGTCTAATAGACCCCAATTTTTTCAAAAAAGAGTACCTGTCACTACTTATTGCTATCATAGGTATATTTACATTCCCTGAGCTAACAATAAAAATGATATAAAAAAAATGAAAAACAGTTTAAAAGTATAATAAAAAATCAAAATAAATAATTAAAAAAAAAAAAAGCACCCCTGTCCCCCCGCCCCCGTGCTCACGCGCAAAGGTGAAGCGTCATTTTGGTGTCATATGTAAACAGCAATTGCACCATGCATGTGAGTTATCACCGCGAAGGTCAGATCGAGAGCAGTCATTTTAGCAGTAGACCTCCCCTGTCAATCTAAAATGGTAGCATAAGATCATATTTTTTAATTTCATCAAACATTTGGGCAATATAGTGTGTTTTAGTGCATTAAAATTAAAAAAAAGTGTGTTTTTCCAAATAAATTGCATTTGAAAAATTGCTGTGCAAATACTATGTGAAAAAAAAATGTAACCCCCACCATTTTAATCTGTAGGGCATTTGCTTTAAAAAAAATATATAATGTTTGGGGGTTCAAAGTAATTTTCTTGCAAAAAAAAATATTTTTCATGTAAACAAAAAGTGTCAGAAAGGGCTTTGTCTTCAAGTGGTTAGAAGAGTGGGTGATGTGTGACATAAGCTTCTAAATGTTGTGCATAAAATGCCAGGACAGTTCAACCCCCCCAAATGACCCCTTTTTGGAAAGTAGACACCCCAAGCTATTTGCTGAGAGGCATGTTGAGTCCATGGAATATTTTAATATTTTGTCACAAGTTTTGGGAAAATTACACTTTTTTTTTTTTTTGCACAGTTGTCACTAAATGATTCATCGTTCAAACATGGCATGGTTATATGTGCAATTACACCCCAAAATGCATTCTGCTGCTTCTCCTGGGTATGGGGATACCACATGTGTGGGATTTTTTGGGAGCCTAGCCATGTACAGGACCCCGAAAACCAATCACTGCCTTCAGGATTTCTAAGGGTGTAAATTTTTTATTTCACTCTTCACTACCTATCAGTTTTGAGGGCCATAAAATGCCAAGATAGCACAACCCCCCCCCCCAAAATGACCCCATTTTGGAAAGTAGACACCCCAAGCTATTTGATGAGAGGCATGTTGAGTCCATGGAATATTTTATATTTTGCCACAAGTTGCGGGAAAATTAAATTTTTTTTTTTATTTATTTTTTTTTTACACAAAGTTGTCACTAAATGATATATTCTTCAAACATGGCATGGTTATATGTGAAATTGCGCCCCAAAATACATTCTGCTGCTTCTGAGTACGGGGATACCACATGTGTGGGATTTTTTGGGAGCCTAGCCGCGTACAGGACCCCAAAAACCAATCCCCGCCTTCAGGATTTCTAATGCCGCGTACACACGGTCGGACTTTTCGTCTACAAAAGTCCAACGGACGCTGACGGACTAAAGCTGGCTGGTAATCCGATCGTGTGTGGGCTTCTCCGGACTTTCAACTGACTTTTTTTGCCTCAAATCCGACGTACTTTAGATTTGAAACATGCTTCAAATCTTTCCGACGGACTCGAGTACGGTCGAAAAATCCGCTCGTCTGTATGCTAGTCCGACGGACAAAAACCCACGCTAGGGCAGCTATTGGCTACTGGCTATCAACTTCCTTATTTTAGTCCGGTGTACGTCATCACGTAAGAATTCGACGGACTTTTGTGTGATCGTGTGTAGGCAAGTCTGTTCGTTAGAAAGTCCGCCGCAAGTCCGTCGAAAGTCCGCCGCAAGTCCGTCGAAAGTCTGTCGGACAGGCTGTCGGACTTTTGTAGACGAAAAGTCCGACCGTGTGTACGCGGCATAAAGGCGTAAAATTGTGATTTTACTCCTCACTAGCTATCACAGTTACGGAGGCCATGAAATGTCCAGATAGCACAAAACCCCCCAAAATGACCCCATTTTGGAAAGTAGACACCCCAAGGTATTTGCTAAGAGGCATAGTGAGTATTTTGCAGATCTCATTTATTTTTGAAAATGAAGAAAGACCAGAAAAATGTGGGGTTTTTTTTTCTTTTTTTTTCTTTTTTCAATTTTCAAAACTTTGTGACAAAAAGCGAGATCTGAAAAATACTCAAGTCTCTCAGCAGATCACTTGGGGTGTCTACTACCAAAATGGGGTCATTTGGGGGGTTTTGTGCTATCTGGGCATTTCATGGCCTTCGAAACTGTGATAGGTAGTGAGGAAGTGAAATCAAAAATTCCGCCCTTAGAAAGCCTGAAGGCGGTGCTTAGTTTTCGGGGTCCTGTACACGGCTAGGCTCCCAAAAAGTCTCACACATGTGGTATCCCCGTACTCAGGAGAAGCAACAGAATGTATTTTGGGGTGTAATTCCACATGTCATGTGTGAGCAATATATCATTTAATGACAACTTTGTGTAATTTTTTTTTTTTTTGTCATTTTTCAATCACTTGTGGCAAAAAAATATTGGGGGGGGTGTTTGTATTGCCCTGCTATTTTAGAACCTCAGAAAATAACATAGGGAGTCATAAACTAAAAGCAAAACAAAATGTACCCTAGTTTGTAGACGCTATAACTTTTGCGCAAACCAATAAATATACGCTTATTGACATTTTTTTTACCAAAGACATGTGGCTGAATACATTTTGGCCTAAATGTATGACTAAAATTGAGTTTATTAAATTTTCTTTATAACAAAAAGTAGAAAATATAATTTTTTTTCAAAATTTTCAGTCCTTTTTCTGTTTATTGCAAAAAATAAAAATCGCAGAGGCAATCAAATACCAACATTGGGTACAACATTGCATGACCGCGCAATTACCAGTTAAAGCAGCGCAGTGCCAAATTGTAAAAAGTGCTCTTGTCATTGAGCTGCCAAATCCTCTGGGGCTGAAGTGGTTAAAAACACTTACAAGATATAAGTGGGAGTCATGCTCATTATAAGTATGTAGTCCTGACAGAGTTCTACTGCGTCCTACAGGCTGCTCGCACGATCCGGGTAGCTGGGAGTAGGGCTGAGCTCGATGTTCGAGTCGAACGTAAGTTCAGCTCGAACATCAGGTGTTCGCCGAACAGCGAACAATATGCGGTGTTCGCGGCAAATTGAAATGCCGCCGGAACACCGTTAAAGTCTATGGGACACTAACATGAAAATCAAAAGTGCTAATTTTAAAGGCTTATATGCAAGTTATTGTCATAAAAAGTGTTTGGGGACCTGGGTCCTGCCCCAGGGAACGTGTATCATGTAAATTTTTTTTTTAAAACAGCAGTTTTTTCGGGAGCAGTGATTTTTTTTTTTAATGCTTAACGTGAAACAATAAAAATAAAATATTCCTTTTAAATATCGTGCTTGGGGGGTGTCTATAGTATGCCTGTAAAGTGGCGCATTTTTCCCGTATTTAGAATACCACAGCAAAATGACATTTCGAAAGGAAAATTTGTCATCTAAAACTGCTTGAGGCTGTAATGAATTGTCGGGTCTCGGCAATATAGTTAAAACTCATTGAAAAAAAGAGCATGGGACCCCCCCCAGTCCATTACCAGGCCCTTTGGGTCTGGTATGAATATTAAGAGGAACCCCGAACCAAAATTTTAAAAAAATTGCGTGGGGGTCCCCCTAAAATCCATACCAGACCCTTAAGGTCTGTAATAGATTTTAAGGGGAACTCTACGGCAAAATTAAAAAAAATGGTGTAGGGGTCCCCCCAAAATACCAGACCCTTATCTGAACACGTAACCTGGCAGGCCGCAGGAAAAGAGGGGGGGCGAGAGAGAGCACCCCCCCTCCTGAACCGTACCAGGCCACATGCCCTCAACATGGGGAGGGTGCTTTGGGGTCTGACCCCAAAGCACCATGGGGACAAGAGCCTCATCCCCACAACCCTCGTCTGGTGGTTTTGGGCGTATGCGGGTGGGGGGCTTATCGGAATCTGGAAGCCCCCTTTAACAAGGGGACCCCCAGATCCCAGCCTCCCCCTGTGTGAATTGGTAATGGGGTACACCGTATCCCTACCATTTCACAAAAAAAGTGTCAAAAATGGTGAAAAAGACGAGACAGCTTGGGACAAGTCCTTTATTAAACAATAAAAATGTCCCGCAATGTCCATTCATCTTCTTCTATCATGCCGCCAACGAGCCAAGAAAAAAAAAAAAAGCAACTGATCCGCCTCCATGGGAGGCTCCCGCTGACTGATGCGTCTTCTCTGTAATATTTCTTATATAACTGAGGGTGGGGCCACCCGGTGACGTAAATGGGTGACCCCGCCCCCTCTGACACCGGGGGCTTTCCCATGGCATCAGAGGGGGCAGGGTCACCCGTTTACGTCACCGGGTGACCCTGCCCTCAGTTATATAAGAACTGTCACAGAGAAGACGCGTCACTCGGTGGGAGCCTCGCATGGAGGCGGATCGGTTGAGGGTTTTTTTTTTTTTTCGGTCCGTTGGTATGAACTTACATCATGGGACATTTTTATTTTTTTTATTTTTTAATAGAGGACTTGTCCCAAGCAGCTCTTGTCTTTTTTACCATTTTTGACACTTTTTAGTGAAATGGTAGGGGTACAATGTACCTGTTACCATTTCACACAGGAGGGGATATCAGGATTTGGGGGTCCCCTTGTTAAAGCGGGCTTCCAGATTGCGATAAGCCCCCCGCCCGCATACCCCCACAACCACCGGGCAAGGGTTATGGGGATAAGGCCCCTGTCTCCATCAACATGGGGCCAAGGTGCTTTGGGGTCAGACCCCAAAAGCACCCTCCCCAAATTGAGGGCATGTGGCCTGGTATGGTTCAGGAGGAGGGGCGCTCTCTCATCCCCCCCTCTTTTCCTGCGTCCTGCCAGGTTGTGTGCTCGGATAAGGGACTGGTATGGATTTTGGGGGGGGGACCCCTATGCCATTTTTTTTTAAAATTTGGCGCAGAGTTCCACTTAATTTCCACATCAGACTTGAAGGGCCTGGTATGGATTTTAGGGGGACCCCCAATATTACATTTTGGTTCGGGGTTCCCCTTAATATTCATACGAGACCCAAAGGGCCGGGCAATGGACTGGGGGGGGGACTCATGCCGTTTTTTTCAATGAGTTTTATCTATATTGCCGAGACCTGACAATTAATTACAGCCGCGATCAGTGTTAGTTGACAGTTTTTCCTTTAGAAATGTCATTTTGCTTTCGGACTTTTCTAAACACGGGAAAAATGTGTCACTTTACAAGCATACTATAGACACCCCCCAGGTATGATATTTAAAGGAATATTTCATTTTTATTGTTTCACTGGGGCAGGACCCGGTCCCCAAACACTTTTTATGACACTAACTTGCATATAAGCCTTTAAAATTAGCACTTTTGATTATTCATGTTCGCGTCCCATAGACTTTAATGGTGTTCATGTGTTCTGCCAAATTTTTTGGCTGTTCGGATGTTCTGGTGCGAACTGAATCGGGGGGGTGTTCGGCTCATCCCTAGCTGGGAGAGGTTTTGGTGTGATGTTGTGCTGAATAGCTGTACATTTAGGAAATCCTGGAAGTAGTAAGCTCCATGCTGTCCAGCTTGAACCGGAAGAGGAAATGATGTCACCAGCAGGGGGCGGGAGGAAGGGGTCAGGACTGTCTCTGTGGAATGATTAGACAATTTTACAGTGGGGACGGAAAGTATTCAGACCCCCTTAAATTTTTCACTTTGTTATATTGCAGCCATTTGCTAAAATCATTTAAGTTCATTTTTCCCCTCATTAATGTACACACAGCACCCCATATTGTACACACAGCACCCCATATTGACAGAAAAACA
The DNA here is from genome assembly GCA_037952925.1 of Lithobates clamitans. Taxonomy (NCBI): domain Eukaryota; kingdom Metazoa; phylum Chordata; class Amphibia; order Anura; family Ranidae; genus Lithobates; species Lithobates clamitans. The sequence continues at coordinate 483,677 of JBBGZY010002053.1, forward strand.
CAGAATTGTTGACATTTTTGCAGATTTATTAAAAACGAAAAACTGAAATATCACATGGTCCTAAGTATTCAGACTACCTTTGCTCAGTATTTAGTAGAAGCACCCTTTTGATCAAGTATAGCCATGAGCAGGGGCGTCGCTAGGGGGTGGCTATTGGGGCTATAGCCCCGAATCTGGGGTCCATAGCCCCGAGTCTCTTGCCACAGGGTCCCTGCCTAACCAGCGGGTTGTGGCCGCTGCTGCTGCAGCGGACGGGCTGGCCTCATGAGACAGGCGAGGAGAGGAGAGAAGTGAGCGGACGGACGAGCAGAGATGACATCTCTCTCCGCCCTCTCCACATCAGCGCTCTTCACAGCCGGGCCTTTTTTAATGCGGGAGCAAGGTGCAGTGGGGAGCAGAGAGATGACATTATCTCTCACTGCCCGTCACATATCAGCAATCTTCCGCCCTCACAGCACGGTGGAGTGGAGGTCACATGCTTCCTGTCATCGGTGGAGCTCCACTTTGCAGCCATTCCCCCTTGCTTCAATGTCGGAGGTGCGGTGGGGAGCAGCAAGATGACATCATCTCTCTAAGCCTGCCCCACATCACCGATCTCCTGCCCTCATTAAATAGACCAGTGCTGCCAGCCTGCTACCAAATTAGCGTCAGTGCACATTTGGTGGCATGGTAAGTGACAATCCACATCAGTTGGCAAGTGACAACCCACATCTAGTGGCAGGAGATGTGGCAATCTGCAAATGGTGGCAGGAGTTGTGGCAAGTGACATGATTGAAGCACCAACACCAGCCATTGCCTGCGAAATACGGCTTACCACCAGCGTGACTCCCGCCCGCGGGCCTGCAAAAAGGTTGGTGAACGCTGCTATGGGCTCTAGCCCCAGATCTTTTGCAGACCTAGCAACGCCCCTGGCCATGAGTCTTTTTGGGAAAGATGCAACAAATTTTTCACACCTGGATTTGGGGATCCTCTGCCATTCCTCCTTGCAGATCCTCTCCAGTTCTGTCAGGTTGGATGGTAAACGTTGGTGGACAGCCATTTTTAGGTCTCCCCAGAGATGCTCAATTGGGTTTAAGTCAGGGCTCTGGCTGGGCCATTCAAGAACAGTCATGGAGTTGTTGTGAAGCCACTCCTTCATTATTTTAGCTGTGTGCTTAGGGTCATTGTCTTGTTGGAAGGTAAACCTTTGGCCCAGTCTGGGGTTCTGAGCACTCTGGAGAAGGTTTTCATCCAGGATATCCCTGTACTTGGCCACATTCATCTTTCCCTCGATTGCAACCAGTCGTCCTGTCCCTGCAGCTGAAAAACACCCCCACAGCATGATGCTGCCACCACCATGCTTCACTGTTGGGACTGTATTGGACAGGTGATGAGAAGTGCCTGGTTTTCTCCACACATACCACTTAGAATTAAGGCTAAAAAGTTCTATCTTGGTCTCATCAGACCAGAGAATCTTATTTCTCACTATCTTGGAGTCCTTCAGGTGTTTGCTAAAAAAAAAAAAAACTCCATGCGGGCTTTCATGTGTCTTGCACTGAGGAGAGGCTTCTGTTGGGCCACTCTGCTATAAAGCCCCGACTGGTGGAGGGCTGCAGTGACTTTCTACAACTTTCTCCCATCTCCCGACTGCATCTCTGGAGCTCAGCCACAGTGATCTTTGGGTTCTTCTTTACCTCTCTCACCAAGACTCTTCTCCCCTGATAGCTCAGTTTGGCCAGATGGTCAGCTCTAGGAAAGGGTTCTGGTCATCCCAAACGTCTTCCATTTAAGGATTATGGAGGCCACTGTGCTCTTAGGAACCTTAAGTGCAGCAGAATTTTTTTGTAACCTTGGCCAGATCTGTGTCTTGCCACAATTCTGTCTCTGAGCTCTTCAGACAGTTCCTTTGACCTCATGATTCTCATTTGCTCTGACATGCACTGTGAGCTGTAAGGTCTTATATAGACAGGTGTGTGGCTTTCCTAATCAATTCCAATCAGTATAATCAAACACAGCTGGACTCAAATGAAGGTGTAGAACCCTCTCAAGGAGGATCAGAAGAAATGGACAGCACCTGAGTTAAATATATGAGTGTCACAGAAAGGACCATGTGATATTTCAGTTTTTCTTTTTTAATAAAAAATGTCAACAATTCTGTGTTTTTCTGTCAATATGGGGTGCTGTGTGTACATTAATGAGGAAAAAAATTAACTTAAATGATTTTAGCAAATGGCTGCAATATAACAAAGAGTGAAAAATGTAAGGGGGTCTGAATACTTTCCGTCCCCACTGTATATCATCATTCATTTCACACTTGTAGTGTCTACAGTTTCTATTTCTTGTTTCATAATAACTGACATTTCCGGGTTTTACATCAACTTCTCTTTTTCTTCCACAGATCTCCTTCTGTCAGATTTCTCATCCTTTTTCTAAAATACACATTATCCATTTCATAGTCCACCCCGTCTCTTCCCAACTTTTCCTTTTCCGTATTAATAATTTCATATTCCATACAATCTAATTTGTCATTAATCTCCGTTTCTAATTTGTGAAAGTTCAATTTATTTTTATACTTTGTAATTGTGAAATATCCGTTCTAATTTTGTTCAAAACAACTTCCTCATTCCCCACGATCACCCTAAGTGAAGAAGAACGTGGATTTAATGTGGAAATCCTGGATTGCCTCATTTCATCTCTGTAGAAATCAGAAGATGGGAAGGAAATGTGTTGTATGGATAGAAATTGCTTTAGCCCCTTCAATACTCAACAAAAGATTCGTCCTAATGGGACTTTAAATGAGGTGGGCACCATTTGGCCAAAAAGCATCATACCAGTAATTGAAGTATAAAGTATATGCGTTTATTCAGGTAAAAGTCATGCATACATTGGTATCATCAGCAATGGCCAGTTGTAAAACAACATACATGTGAAATAGACAATGGTACATAAATGGATGATAAGCATGTAAAACACGGGCATTGGTGTACCCTAATAGTGGAAAACATGTGATACACAAGCATCTAGTGTACCCGCCGCGTTTCGCGAGACCCAGCTCGCTCTTTAGGGGTTGATGCGTGTACAGATGTACCTATGATAGAAGAAAATGGGTAGGTGGTATAGTATTGATGGAGTAGTTGCAGAGCGTGGGAACCATAATATGGGGTCCCATACTCACCACTAAATGAGGCCAGGACAGCAGGTGTGCGGTTCCCAGAGGTAGCAGCAGGTGCCAACCGGGAACCGAGGAGGCGGAGCCGAACGGGACCCCAGTGGGGCAAACCAGAGGACAGGCATAGTGCGCATGTGAGAGTGTGTCCCCAGGAGTCTCACTGAATCCATGTGTAATGGAAACTGTAGGCGTAAAAAAGTATAATCATGCATTGAGTACTAATGGTATGTATGAATAGAAAGCCTGAGCCTTCAATACTGTGCACATATACCCCCTTCCTGCCCTGGCCCAGCTTTCAGCGCTGTCACACTTTGACAGACAATTGCGCGGTTTTTTAACACTGTATCCAAATGAGTTTTTTATCATTTTTTTTAGACAAATTGAGCTTTCTTTTGGTGGTATTTATTCACCACTGGGGTTTTTATTTTTTGCTAAAAACAAATTTAAAAAGTCTGAAAATTAAAAAAAAAAAAGAAATAATGTGCGCTGATGAGGCTGCACTGATAGGCAGTACTGATGGGCACTGACATGCATCACTGATGGACGCTGATAGGCAGCACTGATGGGCACTAGGGATGAGCTTTCGATTTCGAGTCGAACTCATGTTCGACTCGAACATCGGCTGTTGGCCAGTTCGTCGAACAGCGAACAATTTAGGTGTTTGCGGCAAATTCAAAAGCCGCGGAAGACCCTTTAAAAGTCTATGGGAGAAATCAAAAGTGCTAATTTTAAAGGCTTATATGTAAGTTATTGTCATAAAAAGTATGCCTGTAAAGGGGCGCATGTTTCCAGTGTTTAGAACAGTCTGACAGCAAAATGACATTTCAAAGGAAAAAAGTAATTTAAAACTACTCGCGGCTATTAATGAATTGCCGGTCCGACAATACACATAAAAGTTCATTGATAAAAACTGCATGGGATTTCCCCACAGGGGAACCCCGAACCAAAATAAAAAAAAAAACCTGGCGTGGGGGTCCCCCTAAATTCCATACCAGGCCCTTCAGGTCTGGTATGGATATTAAGGGGAACCCCACACCAAAATTAAAAAAAGTGGCGTGGGGTCCCCCCAAAAATCTATACCAGACCCTTATCCGAGCACACAACCTGGCAGGCCGCAGGAAAAGAGGGGGGGATGAGAGAGCGCCCCCCCTCCTGAACCATACCAGGCCACATGCCCTCAACATTGGGAGGGTGCTTTGGGGTAGCCCACCAAAGCACCTTGTCCCCATGTTGATGAGGACAAGGGCCTCATCCCCACAACCCTTGGCCGGTGTTTGTGGGGGTCTGCAGGCTGGGGGGGCTTTAACAAGGGGACCCCCAGATCTCGGCCCCCCCGTGTGAAATGGTAAGGGGGTACAAAAGTACCCCTACCATTTCACAAAAAAAATGTTAAAAATGACAAGAGACAGTTTTTGACAATTCCTTTATTTAAAGTCTTCTTTTTTCCATCTTCTACCTTCTTTCTTCTATCTTCCTTCGGTTTTTTTCCTCCATCTTCTTCTTCCTCCGATCCTCTTCTTCTTTCTTCGGTGTTCTCGTCCGGCATCTCCCTCCGCGGCATCTTCTTTTCTTCATCTTCTTCTTTTCATCTTCTTTTCGGGCCGCTCCGCATCCATGATTGGATGGGAGGCTCCTGCTGTGTGACGCTTCTCTCCATCTTTTTCTCTTCATCTTCTTCTCTTCATTTGCAAAGTACCCTCCCCATCGGAATAATGTGACATTCCACTCAAATCACTCTCCCGTGCCGAACAACCGCCCGCGGACTCGCCGGGCCGTGCCGCCCTCTGGTCCTGGTGAGTAGAAGTTCTCAGAGCGGAACTTCCTCTTCTCCTCCAGCCATTGAGAGGTCTAGTCGTCCTCCTCCAGGAACATCACGGTCACCGCAGCAGCTGGAATCTCCACTCATACCCGACATGCCCAGAGATGTTTGGAGACCAATCCAGGAGATTTCTTTTTCCACCAACCTGTCATCCCTTACTTTTATGTAACGATTACACGTTATTGTAAACATTAAATACTTGCACTCAGAGGCGCTTTTCTGCTTTTTTTCTTGTTCTATCTACCAGAGCTGGCTTCCCTCATGTGAAAAGCTGTGCCCTCAGTGTCGGTTCTACCTTTATGATGTTATAAACATCCACCACCAAAGACAGTTTGTCTTATTACTACTTGGACATTTTTTTTTAAATCACTGCTCCAGAAAAGCCCGAAGAAAAGCAGCATAGTGAATGGAATGGAGGGCTGGGCATGACTGAGGGAACAGTGAGCTAGGCAGGGTATGTTACATCGGTCTGGATTGGGTAGTTGGGGCAGTAGGAGGGCAGCAAGAGGTTTAGGTTAGAGGCAACCCCCTCCCCATCACCAGTGGTGGGAGGAGAGCGCTTGGAGGAGCGTGTGTCATGCCTGCCACAGAGGAACTGATGTCCCAACTGAGGGCCGCAGCGGCAGTCAGGTGAGGGGGCTCTGGATGCCAGCACCGTGGGGCGGGAGTCCACATGAGCTCGGTGGTCCAGGCCACCGGAGCGCTTCTCCCAGACGATGAGAACCGCAGCGGCCACCAGGCCTTCCCAGTCCACAGCTGGCGGCCCCCCGTTGCCAGGTGGCCAGTGCAAGTGAGCGGATGGCGGAGATGTCCAGGGGCAACCAAGTTCTGGAGCACCACGGGGTGGGAGTCCACATGAGCTAAGAGGTCCAGGCCGCCGGAGCGCTTCTCCCCGAACTCCCCCCCCAAGGGCCCAGTGTCACACAGGGAGTCCCATCCGGGCCCCCCCGCGAAGCATATGTCCGTGCCGGCGGTGGAGGGTCCTGGGAGGAATCACTAGCAGAGACGGGAATTGACGTGCAGGCCCTCCGGTATGACCGGGGCCCACCCCAGGCCCGCTACGCGGCGGGAGATGGAAGAAACGGGCTCCGAACCTGGCGAGGGGGCTGCGGGGGCGGGGCCTCAGCGGGGGATGAGAACCGCAGTGGCCTTCCCAGTCCACAGCCAGCAGACCCCAATTGCCAGATGTCCGGTGCAGGCGAGCGGATGGCGGAGGCCCGGGAAAAGCGTCAAGGAAATCGGTGGGTGGATCCAGCGTGAGGAGGCAGGGCCCACGTCAGCGCGGATTCTCAGCATCCATGGATGGATCCCCTGGAGGGCTGTCGTTGCAGGAGGAAGAGATGGTGGATCCATTGCTCAGAGCGGGGGAGCTCTCCCTGTTGGAGGAGGAGGAGCCTCGCGGAAGCCTGGCAGCGATGGAGGTGGGACCTTCAGCTGGTGGGACCCTTCCTAGGCAGCCTGGTAAGTCCACTTTTTCTTTGTGTTCTCAGGGGGAGATAAAAAAGGGGGGGATGGACCTAGGTCCGGGACACAGCCCCCTTGCCAGCGGGCGGTATCGCCTGTGGTTTCCCCTCTGGCCGCGGTGGTCAGTGACAACGCAACGCCACTCGGCGGGAGATGGAAGAAGTGGACTCCACCCCTGGTGAGAGGGCTGTGGGGGCGGGGCCTCGGCAGGGAATGAGAACCGCAGCGGCCGCCGGGTCTTCCCAGTCCACAGCTGGCGGCCCCCAGTTGCCAGATGGCCAGTGCAAGTGAGCGGATTGCGGAGATGTCCAGGGGCAACCAAGTGCTGGAGCACCACGGGGTGGGAGTCCACACGAGCTAAGAGGTCCAGGCCGCCGGAGCGCTTCTCCCCGAACTCCCCCCCAAGGGCCCAGCGTCACACAGGGAGTCCCATCTGGGCCCTTTCAGGGCCCCCGCAAAGCGCATGTCCGTGCCGGCGGTGGGGGGTCCTGGGAGGAATCCCCAGCAGAGACAGGGCTTGGCGGGCAGGCCCTCTGGTATGACCGGGTGTGGGCCCACCACGCGGTGGGGGATGGAAGAAGCAGACTCCACCCCTGGCGAGGGGGCTGCGGGTGTGCGGCCTCAGCAGGGGATGAAAACTGCAGCGGCCGCCGGGCCTTCCCAGTCCACAGCTGGCAGGCCCCCCATTGCCAGATGGCTGGTGCAGGCGAGCGGATGGCGGTGTCCAGGGGCAACTAAGTGCTGGAGGCCACTTTTTCTTGGGTTCTTGGGGGGGCGGGCCTAGGTCCGGGACACAGCCCCCTTGCCAGAGGGCGGTGTCGCCCGTGGTTTCCCCTCTGGCCGTGGTAGTCAGTGACAACGCAACGGCGGAGGCGGGATTGCGGGGGGTTCTCAGCGGGTTTGAAGGAGTTGGTACACAGGTTCAAGCCTGGGGTGAGCAGGCTGGCTTCACCTGCGGCAGCCTGGATGGAACCCAGGGGGGGCGTCCGGGCTGGGGGACTCCGGGTCCAGGGTGCCGCCAGCACCCCCCGCTGTGACTACGGCGCCCGCTGTAGTGGAAACTGCGGCGGGAGGCTGGGACGCGGCAGACAAGGAAGGAGCAGGGGACAAAGCGGGGTCGGCGGGGGATACAGCAAAAAAAAGTACCTGGTCAGGTTGGCAGACTCAGCAAGGTATACGTGTGTTTTGAGGGCCCCCTGGGGGCTTACCCGAAACCGGAGGTTAGGGAGAAGATATGGAAAGGTGAGTATGTGGAGATATTCTTACTGCTGCCACTAGAGAAGTTCAATGTAGACAGGGTCAAGCCGGAGGATAACAAGGAGGATGAAGAGAAGCGGAGATACCGGCTCATCCCAAGGACTTTCCTGAACTAGCTCCAGGCGTTTGCCATTATGGCGAGTGTGATCGGCGAAAAGAACCCCAAACACTGTTCAGCGCTGTCTTGCTACCTGGACGTGGTTGGTGAAGCACATAGAGTCTACAGGGGTAGCGCATGGCTGCGATATGTTGAACAGTTTCAGCAGCGAAAAGCGATACGCCCATCCTTATGGTGGGATTACAAGGACATTAGCTTGTGGATGCGTCTGATGATGTCAGCGAGGTCACCTAGTCAGTTTTTTCAAGGGGGGGCGGTCTATCCGGATAGAGAGGCGGCACAGTTGTGCCTGGGGTTTTTGGAGGGGTTTCAAATTCCTGCTACCCTAGTCTCTGCCCCCCGTTTCCCGAAACTTGCGCTCGGCTTTGCGACATCCCAATGTGGTTTCAGAGAAACTGCGGAAGGAAGTGGCGTTGGGACGCATTGGGGGCTACTTCTCTTTGTTGCCAATCACAGATCTGGTGGACTCACCCTTGGGGGTCGTGCCCAAGAAAGAGCCTAACAAATTCAGGCTGATTTACCACCTTTCCTTCCCTAAGGAGGGTCGGTCAATGATGCGATTGACCCAGAGATATGCGCTGTTTTGTACACTTCCCTCGATGCGGCTGTTTTCTGTGTGTGGAGGTATGGGCCAGGGGCTAGGATGGCAAAATCCGACATGGAGTTGGCTTTCTGACTGCTTCCTGTTCATCCTGACAGTTTCCGTTCGCTAGGTTGTCATTGGCAAGAAGAATTCTACATGGATCGCTGCCTACCCATGGGCTGTTCTATCTCATGTGCATTGTTTGAGCGGTTCAGTTATTTCGTGGAGTGTGTTGAACGTGACGTCGTGGGAGTGAGTTCCATTATCCATTACTTGGATGATTTCCTGTGTGTGGGACCAGCCTCGTCCGAGGTCTGTGCAGTGTTTTGGCTACGTTGGAGCACGTCGCGGCTAGATTTGCATTTTTCATTCCCTTGGATTTGGGGGATTCTGGGATTGCGCAAGGTACAACTTCGGACTCTACAGTCATTGTTGGGTAAGCTGAACTTTGCGTGTCGCATTATCCCGATGGGGAGGGAATTTTGCAGACGGCTGTTGGCAAGTACGGCGGGGGCTAAGACACCCAATCATTTTGTGCACCTGGTATGGGAGCACAGGGAGGATCTGAGAATATGGCACGTGTTCTTGTCAGGTTTTAACGGGAGGGCACTATAGATGTCGGGACCGGTTAGCAACTTTGATTTGGAGATTCACACGGATGTGGCCGGGTCATTTGGCTTTGGGGCATTTTTCCAGGGCAAGGGGAGCGCAGGTCCTTGGCCGGATTCGTGGAAATGCTGAGGATTCGTGGTCTGCTGAGGAACATGGTATTGCTGAAATTGTTTCCAGTCGTGCTGGCAGTAGAGTTGTGGGGGGGAGTCCTTCAGGAACTTGAAAGTGGGCTTTCATGGGGACAATCTGGGGGTGGTGCAGATCATCAATAGGGTGTTGGCGTCATCCCCGCCAGTGGTGCAGCTTTTCAGGCATGTGGTGTTGCGCTGCATGCAATTTAATGTTTTTATTTATGCTGTGCACCTCCCGGGAGTTGAAAACGTCATTGCCGACACTTTGTCTCGCTTTCAGTGGGACAAGTTTCGGGAATTGTTTATTGCATGATCACAACACAAAAAGGTGCAACGTTTTGGAGTCACGCAGGACCCCTTCGTCAGGCATGTGATGACGAAGGGGTCCTGCGTGACTCCGAAACGTTGCACCTTTTTGTGTTGTGATCAAGCAATAAACTAAACCGTTTGGACGCCACGTGTGCTGATCCTTGGTGTGCTGGCAAATATCTACATTGTGACTTGAACCAGTATCCAGCTGGTTGTTGCTGCAGCACCCGACCTTTAAGAGCTTATACCAGGAACGTGTGCGATGGGAATATGAAACATTACAAGTTTCGGGAATTGGCACCTGACCCTTACCACTTACCCCCAGACCCTTACCACATACCAACTCTCGGATCCACTCCTGCTCCCCTCTTACACCAATCAGGTAAGTGCCCACATTTACATGCCCCACCTATTAATTACTCCACCTCATCTCAAACCCCCTCTGATCCAGTCATGTTGGTCCTCCGCTTAGTCTTTGCCCCTACTACAGGCCTCTCTTGTGCAGTGCTCACCATGTCATGTGCTGTGCCATGAAGTGCCCACCATGTCATGTGCTGTGCCATGCAGTGCCCACCATGTCATGTGCTGTGCCATGCAGTGCCCACTATGTAATGTGCAGTGCCCACCATGTCATGTGCTGTGCCTTGCAGTGGCCACCATGTCACGTGCTGTGCCTTGCAGTGCCCACCATGTAATGTGCAGTGCCTACCATGTCATGTGCAGTGCATTGCAGTGCTCACCATGTAATGTGCAGTGCCCACCATGTCATGTGCTGTGCCATGAAGTGCCCACCATGTCATGTGCTGTGCCATGCAGTGCCCACTATGTAATGTGCAGTGCCCACCATGTCATGTGCTGTGCCATGAAGTGCCCACCATGTCATGTGCTGTGCCTTGCAGTGGCCACCATGTCACGTGCTGTGCCTTGCAGTGCCCACCATGTAATGTGCAGTGCCTACCATGTCATGTGCAGTGCCCACCATGCCATGTGCTGTGCCATGCAGGGCACACCGTGTCATGTGCTGTGCATTGCAGTGCTCACCATGTCATGAGATGTGCCATGCAGTGCCTGCCATGTAATGGACAATGCCCACTATGTCATGTGCTGTGCCTTGCAGTGCCCACTATGTCATGTGCTGTGCCTTGCAGTGCCCACTATGTCATGTGTTGTCCTTTCCAGTGTCCACTATGTAATGTGCTGTGCCCACCATGAAATGTGCTGCGCCGTGCAGTGCCCACCATGTCATGTGCAGTGGCCACCATTTAATGTGCTGTGCCATGCAGTGCCCACCGTGTAATGTGCAGTACCCACCATGTCATGGGCAGTGCAGTACCCACAATGGAATATGCTCTGCAGTGCTCACCATGTCATTTGCTGTGCCACCCATGTGATGTACTGTGCTGTGCTATTACCCCCCCCCCACTCACCCCCTGACTCTCTCTCACCCCCTATTCCCTCTCTCTGTCTCTCTCACCCCCCTCTCTTTCACCTTCCCCCCTTCCTCTCCTCCCCTCTCTATCACCCCCTCCCCTCCCCCTCGCTCGCTCTCTCTCTTTAATTCTTTTTAACAAAAAAAAATGGTGTTTGTATTTTATTTATTTTCATAAAAAGTCCCAGCAAAATCCTTATCACCAGGCCCAGGATGCTCTTAATCCGGCCCTGATTGGACAAGGGGGGCGGTGCCCGTGCGCCCCCTATGGATGGGCCGCCACTGAGACCGACACCCACCCATCGAGTCATTTTGATATTTGCATAACTCCTCCCAAGAGCCGTCCCACTGCTGATGTCAGGACTGAGGGCTCCTGAGAAGAGTACTGGGGCCGGGTGCTGTGAGGTTCTCAGAAAACTCTGTATTTACAGACTATATATATATTTTCTATGTTGGATGGACTTGTGTGTTTTTTTTTTTTTCCAGCCAGATTAACTATAGCACTCTGCTGGCCCCTCCCACCAGCCACGATCTGCCTGCATTGTATATAGAAGTACAGAGACCTGGTGATGACATCACCGGGTACAATATATGGTGTGTGATAAATACAGGAATGGAAATGTCATTATCATGTTGAAGGGGGAGGGGAATATAAGAAGAATAATCTTCAGCTCTTATGACTGCAGCCCATGTCCTCCGATACAATGAGAATTCTCAGATATAACATTGATGATGATCAGACGGGGAATCGATCGCTCTCTCTGATGGAAGTCTGCGATGTGATATTCATACGATCACCTGTAGATTGATTCCTCTTCTGTAGGGTCACCGATCGATTTCTCTTTATGACATTCATGGGAGACGAAGGAGAAAAAAAAGTGACAATCACTGACTTTGTTTTATAGTTTTGTGTATCACAGGAAATGGGAAGGAACTTCTCATGACTTCCTGTCTGAGACACGGCAGGAAATGAGAGGAAATCTCTCCAAAGTAAGGAGAGTCCCAGGAGCCGGTGTCCCCACTGGAAGGTTTCCCCCTCACTTCCTGTTCTGGTGACAACTCTAACATTTTAGATTTGTATAAAACTTTGGGGGGGATATTTACTACAACTGAAAAGTGCAAAATCCGCAACTAATCAGCTTCCAGGTTTTATCGCCAAAGCTTAATTGAAGAAGCGGATGTTAGAAGCTGATTGGCTGCCAGGCACAGCCGCACCGGATTCTGAGTGCTCCGGTTTTAATAAATCTCCTCCTATTTCATCCCTCACCGCTTCCAGGAAAACGAAGAGAACTGAGAAATAATCATTTACTATTCTAATATTTGTATCATGTGGAATACATTTGTGATCTTTGTGAGGGCGATTGTTCACATTTTATAAATGATGTATGTGTGGATATGTACAGTATATATATATATATACACTCACCGGACACTTTATTAGGTGCGCCTGTTCAGTTGCTCGGTAGCACAAATTGATAATCAGCCAATCACATGGCAGCAACTTAATGCATTTCGGCATCTAGACATGGTGAAGACGACTTGCTGAAGATCAAACCGAGCATCAGGGGGAAAAAAGGGGATCTCTGTGACTTTGAACGTTTCAGCTCCGACATTCAGATGGTGGGGTCAGAATTTGGTGCATGGACCCATCCTGCCTTGTATCACCGGTTCAGGCTGGTGGTGGGGGTGTAATGGTGTGGGGGATGGGGTATCACCGGTTCAGGCTGGTGGTGGGGATGTAATGGTGTGGGGGATGGGATATCACTGGTTCAGGCTGGTGGTGGGGATGTAATGGTGTGGGGGATGGGATATCACCGGTTCAGGCTGGTGGTGGGGGTGTAATGGTGTGGGGGATGGGATATCACCGGTTCAGGCTGGTGGTGGGGGTGTAATGGTGTGGGGGATGGGATATCACCGGTTCAGGCTGGTGGTGGGGGTGTAATGGTGTGGGGGATGGGATATCACTGGTTCAGGCTGGTGGTGGAGGTGTAATGGTGTGGGGGATGGGGTATCACCGGTTCAGGCTGGTGGTGGGGGTGTAATGGTGTGGGGGATGGGATATCACTGGTTCAGGCTGGTGGTGGGGATGTAATGGTGTGGGGGATGGGATATCACCGGTTCAGGCTGGTGGTGGGGGTGTAATGGTGTGGGGGATGGGATATCACCGGTTCAGGCTGGTGGTGGGGGTGTAATGGTGTGGGGGATGGGATATCACTGGTTCAGGCTGGTGGTGGGGGTGTAATGGTGTGGGGGATGGGATATCATCGGTTCAGGCTGGTGGTGGGGATGTAATGGTGTGGGGGATGGGATATCACCGGTTCAGGCTGGTGGTGGGGGTGTAATGGTGTTGGGGATGGGATATCACCGGTTCAGGCTGGTGGTGGGGGTGTAATGGTGTGGGGGATGGGGTATCACCGGTTCAGGCTGGTGGTGGGGGTGTAATGGTGTGGGGGATGGGATATCACCGGTTCAGGCTGGTGGTGGGGGTGTAATGGTGTGGGGGATGGGATATCACTGGTTCAGGCTGGTGGTGGGGGTGTAATGGTGTGGGGGATGGGGTATCACTGGTCCAGGCTGGTGGTGGGGGTGTAATAGTGAGGGGGGGATATTTTCTTGGCACATTTTGGACCCCTTAGTACCAATTGATCATGGTTTAATCACCACGGCCTACCTGAGTATTGTTGCTGACCATGTCCATCCTTTTATGACTACAGTGTCCCCATCTTCTGATGGCTCCTTCCAGCAGGATAATGCTCCATGTCACAAAGCTCCAATCATCTCACCACTGGACAATGAGGTCCCTGTCCTCCAATGGCCTCCACACTCACCACGTCTCATCCAATAGAGCACCTTTGGGATGTGGTGGAACGGGAGATTGGCATCATGGATGTGCAGCTGACAAATCTGCAGCAACTGTGTGATGTTATCATGTCACTATGGAGCAAAATCTCTGAGGAACGTTTTCAACACCTTGTTGTATCTATGCCACCAAGAATGAAGGGAAAAGGGGGTCCAACCTGCTACTAGCAAGGAGGACCCAATGAAGTATCCGGTGAGGGTATGTATGTAGTGCTGAGGTCGGAGAGCTACAATGTAAAATATTGATGTATTGAATACAATGATAATAAAGTATCTAATGCTGTGAGGGTGAATGGTTACAATGTAACATACATGGAATATCCGTCACACCTCCACCAATCAGCACATCACACAGAACACGGGTCACATGTTGTTGTTTATTTACTGAAATGAAAACATCCTTCTATTACACATAATACATCCGCACACTTTCTGCCTCGGTGACAATGGCCACGGGGTGAATAGAGGGTGAATCTCCCCGGCGGGACACAGACACAAGTTCTGATTAAAGTTTGGACTTTTTCTATACTTATGGTGGGAGGGTTGTAAGGTGTGTCCAGTCCTCCAGGATCAGCAGGGTGGGGGGGAGGGGGGCTGGAATTCTGGGAATGTGCCCAGGATTAACCCGTCATTGCTGACACAGCTGCACCTTGCTCCTGTCCAGAGTGACTCTCAGACTCGAGGGAGGGGGAGGGCAGGCGGTGTGAGGCCTGCATGAGGATCCTGTACAGACCGGCCCAGGAATGTTACTGCAGGAAAAGTCACAGGAGACCAAACCCAGGGACTCCACCACTAAACCAGGGACTCCACCACTAAACCAGGGACTCCACCACTAAACCAGGGACTCCACCACTAAACCCAGGGACTCCACCACTAAAACCAGGGACTCCACCACTAAAACCAGGGACTCCACCACTAAAACCAGGGACTCCGCCACTAAAGTCAGGGACCTCCGTACCGGGGTCTTCTTAAACTTTTCTCCTTACTGAGCCATGACTGCTGAATGTTGTAGTTCTACTCCAACTCCACACTAAAGGATAAAATCCTGATCTGAGGTTGTGCGGGATCTATTGACTACTCCTTGGATACTCTACAGGATCTAGTGACTGCTTTCTTAGGACCATGTGTGGCATCTAGTAACCAATCTTTAGATACTCTGTTGGAGCTAGTACCACTCTTTGGATCTAATTTTGGACCTAGTAACCACTCTTTGGATCTCCTGTTGGACCTAGTGATCTTTCTTTGAATCTCCTGTTTTACTTAGTGACCTCTCAGGATCGCCCGCTGGACCTAGTGATCTCTCTTTGGATCTCCTATTGGACCTAGTGACCTCCCTTAGGATCTCCGTTGAACCTATTAACCACTCTTTGGATCTCCTATTGGACCTAGTGACCTCCCTTAGGATCTCCTGTTGGACCTGATGACTTCTCTTAGGGTGTGTGGTACCTAGTGATCTCTCTTGGCATCTTCTGCTGGATTTGGTGACCTCTCTTAGGACCCCCTGTTGGACCTAGTGACCTCCCTTAGGATCTCCTGTTGGACCTATTAACCACTCTTTGGATCACCTATTGGACTTAGTGACCTCTCTTAGGATCTACTGTTGGACCTGATGACTTCTCTTAGGGTGTGTGGTATCTAGTGATCTCTCTTGGCATCTTCTGCTGGATTTGGTGACCTCTCTTAGGGTCTCTTGACCTCTCTAATGATCTTATTTTTCTGTTCATTCTTGTTAGGCACCTTGGAAAGGATCTGTGCTCCCTGGATAGGAGATTTTGGATTGTTTTGTTAGTTTCTGTCTCTCTTGCCTCATCTTCTTTTTTTCTGGAGAATTTTACAGAATTTTGACTTTAATAAGATGGCGAAGTCCGGTGCTCTGGATGAGATTTCGGGGGAGCTGCGGGCACACTGCCCACAGTGCCAGGAGATGTTCTCAGACCCCCGGGTGCTGCCCTGCCTACATACCCTCTGCATGGACTGCCTGAGCAAGCTGGAGCCCTTCACCACCATGGAGAAGGGGCAGAAACGGAGGAGCCTCCTGTGTCCGATGTGCGATTCAGAGGTGGCGCTGCCAGCGGGGGGAGTGAAGGATTTCTTACCTGACATGCTGGCGCAGACAGAGGTGCTGCGTGAACGGCTGCGGAGCGGAGGGCACCAGATGCCATGTGACCTGTGCGCAGATGGAAAGGGTGAGAGACGCTGCCAGGAGTGCAAGATCAACATGTGCGAGTTCTGCTGCCAGGCGCACAGGTGAGCGGGAAAGGGGAGCACATGGGCACATCAGCCGCAGGGACCAAACAGATATTCAGAATATCTAAGACTTTGTTATACAATTTTGCAAACAGGTAATTTTTCTCCCTCACTGATGTGCGCTGATGAGGTGGCATGGATGAGCGCTGATGAGGTGGCACTGGGGGGTATTGATGAGGAGGCACAGATAGGCCCCACTGATGGGCACCGGTAGGTGGCACTGATGGGCACCGGTAGGTGGCACTGATTGGCAGCACTGGTGGGCACTGTTGGGACTGCACTAATAATCAGGGCATTGATAATCACTGTCCTGATTATCAGTTTAATGTCCCTTTTACACAAGCTGGTTATTGTCTCTCTTCTCCTCTCCTCGTGCTGTCAGTGCAAGAAAAGGAATGCCGATAACCAGCTTCTGTTTACATCATGATCAGCTGTGATTGGCCACAGCTGATCACATGGTAAAGAGCCACTGACCTCAGTTTGTGATCAGCAGTGTCCAGAGGACACTGCGATCACAGAACACGCCGCCCGCGTGCTGCAGCGGGCACCCTGTGGGCACAATCACGAGAGAATGGTGTATGACAGTGTCCCAGAACTGGACAGCCGCGATGTAGCCGTCATTCGACTTCAGCGCAGTCGGCAAATGGTCCAACCAAAAGTTTTTTTCTAGTTCTGGTTGGAATGGGGAAGGATAAGAACCCCTGTCAGGTTTTTACTGTAATCCCAGGCTTCCATTAGAGAGATTTCCTTCCTACTCTACTAAAGAGAAGCCTTTGTATAGAAGTATAGAAGTGTTCTTGTTGCAATAGGGACAAAAATCTAACTATTCCAAGAGCTCTGTCCTTCCCCGACTCCTTTAAAAATAAAATCTTTTATTCTCACGATCGGTGTTGATGTTGGAGAATTCCCCTCACTTCCTGTTTACTAAAATGTTGTCACCAGGATGATAATTGAGGGGAAATCTCTCTAATGGAGACCCAGGTAACCATAAAACCTGAGAGGGGTTCCAATACTTCCCAACTCCTCCAAAAATTAAAAAGAAGAGTTTTGGATGGACATATCATTGAAGTATTGTGCTAGAAGGGATCAGATCAGTAATACAGGAGAAGGAAGTACATATATATATATATATATATATACTGTGTGTACAGATTGTATCATTTGGGGAAGTGCCGCATAGATGGGGATGTGGAATATATAATATGATGACTTCGCACATCCATCACACCCAGAATTGTATCTGATAATATTTGCTGAGATTTCCATGGGGGGGGGGGGGTATTTTGGGATGGAGGCCAGGCAGTGCAGACTTCCTCTGTCTATATATAATGAAGGAGGTGGAGGCCTTGAGCTGGTGGACATCTGATGTTCGGCAGCTCAATATTGTACCCGCTAAAGAGTGTTGTGTGTATGACACGGATACAATGCATGGAGAGGACTGGAGATCCCGACAGGTACAATGTAGAGAAGAGTTCAGCACATTCTTTTAAGCAGATAACCTAACAGGGCCCTCTGATTCCTCTTGTACCAAACTGTATTGTAACTGTAATGTCTGCCTTCATTTTGTAAAGCACTGCGCAAACTGTTGGCACTATATTATACATGATTTTATATATTATACACAATGGCGCTATATATATCTTGTATAATAATAATAAGGCCACATTGAACAGTAAGTAAGGTTTGAAGAAAAATATAATACAAATATCACTGTAAAAATAAAAACCTATCCTACCTTGTTGGTTTTAGTAATGTGTAGTACAGGGGTCAGTAGTATGTTACAGAGACCAGGAGTCAGGAGTAAGTAAAGCAGAGTTTAGAAGTCAGTAGTAAGTGACACAGAGTGCGGGGTTTGTAGTAATTAATGAAGAATGCAGGGGTCAGAAGTAAATAATAGTTCAGAGGTCAGTAGTAATGCAGAGTTGCAGCATCCTGCTCCAATCAACAGAGCTCTGACAATCCTCCCTGCACACTGCTCAAATCAACAGAGCTCTGACAATCCTCCCTGCACACTGCTCCAATCAACAGAGCTCTGACACTCCTCCCCGTACACTGCTCCAATCAACAGAGCTCTGACACTCCTCCCTGCACATTTCTCAAATCAACAGAGCTCTGACACTCCTCCCCGTACACTGCTCCAATCAACAGAGCTCTGACACTCCTCCTCGCACACTGCTCCAATCAACAGAGCTCTGACACTCCTCCCTGCACACTGCTCCAATCAACAGAGCTCTGACACTCCTCCCTGCACACTGCACCAATCAACAGAGCTCTGACACTCCTCCCTGCACACTGCACCAATCAACAGAACTCTGACACTCCTCCTCGCACACTGCTCCAATCAACAGAGCTCTGACAATCCTCCCTGTACACTGCTCCAATCAAGAGAGCTCTGACACTCCTCCCTGTACACTGCTCCAATCAACAGAGCTCTGACACTCCTCCCTGGACACTGCTCCAATCAACAGAGCTCTGACACTCCTCCCTGCACACTGCTCCAATCACCAGAGCTCAGACACTCCTCCCAGCACACTGCTCCAATCAACGGAGCTCTGACACTCCTCCCTGGACACTGCTCCAATCAACAGAGCTCTGACACTCCTCCCTGCACACTGCTCCAATCAACAGAGCTCTGACACTCCTCCCTGCACACTTCTCCAATCAACAGAGCTCTGACACTCCTCTGCACACTGCTCCAATCAACAGATCTCAGACACTCCTCCAATCAACAGAGCTCAGACACTCCTCCAATCACCAGAGCTCAGACACTCCTCCCAGCACACTGCTCCAATCAACAGAGCTCTGACACTCCTCCCTGTACACTGCTCCAATCAACAGAGCTCTGACACTCCTCCCTGCACACCGCTCCAATCAACAGAGCTCTGACACTCCTCCCTGTACACTGCTCCAATCAACAGAGCTCTGACACTCCTCCCTGCACACTGCTTCAATCAACGGAGCTCTGACACTCCTCCCTGCACACTGCTCCAATCACCAGAGCTCTGACACTCCTCCCTGCACACTGCTCCAATCAACAGAGCTCTGACACTCCTCCCTGCACACTGCTCCAATCAACAGAGCTCTGACACGCCTCCCTGTACACTGCTCCAATCAACAGAGCTCTGACACTCCTCCCTGTACACTGCTCCAATCAACAGCACTCTTGACACTCCTCCCTGCACACTGCTCCAATCACCAGAGCTCAGACATTCCTCCCAGCACACTGCTCCAATCAACAGAGCTCTGACACTCCTCCCTGCACACTGCTCCATTTAACAGAGCTCTGACACTCCTCCCTGCACACTGCTCCAATCAACGGAGCTCTGACACTCCTCCCTGTACACTGCTCCAATCAACAGAGCTCTGACACTCCTCCTGTACACTGCACCAATCAACAGAGCTCTGACCCTCCTCCCTGCACACTGCTCCAATCAACAGAGCTCTGACACTCCTCCCTGCACACTGCTCCAATCAACAGAGCTCTGACACTCCTCCCTGCACACTGCTCCAATCAACAGCACTCTGACACTCCTCCCTGCACACCGCTCCAATCAACAGAGTTCTAACACTCCTCCCTGCACACTGCTCCAATCAACAGAGCTCTGACACTCCTCCCTGCACACTGCTCCAATCAACGGAGCTCTGACACTCCTCCCTGTACACTGCTCCAATCAACAGAGCTCTGATACTCCTCCTGTACACTGCACCAATCAACAGAGCTCTGACACTCCTCCCTGCACACTGCTCCAATCAACAGCACTCTGACACTCCTCCCTGTACACTGCTCCAATCAACAGCGCTCTGACACTCCTCCCTGTACACTGCTCCAATCAACAGAGCTCTGACACTCCTCCCTGTACACTGCTCCAATCAACAGAGCTCTGACACTCCTCCCTGTACACTGCTCCAATCAACAGAGCTCTGACATACCTCCCTGCACACTGCTCCAATTAACAGAGCTCTGACACTCCTCCCTGCACACTGCTCCAATCAACAGAGCTCTGACACTCCTCCCTGCACACTGCTCCAAACAACAGTACTTTGACACTTTGACCGACACAATGTACATTAGAAGCTGCCGGAGGTCAGAGTCCATCTCATCTCCTGGTTCATCTCCAGCATCATCTAGCAATTAATCAACAGAGCTCTGACACTCCTCCCTGTACACTGCTCCAATCAACAGAGCTCTGACACTCCTCCCTGTACACTGCTCCAATCAACAGAGCTCTGACACTCCTCCCTGCACACTGCTCCAATCAAAAGAGTTCTGACACTCCTCCCTGTACACTGCTCCAATCAACAGCACTCTGACACTCCTCCCTGTACACTGCTCCAATCAACAGAGCTCAGACACGCCTCCCTGCACACTGCTCCAATCAACAGAGCTCTGACACTCCTCCCTGCACACCGCTCCAATCAACAGAGCTCCAACACTCCTCCCTGCACACCGCTCCAATCAACAGAGCTCTGACACTCCTCCCTGCACACCGCTCCAATCAACAGAGCTCCAACACTCCTCCCTGCACACCGCTCCAATCAACAGAGCTCTGACAATCCTCCCTGTACACTGCTCCAATCAACAGAGCTCTGACACTCCTCCCCGCACACTGCTCCAATCAACAGAGCTCAGACACTCCTCCCTGCACACCGCTTCAATCAACAGAGCTCTGACACTCCTCCCTGCACACCGCTCCAATCAACAGAGCTCTGACCCTCCTCCCTGCACACTGCTCCAATCAACAGAGCTCTGACACTCCTCCCTGCACATTGCTCCAATTAACAGAGCTCAGACACTCCTCCCTGCACACTGCTCCAATCAACAGAGCTTTGACACTCCTCCCTGTACACTGCTCCAATCAACAGAGCTCTGACACTCCTCCCTGCACACTGTTCCAATCAACAGAGCTTTGACACTCCTCCCTGCACACTGCTCCAATCAACAGCACTCTGACACTCCTCCCTGTACACTGCTCCAATCAACAGAGCTCAGACACGCCTCCCTGCACACTGCTCCAATCAACAGAGCTCTGACACTCCTCCCTGCACACCGCTCCAATCAACAGAGCTCCGACACTCCTCCCTGCACACCGCTCCCATTAACAGAGCTCTGACACTCCTCCCTGCACACCGCTCCAATCAACAGAGCTCCGACACTCCTCCCTGCACACCGCTCCAATCAACAGAGCTCTGACACTCCTCCCTGCACACCGCTCCAATCAACAGAGCTCTGACACTCCTCCCTGCACATTGCTCCAATCAACAGAGCTCAGACACTCCTCCCTGCACACCGCTCCAATCAACAGAGCTCTGACACTCCTCCCTGCACACCGCTCCAATCAAGAGAGCTCTGACACTCCTCCCTGCACACTGCTCCAATTAACAGAGCTTTGACACTCCTCCCTGCACACTGCTCCAATCAACAGCACTCTGACGCTCCTCCCTGTACACTGCTCCAATCAACAGAGCTCAGACACGCCTCCCTGCACACTGCTCCAATCAACAGAGCTCTGACATTCCTCCCTGCACACCGCTGCAATCAACAGAGCTCCGACACTCCTCCCTGCACACCGCTCCAATCAACAGAGCTCTGACACTCCTCCCTGCACACCGCTCCAATCAACAGAGCTCTGACACTCCTCCCTGCACATTGCTCCAATCAACAGAGCTCTGACACTCCTCCCTGCACACTGCTCCAATCAACAGAGCTCTGACACTCCTCCCTGCACACTGTTCCAATCAACACAGCTCTGACTTTCCTCCCTGCACACTGCTCCAATCAACAGAGCTCTGATAATCCTCCCTGCACATCGCTCCAATCAACATAGCTCTGACACTACTCCCAGCACACCGCTCCAATCAATGGAGCTCTGACACTCCTCCCAGCACACCGCTCCAATCAACAGCGCTCTGACACTCCTCCCTGCACACTGCTCCAATCAACAGAGCTCTGACACTCCTCCCAGCACACCGCTCCAATCAACAGCACTCTGACACTCCTCCCTGCACACTGCTCCAATCAACAGAGTTCTGACACTCCTCCCTGCACTTTGCTCCAATCAACAGAGCTCTGACAATCCTCCCTGCACACTGCTCCAATCAACAGAACTCTTACACTCCTCCCTGTACACTGCTCCAATCAACAGAGTTCTGACACTCCTCCCTGCACACTGCTCCAATCAACAGAGCTCTGACACTCCTCTCTATACACTGCTCCAATCAACAGAGCTCTGACCCTCCTCCCTGCACACTGCTCCAATCAACAGAGTTCTGACACTCCTCCCTGCACACTGCTCCAATCAACAGAGCTCAGACACTCCTCCCTGCACATTGCTCCAATCAACAGAGCTCTGACACTCCTCCCTGCACACTGCACCAATCAACAGAGCTCTGACACTCCTCCCTGCACACTGCTCCAATCAACAGAGCTCTGACACTCCTCCCTGCACACTGCTCCAATCAACAGAGCTCTGACACTCCTCCCTGCACACCGCTCCAATCAACAGAGCTCTGACACTCCTCCCTGCACACCGCTCCCATTAACAGAGCTCTGACACTCCTCCCTGCACATTGCTCCAATCAACAGAGCTCAGACACTCCTCCCTGCACACCGCTCCAATCAACAGTACTCTGACACTCCTCCCTGCACACTGCTCCAATCAACGGAGTTCTGACACTCCTCCCTGCACACTGCTCCAATCAAAAGTGCGCTGACACTCCTCCCTGTACACTGCTCCAATCAACAGAGCTCTGACACTCCTCCCTGCACACCGCTCCAATCAACAGTACTCTGACACTCCTCCCTGCACACTGCTCCAATCAACGGAGTTCTGACACTCCTCCCTGCACACTGCTCCAATCAAAAGTGCGCTGACACTCCTCCCTGTACACTGCTCCAATCAACAGAGCTCTGACACTTCTCCCTGCACACTGCTCCAATCAATAGAGCTCTGACACTCCTCCCTGCACACTGCTCCAATCAACAGAGCTCTGACAATCCTCCCTGTACACTGCTCAAATCAACGGAGCTCTTTCAAGCGTCTCTTCTCCAGAGAGAATAAGTTCAGTGCTCACAACCTTTCCTCATAACTAAGATCCTCCAGACCCTTTATTATCTTAGTTGCCCTTCTTTGTACTCGCTCCATTTCCAGTACATCCTTCCTGAGGACTGGTGCTCAGAACTGGACAGCATTCTCCAGGTGCGGCAGGACCAGAGTCTTGTAGAGCGGGAGAATTATTGTTTTATCTCTGCAGTTGATCCCCTTTTTAATGCCAATATTCAGTTTTCTTTGTTAGCAGCAGCTTGGCATTGCATGCCATTGCTGAGCCTATCATCTACTAGGACCCCCAGGTCCTTTCTCATCCTAGATTCCCCCAGAGGTTCTCCCCCCAGTGTATAGATTGCATTCATATTTTTGCCACCCAAATGCATTATTTGACATTTTTCTACATTGAACCTCATTTGCCATGTAGTCGCCCACCCCATTAATTTGTTCAGATCTTCTTGCAAGGTTTCCACATCCTGCGGAGAAGTTATTTCCCTGCTTAGCTTAGTATCGTCTGCAAATACAGAGATTGAACTGTTTATCCCATCCTCCAGATCGTTTATGAACAAATTAAATAGGATTGGTCCCAGCACAGAACCCTGGGGAACCCCACTACCCACCAATGACCATTCCGAGTACTCCCCATTTATCACCACCCTCTGAACTCGCCCTTGTAGCCAGTTTTCAATCCATGTACTTACCCTATGGTCCATGCCAACGCACCTTATTTTGTACAGTAAACGTTTATGGGGAACTGTGTCAAATGCTTTTGCAAAATCCAGATACACCACGTCTACGGGCCTTCCTTTATCTAGATGGCAACTCACCTCCTCATAGAAGGTTAATAGATTGGATTGGCAAGAACGATTCTTCATGAATCCATGCTGATTACTGCCAATGATACCGTTCTTTTTACTAAAATCTTGTATATAGTCCCTTATCATCCCCTCCAAGAGTTTACATACTATTGATGTTAGGCTAATTGGTCTGTAATTCCCAGGGAAGTATTGTGGGCCCTTTTTAAATATTGGTGTTACATTGGCTTTTCTCCAATCAGCTGGTACCATTCCAGTCAGTAGAAAATTAGAAACAATGGTCTGGCGGTTACTTGACTGAGTTCCCTAAGTACCCTCAGGGGCAAGCCATCCAATCCCGGTGATTTATTAATGTTAAGTTTCCCCAGTCTAATTCTGTCCTCTGTTTTCCATAGAGAACTATAGAGACCCAGTGGCGACATCACTGGAACTAAAATAAAGTATGTAATTAAAATGGAAAGCTTGTACATAAAGTTGATATTCATTTGTTGATGGGGATGGGGGAGGGGGTTACCAGGGAAGGCAAATATGAGCAGATTAAACATCAGCTTAAAAACAAGAGCCTTTTTTTACCCAAAGCCACAATTGTATACAAAGAAGGGGGTGAGGATAATACCACGAAGGGTGTATCTGTACACTGCGAAGTGCTGGGTGTCTGTGGTTGCGGTGGTCTGTGTGGTGACAGCGCGGTACGCCTTGAATGCAAACCCGACTACACAGAATACACACTTCCCCTTTACTCACACACATTCCAACTTCTGCTTCATTATCAATAATACGGCACCGAATAATTACTTACTTACAGGAAATAATACAAAACTGTAACTTTGTAACAAAAATAGTAGCCTTACCGGGAAGCATATATTTTTTATATAGTGCCAACAGTTTGCACAGCCCTTTACAATGTAGGGAGACACTACACCAACAGTACAATTCAAAACAATAGGGTTAGAGGAGCCCTGCTCCTGCAAGCTTACAATCTAAGCGGGAGGGGCTGGTGAAACAAAAGGTAGAGACTGTGAGGGATGAACGTAGAAGTAGAAGATTTGGGGGAAGTAGAAGATTTGGTTGTTAGCTGGAGGCAGGATAGGCCACCCTGAAGAGACGAGTTTTCTGGGATCGCCTAAAAGTAGACAAAGTAGAAGATAACCGGACAGATTGGGGTAGTGCATTCCAGAGGATAGAAGAGGCTCTGGAGAAGTCCTGGAGACAACCATGGGAGGAGGAGACAAGGGAGCTTGAGAGCAGAAGATCTTGGGAGGAGCGGAGAGGACGGTTTAGGTGATATTTGGAAATGAGATTGGTAATGTAGCATGGGGCAGAATTGTGAATGGCTTTGTATGTTATTGTTAGTGTTTTGAATTTTATTCTTTGGGCAATGGGACGCCAGTGGAGGGATTGGCAGAGAGGAGTGGAAGACACTGAACGGTTGGTAAAGTAGATGAGTCTGGCAGAGGCATTCATGATAGACTGAAGAGGGGATGGCTTGTGGAGAGGTAGGCCAATGAGGAGGGAGTTAGTCAAGGGAGTGAAAAAGTTGCTTAGTTGTCGGTTAGAAAGGGGCGTGTTTTGGAGATGTTTCGGAGGTGAAGTCTGGACGATTTGGACAGTGGTTGGATTTGAGGCTAAAAGGACAGGTCAGAGTCTAAGATTACACCTAGTACCTTGGCATGAGGGGAGAAACTGATGGTTGTATTATTATATAAACCCATCATTGTAGAAATATTGTATGACGGACTTGTTTCTTAAAAATTTATTTTTCATAGTTTTTCACACTTCACTATTTGATGTGAGGTGAGGGTTGAGTGGTAGGACATTATTGGTCATTTTATTCTCCCTCCACACAGGCGGCAGAAGAGAACAGCGGCTCATTGCTTGTTGCTCCTCAGGGACCTTCCTCCCGGCTCCTCGCTCTCTCCAGCGCCGTACTGTTCTCTCCATCCATTGGAGGAGCTGGGCTTATTCTGTGAGGTCTGTGCGGTTCCCTCGTGCCGGGATTGCGCTCTCCTCAAGCACCATGGACATGAGCTGCGCCCCGTGGTGGAGGTGGCAGTGAAGCACAAGGAGCAGCTCCGAGGAGCCTTAAAAAAGTGGGATCCACAGCTGGAGGGCCTGGAGAAGACTCTAAATGCTGTCTACAGGGTGGGGGAAGACCTGAGGCAGAGGGCGGATATGCTGCGGGAGGAGGTAGAGGTCTTCACTGAGGGGTATATACAGGCGGTCCAAGAGCACAGACTCCGCCTCCTGCGTGACATTGATGAGGAAGTTCATCGGAAGGAGCAGGGCTTGAACCTACAGAAAGCTCGGGTCCATCAGCAACTCTCAGACCTCCGTACCGCCACCAGCTTTACCCGAGGCCTCCTACACTGTGGGCCCGACCACCATATTGTGCGCGCCAAGGTCCTGGCACTGAGCCGCCTCAAAGATCTCAGCCATGGGGATCGCAGCAAGCCGGAACAAGTGGAGCCCGTCAGTATCAGATTCAGTCCACTGGAAGAAGCAGGGCTGTGCCAAGGTTACCAAGTGTACGGTGCTGTGCAGAGAGGAGGGGTCGACCCCGACAGGTGCGAGGTCAAAGGGCAAGGTGAGATTTCAGAGACTATGCTGCAGAAGTGTGGAAAAGAGAAGTAAGTTATCAACCAATCAGATTATTGGTTTAAACCCCATTTGAAGTCTTAAAACTTTTTCTTATCCCCTTATAGTCCCCAACATGTAGGATTTATGGCTGAATTTTGCATGGAAATGCCTTAAAATAACTGTTACCATTGGTGAAAACTATTGGTGGAAATATTGTTTCCTGCCCTCCCACTCAAACGCTCTGTGCTTGCAGAGCTGAGTAACAGCCACACTCCTCTTCACAGCCACACCCCTCATCACAGCCACACAGCTCAGCACAGGGTTCTTGTATAGTAGAGAAGGGTGGGGGGAGGGTATGTCTAATTAAAAACGTATGAATTAGATGAAGGTGTCATCCCCATAAAAGGTCCACTGTTTTTTCCCCAAGGTTCCTTCCACAGTAATGCCGTGTACACACGTTTGGACTTTTCACCTACAAAAGTCCGACGGACGACGCCGGACCAAATCCGGCAGACAATCTGACCGTGTGTGGTCTCCATCGGACTTCCGATGGACCGTTTCAGTCGGAAATCCGACGTACTTTAGATTTGAAACTTGCTTCAAATCTTTACGTCGTAACTCCCCTGGACTCAGTTCCTGACGGAAAGCCCGTTCGTCTGTATGCTGGTCCGATGGACCAGATACGACGGAGGAGCAGGGTACTGCATCTTGCACTCGCTGCAATAGGAAAAACAAATTTTCCTATTGCGGCGAGCGCGGGGGCCATCCCAGGCCCTTAGGTCTGGTATGGAACTTTAAGGGGAACCCCTACGCCGAAAAACCGGCGTGGGGGTCCCCCCAAAATCCATACCAGACCCCGATCCGAGCACGCAGCCCGGCCGGTCAGGAAAGGGGGTGGGGGCGAGCAGGAAATCCGGTTTGGTCTCCACCCAGAGACTGGCTACATTAATCACCTTGTAGGTGGAGAGACAGACAAGGAGAATGCCACAGCCAAAACCAGGATGCTGGAATGAGGAGCAGGAGCACTAGATGCTCCTGACAGGCTCAAACTATTTATGTTCCCTCCCAGCCACCTACTGGACACCCTCCCCCAGGGATTGGCTGGGACAACATTCAGGCTGTCTTATCTGCAACCAGCGAGACACAGAACAGCCCAAAATAATCACAAGATGCTCAACTGATCACCGTAGAGCTAAAAGAACTAAATTTACCTAACATAACTAGCAACTTAACTAGGAGGGTGCTACATGTGTGAAGCAACAAACAGAAATAATCTAAGAGCAAAAGTTCCTCAAACATTCCCTCTCAGTTCCCCAATATAAGCATTTCCAGCCAGTATGCAGAAACCAAATTTTACCAGTTGCACTGTGGCTGGACAATGGTCACGCTATGTAGCACTCCCGAACCCACCCTCTGAGTGGAGGCCACACCGGCTGATCCAGCGCTTACATTATTGGCTTCCCACAATTAATATGTTTTTATTGCATTTTGATACCTATTTGACTTATATGACACTTTTTTTTCACAATTAATATGTGATGCACATCTATTTGGAGTGCTGGTGATTTTATATCTTCTAATCAGATAAACAATCACTTCAATCACCTACCAGTCTCTTAGAGGTCCAGTCCTGAAAGGAGTAAAGCTTCATATTTGGACATTACCCTTCGCTTAGATGCAGAGATATTTTAACCTCCATATTGTACTGCTCAATGTACATTATCTGTATCTCCAGGGCTCCACTCCGGCTCATTGGGTGCTCTATGTAGCTTCACCGTCATCTCTAAGAACAAAGTGGAGGAGCCGTGGGAACAGCCGAGAGTCACCGTTCTACACAAAGAGTCCGGCAGGTGAGAGGACACCTAGGTCAGCTCTGTCCTGGTTATACTGACGTATACATACAACCCAACCAGGGAGATCAGTATTGGAGGTCCAGGGAGATCAGTATTGGAGGTCCAGAGAGATCAGCATTGGAGGTCCAGAGAGATCAGCATTGGAGGTCCAGGGAGATCAGTATTGGAGGTCCAGAGAGATCAGCATTGGAGGTCCAGGGAGATCAGTATTGGAGGTCCAGGGAGATCAGTATTGGAGATCCAGGGAGATCAGTATTGGAGATTTAGGGAGATCAGTATTGGAGGTCCAGGGAGATCAGTATTGGAGGTCCAGGGAGATCATTAGGTCCAGGGAGATCAGTATTGGAGGTCCAGGGAGATCAGTATTGGAGGTCCAGGGAAATCCGTATTGGAGGTCCAGGGAGATCAGTATTGGAGGTCCAGGGAGATCAGTATTGGAGGTCCAGGGAGATGAGATTCCAGTTTAGGAGGTCCAGGGAGATCAGATTACAACATTGCAGGTCCAGTGATGGCCAGATGAGACGGGATATAGGAGAGACATTGCCAGCAGGGACCGTCAATAATGAGACCCTGTCATTAGACCGTTCATTTCTTTAAGCACTTGCTTACCGGCACTTTCACCCCCTTCCTGCCCAGGACAATTTTCATCTTCCAGCGCTCTCACACTTTGAATGACAATTGTGCGGTCATGCTACACTGTAACCAAACTACATTTTTTATCATTTTTTTCACACAAATAGAGCTTTCTTTTGGTGGTATGTAATCACCTCTGGGTTATTTTTTATTTTTTGCTCAATAAATTTAAAAAAGTCCAAAAATTATGAAAACAAAACAAAACAAAACAAAAATGTTTTTCATAGTTTGTTATAAAATTTTGCAAACAGGTAATTTTTCTCCCTCACTGATGGGCACTGATAGGCGGCACTGATGGGTGACACTGTTGGGCAATGATGGGCGACACTGATGGGCACTGATGAGCGACACTGATGGGCACTGGTAGATGCCCTGATAGGCAACAATAATGGGCACTGATAGGTGACACTGATGAGGAGGCACTGATTGCTAGCACTTGTGGGCACTGATTGTCAGCACTGGTGGGCACTGTTTCGACTGCACTGATAATCAGGACACTGATAATCAGTGCCCTGATTATGAGCATACATGTCCCTTTAACAGCAG
Source organism: Lithobates clamitans (assembly GCA_037952925.1). Classification (NCBI taxonomy): domain Eukaryota; kingdom Metazoa; phylum Chordata; class Amphibia; order Anura; family Ranidae; genus Lithobates; species Lithobates clamitans. The sequence continues at coordinate 513,120 of JBBGZY010002053.1, forward strand.
CCGGTTATTGGCTCTCTTCTCTGTGCAGAACCACCACTTATTGTTCGGACCCCAATCCCTACAATGAAGACCCTCCTCCTACTGACAGGACCCCAATCCCTACAACGAAGGCCCTCCTCCTACTGTTCGGACCCCAATCCCTACAATGAAGACCCTCCTCCTACTGTGAGCACCCCAATTCCTACAATGAAGACCCTCCTCCTACTGTGAGGACCCCAATCCCTACAATGAACACCCTCCTCCTACTGTGAGCACCCCAATTCCTACAATGAAGACCCTCCTCCTACTGTGAGGACCCCAATCCCTACAATGAACACCCTCCTCCTACTGAGAAGACCCCAATCCCTACAATGAAGGCCCTCCTCCTACTGAGAGGACCCCAATCCCTACAATGAAGACCCTCCTCCTACTGAGAAGACCCCAATCCCTACAATGAAGACCCTCCTCCTACTGTGAGCACCCCAATCCCTACAATGAAGGCCCTCCTCCTACTGAGAGGACCCCAATCCCTACAATGAAGACCCTCCTCCTACTGAGAAGACCCCAATCCCTACAATGAAGACCCTCCTCCTACTGTGAGGACCCCAATCCCTACAATGAAGACCCTCCTCCTACTGTGAGGACCCCAATCCCTACAATGAAGACCCTCCTCCTACTGTGAGGACCCCAATCCCTACAATGAAGACCCTCCTCCTACTGTGAGGACCCCAATCCCTTCAATGAAGACCCTCCTCTTACTGTGAGGACCCCAACCCCTACAATGAAGACCCTCCTCCTACTGTGAGGACCCCAATCCCTACAATGAAGACCCTCCTCCTACTGTGAGGACCCCAATCCCTTCAATGAAGACCCTCCTCTTACTGTGAGGACCCCAACCCCTACAATGAAGACCCTCCTCCTACTGTGAGGACCCCAATCCCTACAATGAAGACCCTCCTCCTACTGTGAGGACCCCAATCCCTACAATGAAGACCCTCCTCCTACTTTGAGGACCCCAATCCCTACAATGAAGACCCTCCTCCTACTTTGAGGACCCCAATCCCTACAATGAAGACCCTCTCTTCTACAGTACTGACCTCCTGTAAATGTTTTATGTTTTCTGTCTGGCAGAGCTCTCCAACCCTCCATCCAGGATAACCATGACGGAACCTTCCAGATCTCCTACACCCCCACAGAAGTGGGACAGCTGTCGGTCAGCGTTTGTGTAAAAGGCCGTCACATCAAGGTGAGACAACGGTGTTCTTTGTCACATGACCTCCGATTCTCTCTGATCACCCCTCCTCCACAGTCATATATGTCTTCAACCATCACAGAACCTAAAGCTGAACTCCGGTCAGATATAAAAGACTCAAATGAATGCAGCTCTGTAATCATTAATACATCATTAACCACTTCAGTCCCGGAAGGATTTACCCCCTTAATGACCAGGCCATTTTTTTGCGATACGGTATTGCGTCGCTTTAACTGACAATTGCACGCTGGTGCGACGTGGCACCCAAATAAAATTGACGTCCTTTTTCCCCACAAATAGAGCTTTCTTCTGGTGGTATTTGATCACCTCTGCGGTCTTTACTTTTTGCGCTTTAAAAAAAAAAAATGAGCGACAATTTTAAAAAAAAAATGTTACTTTTTGCTAAAAAAATATCCAAAAAATATATTAAAAAAATGTCTTCCTCAGTTTAGGCCGATATTTATTCTTCTACATATTTTTGATTAAAAAAAAAATCGCAATAAGTGAATATTGATTGGTTTTCGCAAAAGTTATAGCGCCTACAAAATAGGGGATGTTTTATGGCATTTTTATTATTTTTTTTTACTAGGAATGGCGGTGATCAGCAAATTTTATCGCGACTGCGACATTGCGGCGGACAGATCGGCCACTTTTGATACATTTTTGGGACCAGTCACATTTATATAGCGATCAGAGCTAAAAAAAACAAAACACTGATTACTGTGTAAATGAGATCGCTGTTCCTGATCGTTAGGAACAGACGATCTCTCTCTCCTCCCCTTGCAGAATGGGGATCTGCTTTGTTTACACCGACAGATCTGCATTCTGGCTCTCTGCAGAGCGATTGCGGCCGCCAGCCATTCACATGGACTCCTGCGACGTGCCACGGGCGTGGGTGCGCCTGCTATAGGTATTACACAAAGCCCCATACCGGTACGGCGATTCGTGCAATAGAGCCGCTCTGCCGCAGTGTACCTGCAGCGGCTGGTCGGCAAGTAGTTAAATGTATTTTTTAAAAACAAGTAAAAAATAAACAAGTGTAACGTGGACAATCCGCGCTACCCCCAAAGGACAATGTGCAGACAATAAATATTATTTTTGAAACATATATTGATATAATATATATTGATTTTAAGCATATGGTGATATAATATTAGTGAAGGTGCTGCAAACTAAAAAAAAACTGAATATTCGGTGTAAAGATAGAATTAGATGCGCAACCTAAAAAATACAAACAAACTAGCAAATATGTGTATTAAAGAATCGCTGTAAAACCAAAAAATTAACACCAAACTTAAATAGAAGCTGAATTAGGAAAAATATAATCCAGCAGAGGGCTTGATAGTGTCCATGTTAGATGACACCCAAATACATAGAACTTGTATGAATGTTGTCTTCACTATATACTCCCACACACCAGGCAAAGAAAAATTGATGTACCAAAAGGCCTCTTTTTTTTTTTTTTAAATCAAAACAACGTTTATTGAGCATAAAACAAAAATATACAGACATACGGGTAATTGGTGCAACTGGCACCATAATGTCGAATCAATCCAATTGACATATGTGAGAGCATATCATAAACAGTAAGGTACTCTACGAGTCATGATCGGGGAAGAAGTGTGTGAACAAAGGGCTTGTACAGGGAGAAGGAGAGAGTTGCGGATAGGGCTCATGCGGTTATCCATTGGGAGTGCAGTTAGTCCCCCGCATCACATGTGGAAGCATCTTCCAACCATCTGTCCCAAATTTTGTGATATTTATCAGGGCAGCCCCTATGGGTGTAGAACAGTTTTTTATAGGGAAGGGTGGTGTTGACTGCTCTGATCCATTGTTGTAGCGTAGGTGGGGGTCCCCTCATCCACGTCTTGGCGATCTGCAGTCTAGCAAGGAATAATGTTTCTTGCAAGAGGATATTCAGATATTTCTCGCCTTCAGGGAGTGAGAGGAGTCCCAACACGCAGTGCCGGGGGCAGAGGGACAATAGAGAGCCCATGCGGTCATGAAGAAACTGGACCACCTGGGTCCAAAACCCCTGTACAGACGGGCAAGTCCAGAGTAGATGGTAGAATGATGCATTGGGATGACTACAACTGGGGCAGTTAGGGTTGTGGCCAGGTCTGTATTTAGAGATGCGATAGGGCGTCAAGTAGGACCTGTGGAGGATATAGAGGTTGGTAAGGTGGTCAGACAATTTGGGGGACACGGTTTTATAATTTGTGAGAGCCTCCTTCCAGTCTTCGTCTGACAGTGCACCCAAGTCGGATTCTTCAACTGGTAAGCGGTGGCCATTGCTGCGGGCGTCATGAGGTATGTATATAAGAGGGATATTAGTTTTTGGGGGTCCTTACCCAGAAAAATGTCCACCAGTAGCGGGATCTCAAGATTCGGAGTAGAACTCCTGAACTGCGTGCTGAGTGCGTGTCGGAGTTGAAGATAACGGAATAGCATATGGTTAGGTAAGGCAAAATTATCTTTGAGGGCCTGAAAAGATTTAACCGACCCACCCGTCACCACCTGCGACAAGTTTATGATGCCCTTATCAACCCACATTCCATAGTCAGGAATAGAGGTTAGTGCGGGCATATGTGAGTTGTTCCAGAGGGGTGTATGAGAGTGAGGGGAGGGTGCCTCTCCAATACGCATAGCGAGTTGCCAGTTCTTACAATGGTGAAATAGCATTTGTTTCTTGTCATCGTATCGTAGTGGGTTGCGAGGGCCGCAAAATAAGATCTGGAAGGGGTGAAACAGTGGGTCAGGAGCTTGGGAACAGACTAGTGTGGAGTATCGTTCTCTGTCAGAGTAATTAAAAGTGGAAGAAATGGGATATTTGAGATGCTATATAGTGAAGAAAGAGATAGGGAAGTGCGGTGCCACCCAATTCGGTCGGGCACTTCAGGACTCGCCATGGCAATTTGTGGCGGGAGGAGCCCCAAATGAATGTGTTGATGATGGATTCCATGGATTTAAATATACATGGGGGGAGGTATAGTGGGGTCTGCCAGAAGATATATAGGAGTTTTGGGAGGAGGATCATTTAAACTAAATTTATACGACCCATTACACCTAGGGGGAGACGGGACCATGTTTGTGTTTTAGACTGAAGGGCAAGGAATAGGGGTTCAACATTAAGGGTGATGTAGTCCCGAAGGGATCTGGAAACAAACACACCGAGGTATTTAACACTATTGGTTCTAACTAAAGGGAGTGCATCTTGATCGGCAGTTGGGGCGCCCAGATCTAGTGGGAGAATGTGGGATTTGGTCCAATTAATCTGAAGCCCGGAGAATACTGCAAAGGCTGTGATAGTTTGGAGGGCTATTTGAAGTGAGGGGCCAGCATCAGCAAGGTAGAGGAGCATGTCATCCGCGTACAGACTGATGACCTCTGTAAGCTGGCCGCAGTGGAGGCCCTTGATGCCAGGGTGATTTCTAAGGGCTATAGCCAGGGGCTCTACAGCCAAGGCATATAGTAGGGGCGATATTTGGGACAACCCTGGCGCGTGCCACGGGAGAGTGAGAATGAGTGGGAGGTTCTACCATTGACTTGTATGTGAGCTGTGGGGGCCTGGTACAAAAGTTGAAGCCACTTTATAAATTTTGGGCCAAAGCCGAATCTATGTAGGCATTCCCAGAGATAGCTCCATTCCATGGAGTCAAACGCCTTAGCGGTGTCTAAGCTGACTACTACTCTGGAGCCAATATCTGTATGTTGGGATTGAAGGTTCCTATGAAGCCGCCTAAGGTTAAAGGCCGTATTTTTGTTGGGCATAAACCCAGTCTGGTCGGGGTGTATTAGACTAAGGATAACTTTGTTTAAACGCAGGGCAAGGATTTTGGCCAATATTTTAACGTCTAATTGGAGTAGGGATATAGGTCTGTATGATTCGGGAAACAATGGGTCCTTACCTGGCTTGGGTATGAGAACAATGAGGGCCTCGCCCATGGATGCCGGGAGTGTGTTTGAGTCAAATATGTGTGTGTACAACTTACATAGTTTGGGGAGTAGAGTTTCACTGAATTGACTATAGAATTCGTGGCGGAGACCTTCCGAGCCGGGCGTCTTGGAGGCAGGGAGATGTACCAGGGCTTCTGCTATGCAGTCAGTAGTGATAGGTGCTTCAAGCTGGGCGACCTGGGAAGGGGTAAGCGCTGGGAAAGCGATGTCTCGTAAGAATGCTGAAAGCTCGTCGTGGGTGTGATGTGCGGTGGAGGAGTACAAGTCCGAGTAAAAGGCCCTGAACTCCTCGGCCACCTGGTCTGGGTCTGTTACTATGGCCCCCGACGCAGATTGAAGAGACACCACTACTGGGGGTTTATGGTCTAGGTGTGCCATAAAGGCTAAGAGCTTGCCAGCTCGTTCGCCAAGCTCATATATGCGTTGTTTGTTAAAAAAGATGCCCTGTTTGGCTTTCTGGAGGTGTAGTTGGCCTGTGAGCCTAACCTGCATGCGTATGAGAGAGGCGTTGGTAGCTGTTGGGTCATTTTGAAAGGCTTGTTCCAGGGTGTCTAGACGCTCCTCTGCTTGTCCAAACAGGAATCTAGAGGTGGCTTTATGTCTATTGATGCGCATGGATAGGATCATACGGGCATGCATCTTAAATGCCTCCCAGACGGATCTGAATGGAGCGGAGCCATCATTTATGTGAAAGAAGTGGTCCAGCTCGAGTTGGACAGAGTCCAGATCCGTTAAGATATTGAGCCAAAATGGGTTTAATCTCCAGATACGAACTGCAGGGGGTACTGGCAAGCGCAATTTGATCCAGTATGGGGAGTGGTCCCATAATACTCTAGCGTCGAAACCCTCGTCTATGAGATGGGGAAGAAGGGAGGGAGTGAGAAAAATATAGTCTATCCGGGACATGGCTGAACGTGAGGGGGTGAAGCAGGAGAAACGTATTTGTTGTGGGTGTTTGTGTCACCAAAAGGCCTCTTACCAGATATGTAGGATTGCTATTACAGAGATCTTATGGGCTCATATATGCAGAATCACTCAAATAGGAACAGCTGGTTCACACATCCATCAGGATTCCTTCCTCATCAAGTGGTTCCGAATGCTGCAAAGGTAAAGGTATGCAAAAAATATACCTTTATTTTTTCTGCCAAATGCTTTTAACAATGTCAGTTGTCCATCACATGGAATAAAGGGATTTTTTAAATCTACTGCACTATGAAGCGCTTTTTCTTCCTCCCCTAAATATGTTTCCACCTAACACTCCAAAAGTGATCTGACCTGGATAAGGACTGTACAGAGAACATTGCAGCATTCGGAACCGCTTGATGAGGAAGCAATCCTGATGGATGTGTGACTGAGTAATTGTCATTCAAAATGGGACAGCGCTGAAAGTTGGTCTGGTCAGGAAAGGGGGTGACAGTCCCCGGTAGGCAAGTGGTTAAGTCCTTGTATTTCACATCAGCCTCTTGTAGTCCCTGTACAGCAGAACTCAGACTAGAGGATGGAGAAGCAGTACAAGGAGCCAATCAGTTGTACTGACAAAGAAGCATTCTGTATCTCTTACATCCAGCTCCTCCCCCCTGCAGCACCAATCACCAGCTGTCAAAATGCCGCTCCTGCTGTGTAAAGTGACACTTGCAGAAAGTCTACAAGTGTCACCCAGTAATACAATGTAACAATGTGTCGCATTTACCGTTTCATCTGTATGTATTGTAGATCCGAGGCGTGACCTTTCCACTGCATGTGACATCCCTTATAGCCCCGTTCACACCAGTGACCCTTGCTGAACGTGACCTGACACCATAGAAAGCCAGGCATTGGACCTCGTCTATGTGTTGGGGCTGCACTGGAAATAGCTGCCGCTGCAGCCCCATCGCATTCAGAACCTTCCAGAAACCGTACAAGTTTATCTGAAGATGTGTTGCTATTTAACCCCTTATTGACACTCAGTTAACCCTAATCAGCCCGAATTACCCTAAAAGAGTGAAGATAGAAAAATACCAATTGGTCCATTAACTCCTTCCTCACCTTCTCACCTTAGCTAATATTTTTTGTGTTTTTTTATTTCCAATTTTTTTACCATTATTCTTTTATTTTTTGCTTTTATGTGTTGTTTTTTCTTACATAACAAGAAAATGTGGAAAAAAAAATAATAAAAAGAAGCATCCAAGTAATTCTAAACATGCAGAACAAAATGTATACTTTCTATTTAATGTAAAAACTATTTTTTTTTTTGCTCTGTTGCATAGAAGGTAAAGAGAGTTGAAGGGGTTAATATCTGTTATTATCTTCCTCCAGGGATCCCCCTTTAATGTGACAGTGAAAGGCACCCCGCGCTCCCACCCCGGTATCTACCACTGCTGTACGTTCTGCTCCAGTGGAGGTCAGAAGGACGCTCGCTGTGGATGTGGAGGCACAATGCCAGGTAAGTGGATGGAGGGGGATCTCCCCAGTGTGCCCCTCCTCCCTGTGTCACATGATTTCTCATATCTCTGTCTCCTTTCCCTAGGGGGGTATCAGGGCTGTGGACACGGCCACAAGGGTCACCCTGGACGTTCCCATTGGTCATGTTGTGGATCCATATTGGAGAAGTCAGAGTGTAGCGGTGTGAAGGACTCAGCCCCCCGAAATTTACTCAGGACTGTCGCTCTATGAGAGGAGATGTTGTCACCTTCTGACACTTGCTGGGCCCATCAAGCTGTATCAGGAAAGGAACACAGAAAAAGCCATGTAGAGCGTCAGCTCTTCTGGGTAGTGATGCAGCTTGTGGTCCCCATTCCAACAGGCAGAGGACACAGGGGACAGGGTTCTGCCTCGATGAAGAACATGGCCCCTACCCCATTTGTGTGGTCAAAGGCAGGACACAGAGAACGGGGTTCTACCTGGATGAACTACAGAGTCCCTGCTTCAATTGTGTGGTCAAAGGCAGGACACAAAGGACACAGAGGATGGGGTTCTGCCTGGATGAAGAACATGGTCCCCACTCCATTTGTGTTGTCAAAGGCAGGACACAGAGGGTGGGGTTCTGCCTGGATGAAGAACATGGTCCCAAATCATTTGTGTGGTCAGAGGCAGGACACAAAGGACACAGAGGACAGGGTTATGTCTCAATGAGGCAAAAGGTCCTCACTCCATTTGTGTGGTCAAAGGCAGGACACAGAGGATGAGGTTCTGCCTGGATGAAGCACATGCTCCCCAATCCATTTGTGTGGACAAAGGCAGGACATAGAGGACAGGGTTCTACCTGGATAAAGAACATGGTCTCCACTCCATTTGTGTGGTAAAAGGCAGGACTCAAAGGTTGGGGGTTCTGTCTGGATAAAGAACATTGTGGTCAAAGGCAGGACACAGAGGTTGGGGTTCTGCCTGGATGAAGAACATGGGGGCCACTTAATTTGTATGGTCAAAAGCAGGACACAGAGGTTGGGGTTCTGCCTGGGTGAAGAACATGGTCCCCAAATCATTTGTGTGGTCAAAGGCAGGACACAAAGGTTGGGGGTTCTGTCTGGATAAAGAACATTGTGGTCAAAGGCAGGACACAGAGGTTGGGGTTCTGCCTGGATGAAGAACATGGGGGCCACTTAATTTGTATGGTCAAAAGCAGGACACAGAGGTTGGGGTTCTGCCTGGGTGAAGAACATGGGTCCCCAAATCATTTGTGTGGTCAAAGGCAGGACACAACAGATGGGGGATCTGCCTGGATGAAGAACACGGTCCCCGATCCACTTGTGTGGTCACAAACAGCCAGAGGACACAGAAGATGAAGATCGGCCCTTCAAGTGTTTTTGTAGGATGGACCACGACCGGCACTGTGCAATCTCTCTTTTCCTGATCCGTGATTGGTTCTGATGTCAGGGCTGACCAATGAAACATCTGTGCATTTTCATTCGCCATCATGATGCACCTTACTCCCAGTGCACTTTGGGAAAATACCAGTTAGTAGAGTTGTCTTTCCTTCAAATGATTACTAGCATAAGCAGAAAAGCTTATGGACAGATCACAGAGCGACCAATCAGAAGCCATCTTTTACTGATCTTACTTCAATAAAATGAATTGTGATTGGGAGCTGGTGGGCACAGCCCTTTTCACCCTCGTACTTGGGGGGGGGGGGGGGGGTGATGAATGATTTGGAAGGTCCCTCTTTTTCTCTCTGTTGATTTCAGAAAAAGTTTTGAAAATGGAAATCCAGATAGAAGGATAAGACAAGTTCATAAAATGTACGGGAAGTACAACTACCAACACCCCACCGTGTACAATATGGTGTAGACATAGAGACAAAGACACAGGGCTAACCCAAGAGGAAGGAGGAGTGGAGGGGGATGGGAATGAGATAAGAGATACATTATTAATATTATTATACAGGATTTATATATCGCCAGCAGTTTGCACAGCACTTTACAACAGCCTTTTCCTACCAGGGCCCCCCGGGGTGACTTCAGGTTTCTTTAGGGGAAAAATGCCTAAAAATTTCCAAAAAATAACCTTCTAGCCAACGGCATCCTAACAACCAATGACGTCATTGATTAATAAGGTGGACATCAGGCGCCTTCACAACATCCTTATTTGCCCCTCCCCCTCAGCACTGATGTAACATTAGCTGAATGAGGGTGAGCAACTTTGGGAGAAGAGAAACATCGGAATACTAGTCACCACCAGTGTACAAAGGTGTATTTGCTTTGTAAGAATAAATCATCTCTAATGTTGGGTGTTCTACATGTCTGGATGTTCCTTTGTTATGTGAAAGTATTTGTTTAGTATTATTACATTTTATAATGAGGAGCCTCGAGACTCTTCATCATTTTATAGGGTGCCGTGACTGAAGAAAGGTGGCACTGGTTTACAACATGAGGGCAAATCGTACAATCACAAGACAATTCAATGCAGGAGGAAGTAGAGGGTCCGGATCGTAATTAACCTCCTCCCACCCGCCGGATAGACAAATGACGGCGGGATCCACCCTCGTTCTGGGAAGACGTCATATGACATCGCCCCAATCTCACCGCGCTTGTGTGTCCCCGGAACATGGCGCAACCCCGATCTCAGTAAAGAGCCAATGACGCAGCTCTCTACCCATGTGATCTCCTGTGTCCAATGACAGCTGATCACATGTAAACACAGAAGTGACGTTTATTGGCTCTCCTCTCCCCACACTGACAGATTGTGAGGAGAGCTGATCAGCGGCATCTCCTCACAGGGGAGACTTTAAAGATAATCAGGGCACTGATCATCAGTGCAGCCCCAACAGTGATACCAATCAGTGCCCATCGGTGATGCCAGTCAGTGCTGCCTTTCAGTGCCCATCAGTGCCTGCTCATCAGTGCTGCCTATCCGTGCCGCCTATCATTGCCCATAAGTACCACCTATCAGTGCTCAGTGGGCCAAATGCATGGTGGGGGGGATGTGGGGTAAATAGTGCCCCATCATTGGTATCAGTGGGAGGAATAGTGTCCCTATATTTATTCACCAAAAAAAATCCTTCTTTTCTGTCAGAAGTCTTTGTAAATAAGTAAATTTTCTCCTTCACCGATGGGCACTGATAAGGTGGCACTTATGGCCACCAGTGAGGCAGCACTGATAAGGCAGCACTAATGGGCACTGATGAGACGGCACTGATAGGTGACACTGAGCAATGATAGGCTGCACTGATGGGCACTGATGAGACGGCACTGATAGGTGACACTAATAAGCACTGATAGGTGGCACTTATGGGGAATGATAGGCAGCACTGACTGGCATCTACGATGGGCACTGACTGGCATCTACGATGGGCACTGACTGGCATCTACGATAGGCACTGTTTGGCATCACTGATGGGCACACATTAGCATCGCTGATTGGCACTGACTGGCATCACTGCCGGGCACTGATAGGCTGCACTGATAAGTTGGCACTTATGGGCATAAAACTAACACAGCATTTCATAAAAAAAAGATCATCCCAACAGTCAGACATGGTGGTGGTAGGGGGATGGTCTGGGGCTGCTTTGCAGCTTCAGGACCTGGACGACTTCCCATCATTGATGGAACCATGAATTCTGAGCTCTACCAGAAAATCCTAAAAGGAGAATGTCCGGCCAGCAGTTCCTGATCTCAAGCTCACTTGGGTTATGTAGCAGGACAATGATCCGAAACACACAAGTCAACCTCTGAATGGCTAAAATAAAAAACAAAATTTACATTTTGAAGTGGCCTAGTCAAAGCCCGGACTTAAATCCAATTGAGATGCTGTATGATGACCTTACACAGGCCGTTCTGTGCTGGAAAACCCTCCAATGTGGCTGAATGAAAACAATTCTGCAAAGAAGAGTTGGGCCAATATCCCTCCACAGCCATGTGAAAGACTCATTGCCAGTTATCGCAACGCTTGATTGCAGTTGTTGCCTCCAAGGGTGGCGCAACCAGTTATTAGGTTTAGGGGGGGCAATTACTTTTTCACATAGAGTCAGGCAGGTTTGCACAACTTTTTTTCCCTAATAAATGAAATCATCATTTAAAAACTGCATTTTGTATTTACTCGGGTTATCTGTGTGTCATATTAACATTTGTCTGATGATCTAAATCATTTAGGTGTGACAAATATGCAAAGAAATATAAAATCAGGAAGGGGGCAAATACATTTTCACAGAACTGTATATGATTTATTGTCAAAAGTATTGAGACGCCTGCCTTTACACACACATGATCTTTAATGACATCCCAGTCTTAGTCCGGAGGGTTCAGCATTGAGTTGGCTCCGCCCTTTGCAGATATAACAGCTTCACCTCTTCTGGGAAGGCCGTCCACATGGTTTAGGAGGGTGTCTATGGGAATGTTTGACCATTCTTCCATTTGTGAGGTCAGGCACTGATGTTGGATGAGAAGGCCTGGCTCGCAGCCTCTGCTCTAATTCCTCCTAAAGGTGTTCTATTGGGTTGAGGTGCAGGCCAGTCAGGTTCCTCCACCCAAAACTCGCTCATCTCCATCACTCATTTCTTTATCACTTCCATATTGGGAAATATCCCCAGCAGGACGCAGACTACAATACAAACCTGAGAGGCTGGAACTGTTCCCCACGTCATACATTGTGCCCGGGGGTTGGGCCTTAGAACAATGAACTGATTTAAGCATGCAGCAAGATAAAACCGCACCGACTTCTCACAGCAGTGAGAGGACCGACCCATAAATGTGGTGCCGAATGTCAGGAAACCTCTCTGTGCTGACACCTTGCAGGAGGACAACATTGACTCACTGCAGTGGCTTGTGAGACCGAAGGTGAAGCAATGACCTGGCAAGTAATGTGGAAATCCCAATTCTAGTTTAGCGATTGCCTGCATACATCCAGTACAGCCTGACCTTCTGAAATCTATGACCCGTGTCATGTATGATATTATAGTGCCATCTACGGTTTGGATATATAATTGGTTTCCCTCAGAGAAACAAGTGGAAGTAGATGATGGAAGTAGAAAGGGTGACTTCAGCTTGGGGGCCACACCAGATTGATACAAGAGAACCAGGCTGCCATACCACCTTCCTTAGTCTTCAGTAAACTGTTTGCGGTCTTTCTTGTGCATCATCTTTAGAAGAGGCTTCCTTCTGGGACAAAAGCCATGCAGACTAATTTGATGCAGTGTGCGGCGCATGGTCTGAGCACTGACAGGCTGACCCCCCCACCCCTTCAAGCAATGCTGGCAGCACTTATACGTCTATTTCCCAAAGACAACCTCTGGATATGACGCTGAGCACGTGACCTCAACTTCTTTGGTGGACCATGGCGAGGCCTGTTCTGAGGAGAACCTGTCCTGTTATACCGCTGTATGGTCTTGGCCACCGTGCTGCAGCTCAGTTTCAGGGTCTTGGCAATCTTCTTATAGCCTAGGCCAGTGATGGCGAACCTTGGCACCCCAGATGTTTTGCAACTACATTTCCCATGATGCTCAGGCACTCCTCAGTGTAGTGGAGCATAATGGGAAATGTAGTTCCAAAACATCTGAGGTGCCAAGGTTCACCATCACGGGCCTAGACCATCTTTATGTAGAGCAGGGATATTCAAACTACGGCCTTCCAGCTGTTGCGGAACTACACATCCCATGAGGCATTGTAAAGCTCTGACCTTCACAGACATGACTAGGCATGATGGGAATTGTAGTTTATGAACAACTGGAGGGCCGTAGTTTGAAGACCCCTGATGTAGAGCAACAATTCTTTTTTTCAGATCCTCAGAGAGTTCTTTGCCATGAGGTGCCATGTTGAACTTCCAGTGACCAGTATGAGAGAGTGAGAGCGATAACACCAAACACACCTGCTCCCCATTCACACCTGAGACCTTGTAACACTAACGAGTCACATGACACCGGGGAGGGAAAATGGCTAATGTCAATCAAATCCAACAATGTGAGTGCCAGGGGGCGGAGCCGAGTCCTGCATTTGGCCTCTATGGACGCCAAATGCTGGACTCGGGAGCGCGCCTACAAGGTAACCCCCTCGGGGAAGCGCTTCTCCTAGGGGGTTATCAGATGTGGGGAGGAGCCGTGGGGGGACCCCAGAAGAGGAGGGTCGGGGCCACTCTGTGCAAAACGAGCTGCACAGTGGAGGTAAGTATGATATGTTTATTTTTATTTTTTTTACCTTTACAAATCACTTTAAAGTCGGTGTCCAAATTTTATTTATTTTTTGGCTTTTAAAAAGGTAAAATGAGAGATGTGAGGTCTTTTTGACCCCCAGATCTCTCCTGTCATCCTTATTTCTTTTACAAAGGATGTTTACATCCCTTATAATAGGAATAAATGTGATAGAAGATAAATAAATAAAATAAATAAGAAAAAAAAAAACCGTAACGCGCCCCATCCCTTGGTGCGCAGAAGCGACCACATATGTAAGTTGTGTCTGCATATTCAAACAGCATTCAAACCGTTAGAGCGAGAGCAATAATTCTAGCACTAGACCTCCTCTGTAACTATGAAGAGGTAAACTGTAAAAAAAAAAAAAAAATGTTGTCACCTATGGAGATTTTTAAAGTGGAGGGCCACCCTGAAAAAAATAATAATTCACCAAAAATCCTAAAAAAAAAAAAAAGAGAACATTTAAAAAAAAAACAAACATTTTTAAACTTACTTAAACCCTTGTTGCTAGGCAGTCTTCCTAATCTGCCTCTTCCTATTCCGCGGCGTGTCCTGCTCCTCGGTGAGCGGCACCGTTGTCTTCTGGGAACTGTGTGTATTCCCAGAACACCACGGGGGCCATTCACAGAACGCCGCTCGCGCATGCGCAGTAGGAAACTTGCAGTGAAGCCGCAAGGCTCCACTGCCTGTTTCCCTTACCTAGGATGGCGGTGCCGGGACCCGAGAGCCGAGGGACGGGTCGGCCTCGGGCGGCCGACATCGCAGGCACCCAGGACAGGTCAGTACTTATTTAAAGTCAGCAGCTACAGTGTTTGTAGCTGCTTACTTTTACTTTTTTTTTTTTTACGGCCGGAATTCCGCTTTAAGTACCGAGGTTTGGCGTCATTCCACGAGTGTGCGCAATTTTAAAGCCTGACATGTTGGGTATCCATTTACTCGGCGTAACATCATCTTTCACATTATACAAAAAAATGGGGTAACTATTGTGGTTTTTTTAATTATTCATTAACCACTTCAACTTTTTTCTTCTATACACATAACGAGTTGTCGTTAGGAGAACCTTCTTACATTGACAGGACTGATCTGTGTACCACATGAGCACCTACTGTAGCCAGTCTGTGGGGGGCAGAATTATTGTTGGTTGGTAGGGGATCAAATACTTATTTTACTCGCTGAACTGCGTATCATGTATGTTTTTCTGGATTTTTGGTTGATATTCTGTTTCTATCATATAAAATACACCTGTGATAAAAATTATAGACCCTTCATTTCTTTGTAAGTGGGCAAAACTTACACAATCTTCAGGGGAGCCGGTCGGTATTCTCCCCCACTGTACATACACACAATACATCCAACTTAGACAGCAGCCAATTGTCAGGGTTGGGCTCAGCCCTTCCTTCTCTGAGCTGGTCGCTTAGCTGTTGGCTCATTGCCAGCTCCCATCTCTCTCCACAGTGACTCAGCTGTTGATGATATCTTGCTCGTCAGTCCTGCCTTACTTGAGCCGTCCAGTCCAGAGGATCTCTGCCTTCTCCTTGGTCAACATCACAGAAACTATCTCCTGCATTCCTGTTTAAGACTTGCTTGGCTGACATTCATTCTGGCTCCAGATCCTGCTTGCTGTTCCACTACGCTGATCCCTCACTTTCTGGCTTGTCAGACTATCCGTTCTGGTTACCAAACTCTGGCTATGTTTTGACTAGGTTTGTTCTTTTTATTATTAAACAAGTGTGATATAACTGTACTTGTGTCTCGGTCTGATTTCATGGTTTCTGACACCAATGAACCTATTGGCATGTCTTTGGAGTGCGGAAGGAAACCCACACAAGCACAGGGAGAACATACATACTCCATGCAGATGTTGTCCTGGTTGGGATCTGAACTGAGGACCCCAGTGCTGCGAGGCAAAAAAGGCCAACCACTAAGCCACAGTGCCACCCATGTAGTAGTGTATATCCTCACCCCCAGACACCGAATTATAATAATACAGAAAACACACCAACATTATAAAAGTTGAGTTTTATTACACAGAACACAGAGAACAGAAATAATAAAATAAATAATACAGACGGCGACGCTCACGGGCCGCGTAGTGTTTTCAGTAACACTCATAGAAGAGGCACCCAAACAGATAAATAACAGGTTATCCAACTTAAGTCCGGAGCCCACCCCAGATGTAGTGTGGGGGGGAGGGGCAGACCAGCGTACCCAGCGCCCGATCACCACACTACACCAGTGATAGAGCGACTACTCAGGTTACACCCCAAACAGCAGCCGCAGATCGGCCAGGGTGAGTTTGGTGAAGGTGGTGCCGTTTCCGGTCAGGACTTTCTTTGCCAATTCCTTCTTCTTCTCCTGAAGTTGGGCGATCTTCTCCTCCACCGTCCCCTCACACACAAACCTGCAGGGGGCAGCACATAGTGATTACAGACGATATGATAGGAGGACAAGGAGGGAGGGATAGAACTATGATAGGAGGACACGGAGGGAGGGAGGGAACTATGATAGGAGGACACGGAGGGAGGGGGGGAACTATGATAGGAGGACACGGAGGGAGGGAGGGAACTATGATAGGACGACACGGAGGGGGGGAACTATGATAGGAGGACATGGAGGGAGGGGGGGAACTATGATAGGAGGACACGGAGGGAGGGAGGGAACTATGATAGGAGGACACGGAGGGAGGGAGGGAACTATGATAGGAGGACACGGAGGGGGGGAACTATGATAGGAGGACACGGAGGGGGGGAACTATGATAGGAGGACACGGAGGGAGGGGGGGAACTATGATAGGAGGACACGGAGGGAGGGAACTATGACAGGAGGACACGGAGGGAGGAACTATAATAGGAGAACACGAGGAAGGGGTGGAACTATGATAGGAAGATACGGAGGGAGGGGTGGAACTAGAGATAGGAGGACACGGAGGGAGGGAACTATGATAGGAGGACACGGAGGGAGGGGTGGAGCTATGATAGGAGGATGCGGAGGGAGGGATAGAACTATGATAGGATGACATGGAGAGGGAGGGAGCTATGATAATAGGCTGTGGAGGGAGGGGTGGAGCTATAATAGGATGTGAAGGGAGGGGTGGAGCTATAATAGGATGTGAAGGGAGGGGTGGAGCTATGATAGGAGGACACGGAGGGAGGGGTGGAACTATGATAGGAGGACACGGAGGGAGGGGTGGAACTAGAGATAGGAGGACACGGAGGGAGGGAGGGAACTATGATAGGAGGACACGGAGGGAGGGGTGGAGCTATGATAGGAGGATGCGGAGGGAGGGATAGAACTATGATAGGATGACACGGAGAGGGAGGGAGCTATGATAATAGGCTGTGGAGGGAGGGGTGGAGCTATAATAGGATCTGAAGGGAGGGGTGGAGCTATAATAGGATGTGAAGGGAGGGGTGGAGCTATGATAATAGGATGTGAAGGGGGGTGGAGCTATGATAATAGGATGTGGAGGGAGGGGTGGAGCTATGATAATAGGATGTGGAGGGAGGGGTGGAGCTATGATAATAGGATGTGGAGGGAGGGGTGGAGCTATGATAATAGGATGTGGAGGGAGGGGTTGAGCTATGATAATAGGATGTGGAGGGAGGGGTGGAGCTATGATAATAGGCTGTGGGGGGAGGGGTGGAGCTATGATAATAGGATAAGGCCCCTGTGTATGTCAGTAATACATTGTCTGTGTGATTCCTTTGCTGTGATCGCATTGGAGGACTCCTCTGACCTGTGTATCACCACGTCCTTGCGTTGTCCTACACGGTATATGCGGTCACACGCCTGGTCCTCCAGCGCCGGATTCCTGAGGGGGAGGGGGAGGTAGATAATCAGACACAGACAACTGAGAACTCTCCTAATAGCAACCAATCATTTCTTTGCTTCATTACACTGTAGTCAGTAGAGGGATGGAATAGGAGGAGAGTGCGGTCGGTAGAGGGATGGAATAGGAGGAGAGTGCGGTCGGTAGAGGGATGGAATAGGAGGAGAGTGCGGTCGGTAGAGGGATGGAATAGGAGGAGAGTGGGGTCGGTAGAGGGATGGAATAGGAGGAGAGTGCGGTCGGTAGAGGGATGGAATAGGAGGAGAGTGCGGTCGGTAGAGGGATGGAATAGGAGGAGAGTGCGGTCAGTAGAGGGATGGAATAGGAGGAGAGTGCGGTCAGTAGAGGGATGGAATAGGAGGAGAGTGTGGTCAGTAGAGGGATGGAATAGGAGGAGAGTGCGGTCAGTAGAGGGATAGAATAGGAGGAGAGTGCGGTCAGCAGAGGGATGGAATAGGAGGAGAGTGCGGTTAGTAGAGGGATGGAATAGGAGAGTGCGGTCAGTAGAGGGATGGAATAGGAGGAGAGTGCGGTCAGTAGAGGGATAGAATAGGAGAGTGCGGTCAGTAGAGGGATAGAATATGAGGAGAGTGCGGTCAGTAAAGGGATGGAATAGGAGGAGAGTGCGGTCAGTAGAGGGATGGAATAGGAGGAGAGTGCGGTCAGTAAAGGGATGGAATAGGAGGAGAGTGCAGTCAGTAGAGGGATGGAATAGGAGGAGAGTGCGGTCGGTAGAGGGATGGAATAGGAGAGTGCGGTCAGTAGAGGGATGGAATAGGAGGAGAGTGCGGTCAGTAGAGGGATGGAATAGGAGGAGAGTGCGGTCAGTAGAGGGATGAAATAGGAGAGTGCGGTCAGTAGAGGGATGAAATAGGAGAGTGCGGTAAGTAGAGGGATGGAATAGGAGAGTGCGGTAAGTAGAGGTAATAGGAGAAGGGTGCGGTCAGCACCAGGAGGTGGTGCAGTTGGGGGATCAGAGGAAATGGGACGTTACCAGTGCATGTCCAATAGGAAGAGGTGGTTCCCACCAATCAGATTTAATCCGACTCCTCCAGCACACAGAGACACCAGCATCACCTACACAGGAGAAAGACAGACCATAAATACATCCCCTTAGAGAAGGAATGGAGGTGTCTGTACACCATTCTGGATGAGTGCTCCGCCCTGCTGGCCAGCAGAGGGACTTAATGAAGACCTGTCTGATTTCATCACTTTCATATCGAGTCATTGTCAAAAGACATTCTTGGTTTAAAGTGGAATACTGGGGCGGCATCAAAATCCCGTATTTTTTTTTTTTTTTCACCCGGCAATTCTCTAAACCACTAAAAGTGATCCGAGAAGCTTTTTTTTTAAAGCACTACTAGATGTTTTTTTTTTTTTTAATTTTCATTCTATTTTAGAGAAGAGATTTTGGTCCTCCATAAAGAGATCCTGTCATGTCGTATTACTATGACAAGGGATGTTTACATTTCTTGTGATAGCGATAAAAGTGATCAAGAAAATGTTTTTTTTAAAGGGACAGTAAAATGAAACAAATGTGATCAAATAAATAATAAATAATGAAAAAAAAAAAAAAGTAAAAAAATGCACCCCCAGCCCCTGTGCTCATGACCAGTGGCGAATGCAAACGTGGGTCACGCCCACATATTGGAGATACAGTCGCAAACATTCGAGCGAGAGCAAGAATTCTAGCACTAGACCTTCTCTGTAACTAAACTGGTAACCTGTAGAAATGTTTAAAGCATCACTTATGGAGATTTTTAAGTACAATAGTTTGGCGCAATTTTAAAGCCCGACATGTTCGGTATCTATTTACTTGGCGTAACATCATCTTTTATATTTTACAAAAAAAAAAAAAATCTGGTTATATCTTATGTTTTTTTTTTTTTTTTATTTATTAAAAGTGAATTTTTTCCAAAAAAAGTGCGTTTAAAAAATCAATGCTAAAATATTTGCAACGATTGCCATTTTATTCTCAAGGGCCTCTGCTAAAGAATGAAAAAAAAAAAAAATATATTTTTATATATATATACCGTATATACTCGAGTATAAGTCGAATTTTTCAGCACTTTTTTTGTGCTGAAATTGCCCCCCTCGACTTATACTCGAGTCAAGCACTTTTCTGCAGCAAAAAAATTTCATTTTCCGAACCGACTTTGGGGCCGCATATCTCAGGGCCACTTGGTGCTAGAAACCCCAAATTTGGTATGCAAGCCCAGTGGAACTGGTTCATAGCACTAAGTGGCCCCGAGATACGGGGCCCCAAAATCGGTTCAGAAAATGTCATTCACTGCTGCAGAAAAGTGCTTGACATTTTCTGAACGGACTTTGGGGCCCCATATCTCAGGGCCACCTGGTGCTAGGAACCCCAAATTTGGTGTGCAAACCCAGTGGAACATTTTCTGAACTGATTTTTGGGGCCCTGTATCTCGGGGCCACTTGGTGCTAGAAACCCCAACTTTAGAAATTTTATGGTGCTAGTTCCACTGGGTTTGCACATCAAATTTGGGGTTCTTAGCACTAAGTGGCCCCGAGATACGGGGCCCCAAATTCAGTCAACTGTGTCTATCTGCAGCAATGTCATTTTGGGACCCTTTGGGTTCAGAGACCCCAAATTTTGGCTGCAGCTAGGGGGGCATCTAGGAACCCTTAACTACCGAGTTTGAAGTTCGGGGGACCTATGGCTGAAAATGGGCACAGTGAGGCTGCAAATGGGCATTGTTGACCCTCTTTTCCACTTACAGTAGCTGTGCATTTCTCACCCTCGTTTTATACTCGGGTCAGTAAGTTTTTCCCATTTTTTTGTGGTAAATTAGGGCCTCGACTTATACTCGGAACGACTTATACTCGAGTATATACGGTATATATATATATATATATATATATATATAATTTGGGGGTTCTAAGTATTTCTTCTAGTAAAACCCCAGAGATTTTTGCACATAGCAGAGACGTGTCCATTGGTAAGTGGATAGAGGGAGGTCGGGGTCCCGGAAGTGATCTCATACCTGGGGTCCCGGAAGTGATCTCATACCTGGGGTCCCGGAAGTGATCTCATACCTGGGGTCCCGGAAGTGATCTCATACCTGGGGTCTCCGGGGGTTTACATTGAACTCCTCCACCACATCCATGCGCTGTTTGGGGTTGACAGAACCGTCAATAGTGGCGTAAGAAAGTCCGATCCGCTTCAAGTGTACGGCCACGATCCTCAGCATGCTGGTCCACTGAGACACGATGACACTGGGGGAGGGGGTACAACAAGGTCAGGGGGTGACAGAGGACAGACACCAATATTCACCATTATATCCCCCAGCTGTGATATTCAGACACCCAATATCTGACATCTGGGAATACGGCTCACACATTACCCAGAATCCTCCGCTCTGTGATAAACATGGGCACACCATGGAGCTTCTCTCACCTCTTCTGGGGCTCAGCGCTGGAGCTTATGGATTTCAGCTGTGACATCAGAGCGTCGATCTGGAGGAGGAGGAGGAGGAGGAGGAGGAGGAGGAGGAGGAGGAGGGAGGAAAGAAGGAAGAAGGAAGAAGGGAGGAAAAAGGAAGGAGGGAGGAAGGAAGGAGGAGGAGGAAGAGAGAAGGGAGGAGGAGGAGAGAAGGGAGGAAGAGAGAAGGGAGGAAGAGAGAAGGGAGGAAGAGAGAAGGGAGGAAGAGAGAAAAGAGGAAGAGGAGGTGGAGGTGGAGGAGGAGGGAGGAGGGAGGAGGGAGGAGGGAGGAGGGAGGATGAGAGAAGGGAGGAAGAGGAGAGAGGGGAGGAAGAGGAGAGAAGGGAGGAAGGGAGTAAGAGAGAAGGAGAAGGAGGAGGAGGAGGAGGAGAAGAAGGCGGAGGAAGAGAGAGGGGAGGAAGAGTGGAGAGGAGGAGGAGAGAAAAAGAAGAAGGAAGAGGTCAGACGTTGTATACAAAGACAGATTGTATCACTAATGACATTTTTTATTTTAGACCCAATGATGTCATCACCGGTCCTCTATGCTTCTCTATACAATGCATGTCTGGTGGGAGGGGCCTGGCAGAGTGCTGCATGTAGCTTAATGAAAACATCCCAGTACTCATCTCACGAGCCCTCAGCTCTGATGCAAGCAGTGGGAGGGATCTTGGGAGGAGTTGTCTTTGGGTGGGTGTCAGTTTGTAGGAGTGGGCGTGTATTTTTATGCAGACCACCCTAGGTAACGCCCACATGTAATGCTGAGCCACCACCTTCCAAAGTAACTGAAATCAGCAGTATGACACGCCCCCCTACTGAGTGACAGCCAGAGCTCTCCATTCAGCTGGGTGCATGAATTTTGCTAATTGCAAAGACAGGTCATACTCAGGAGGGGACATGTTGGGGGGGTATATTATCCACTTGCCTACCAGGTACTGTCACCCCCTTCTTGCCCAGGTGCCAATTTTCAGCTTTCAGCGCTGTCACACTTTGAATGACAATTGGTCGGTCGTACAACACTGTACACATAGGACATTTTTATACTTTTCTTCACACAAATAGAGCTTTCTTTTGGTGGTATTTAATCGCCTCTGGGGGGTTTTAATACTTTGTTAAACAAAAAAAAGGCCAAAAATGTAGAAAAAAAAAAATTTCATTAGTTTGTTATAAAATTTTGCAAACAGGTGATTTTTCTCCTTCCCTGATGTGCACTGATGAGGCGGCACCAATGGGCGCTGATGAGGCTGCACCAATGGGCGCTGATGAGGCTGCACCAATGGGCGCTGATGAGGCGGCACCAATGGGCGCTGATGAGGCTGCACCAATGGGCGCTGATGAGGCTGCACCAATGGGCGCTGATGAGGCGGCACCAATGGGCGCTGATGAGGCCACACTGGTGGGCACTGATGAGGAAGCACCGATGGGCGCTGATGAGGCCGCACTGGTGGGCACTGATGAGGAAGCACCGATGGGCGCTGATGAGGCCGCACTGGTGGGCACTGATGAGGAAGCACCGATGGGCGCTGATGTGGCGGCACGGAAGAGGCAGGACTTGTGGGTACTGATAATAAGGATACTGAAGATCAGTACTGATCAGTGTAGATTCCTGTCACACAAGCCGGTTACCGGCTCCCCTCTCCTGACAGTCCGATGTATTTAGTAAGAGGGATGGCGAGTTTTTTGAAGTTGTAATTTTTTTGTCACAATTATTTGAAAAATGAACAAATGATAAAAATAGCTTTTTTCACCTTTTTTTTTTTTTAAATTCTCTCATCAGTGCAGTACGCGGCTATCGTGTAAATCAGGGGGAGGCAACCTCGGCCCCCCAGCTGTGGTGAAACTACAAATCCCATCATGCCTCTGCCTCTAGGAGTCATGCCTGTGATTGTCGGGGTCCTGTGATGTCTCATGGGACTTGTAGTTTCACCACAGCTGGAGGGCCGAGGTTGCCGACCCTCTGATATAAATGGTGTGTCGGCGATCGGGGACACTGACTGGTGACTATGTAAAAAAAAGTAGTAGTGTTACTATGGTAACACTGTATTGCTCTGGTCATAGTTTTTTTTTTTTTTTTTTTTTTTAAATATAGAAAAAAAAAAAAAAAAAAAAAAAAAGAAAAATAATGTAATAAAAAAGAAAAACTTTTTTTTTTTTTACATACAATGTTTTTCTTTATTACATTTTTTTTAAATATAGAAAAAAGAATAATAATGTAATAAAAAAGAAAAAAACTTTGTATGCAATTTTTTTTTTTTTAAATATAGAAAAAAAAAAGAAAAAATATAGAAAAAAAAGAATTATAATGTAATAAAAAAGAATGTATGTATGTAAAAAAAATTTTTCTTTTTTTATAATATTTAAAAAAAATTTAATAAAAAAAAAGAAAAAACATTGTATGTAAAAAAAAGTTTTTCTTTTTTATTACATTATTTTTCTTTTTTTCCTACATTAAAAAATAAAAAACACAAAAAACAAAACACTAGGACCAAAGCAATAGTGTTACCATAGTAACACTACTACTATTTTTTTTTTTTTTTACACGTTATGATTTCTTATACTAGTGAATTTCATTGGTATAAGACACCATTTTTACTGAATTAAACGGACTCATTCAGTGTGTTTTGTTGTGATTAGCGGTGATTGACAACAAGTAATCACATGGTACAGATGGGCTGTGATTGGCCCTGTCTATACCATGTGATCACTGTGACCAATCACAACTAGCAACACAATTTTACACACTGAATAGGCATGAAATGAAGCCATACAATGTTTACGATTGTCATGTGATCTGTCGTGATTGGTCACAGCAATCACATGGTACCGGCAGCAGACCAGTACCCTGATCAGTCATGGCAGATCACACTGCAGCGTGGCCCGTGGTGTTTCAGGAGGACATCATATGACATCCACCCGGAAGGATGAATGTCCCACCCAGCCGTCATGTGGCAATAGGCTGGGCAGGACGTGATTGTACTGCAGCCCCTGGAATCCCCCCCATTTCTGATGATGAAAAGACGCCCTGTATGTTATGTCTGGCAGGGATCTCACACATCACATTCCCACCACCTTTGTGCTTCTGCAGTCGCTCTCGAACAGCTTGGCGCTGAAGTTGGTTCCGTTCAGGGAGACGATGGATTTGGGGTCCGGGGTCTGGAGGTCACACAGGGTCAGGGCGCTGAGTTGCTCCTCCAGGGTCAGGCTCAGTCCTTCGCTCTTCATCTCCGTCTGGTCCAAAGTCTGCGGGAGAGATCCGGACACAGAGATGATGTACAACAGATAGATGGCGGGTTAGAGAACGGCTGGAGAGGACGAGGGCTCGGAGGGTAAGAGCGCAGACAATACTATCCCATGATAACCTAACCCCCTATAACACCCCCCCCCCCCATATACCTAATCATCAAGAGGACGAGGGCTCGGAGGGTAAGAGCGCAGACAATACTATCCCATGATAACCTAACCCCCTACAACACCCCCCCCATATACCTAATCATCAAGAGGACGAGGGCTCGGAGGGTAAGAGCGCAGACAATACTATCCCATGATAACCTAACCCCCCCCCCCCCCCCCATATACCTAATCATCAAGAGGACGAGGGCTCAGAGGGTAAGAGCGCAGACAATACTATCCCATGATAACCTAACCCCCCCCCCCCCCCATATACCTAATCATCAAGAGGACGAGGGCTCAGAGGGTAAGAGCGCAGACAATACTATCCCATGATAACCTAACCCCCCCCCCCCCCCCATATACCTAATCATCCATCTAAAGCCTGATCCTTCAAAGCTGAACTCCAGCTTTAAAACAGTTGTATACCGATGGCCTTTTTCCCCCCCTGTATGGTAAATTGTATACTAGCACATTATGGGGGGTATTTGTGCTAGTATGGATGATTGGGGGGGGGGCATGTGCTACATGGGCAACTTTGGGGGGGTGGGGATTAGTGCTTGGGGATTGAATTTCTGTTACAAAGGAGGATTTGGGGGGTAATTTATGCTAGTTGGGATGATTGGGGGGCGGGGGGGGGGGGTAACATAAGCTAGGTGGGGAACTTTAGGGGGTGGATTAGTGCTTGGAGATTGAATTTATGTTACGAAGGAGTATTTGGGGGTTGGGGGTAATTTGTGTTCGTTAGGATGATTGGGGGGGACATGCGCTCGGTGGGGAACTTTGGGGGGGGGGATTAGTGCTT
The DNA here is from genome assembly GCA_037952925.1 of Lithobates clamitans. Classification (NCBI taxonomy): domain Eukaryota; kingdom Metazoa; phylum Chordata; class Amphibia; order Anura; family Ranidae; genus Lithobates; species Lithobates clamitans. The sequence continues at coordinate 538,364 of JBBGZY010002053.1, forward strand.
GGAGATTGGTTTTCTGTTACAAAGGAGGAATTTTGGATTGCAAAGGGAATTTATTCAAAAGGAAAGTATTTTTTTGGGGGGGGGGGTGAGGATTTTTGCTGACACATATTGCTCATACATTTTGGGAGGGGAGGGTCCTGGGTGCTAGGATGTCCTTGTCCCGGCACTGCATACGGGGGACACTTACCGTCTTTAGCAGGGACGGGTGGCAGCAGCACTGACGTAGGCGGAGGAGGAGGGACAGAATGTGCACTGTACTGGACCCCTGAGAGGGCGGAGCCGAGGAAAAGGTATTCTGGGTGGAGCCAAACTCCCGAGCAACTGTAAGGAGGGAAAGGAGAGGCGGTGAGAGAGAAGGCGGGATCGCAGCTCCGCCCAAAACACAACCTGACACACCCAAAATACGGGTATGAAGGAGGCACCGAGAGCCGGGGGAGGGGGGAGATTCCAGACTTACCTCTCTCAAAGGGATTATCTGCCCCCTTTGGTGGGGTCTGTGATGACCCCCCTTCATGTCTCTTCAAGTAATTCTGCAGAGTAGATCTGTAGAAAGGGGGGGGGGGGTAGAAGGAGACGTTACAGCTGGATACTTCTGAACTGTTCTTCCCATCACTTTACCCACCACACCGTCTTCCAACCATTACTTCCTTTACCCACCACACCATCGTCCAATCATCACCTCCCATATCCACCACACCACCGTCCAATCATCACCTCCCATATCCACCACACCACCGTCTGACAAGACCTGGCTCCTTTACCCACCACACCGTCTTCCAATCATCACCTCCTGTACCCACCACACCACCGTCTGACAAGAACTAGATCCTTTACCCACCATAGATGCCTAACCTCTCCGCTACGATATAACATTCTATGACTCCACACATGACCTCTTGACCCCCCGCCCTCAATTTCCATCAATGAACATGAAGGCTACAATCTGCCAATCACCAGCCTCTGTGACCCCCCAACGCCGCCATCTGTCGATCATTCACCAGTTCCCGCACCCAGCGCACCAACCCCGAGAATGAAAACTCTGGCACTGGATCAGCCCTCCGCATCATTAGACAGCCGCCGGGAGCCGCCCAATGCGATCTCTATACAGAGACATAAAGATTTCCTGGAGCTCCTCAGCCCCTCCCACAGTAATTCTGACCATTCAGAGAGAAGACTCCATTCCCACACCTGGATGTGGTGAAGATGACGTCGTACACGCCTGTTCATCGTCCGACAACTTCAGCTGATGCACCCGACAGGTCCGCTGAGGGAGATCCACCTGTCAGTATAGAAGCAACAATGTTATACAATGTATATCCCTGTGCTCCTGTATACGGTATATACTGTGTGTGTACACCCCTGTGCTCCTGTATACGGTATATACACCCTGTGCTCCTGTATACGGTATATACTGTGTGTACACCCCTGTGATCCTGTATACGGTATATCCTGTGTACACCCCTGTGCTCCTGTATACGGTATATACTGTGTGTGTACACCCCTGTGCTCCTGTATACAGTATATACTGTGTGTACACCCCTGTGCTCCTGTATACGGTATATACTGTGTGTGTACACCCCTGTGCTCCTGTATACGGTATATACTGTGTGTGTACACCCCTGTGCTCCTGTATACGTTATACACCCCTGTGCTCCTGTATACAGTATATACTGTGTGTGTATACCCCTGTGCTCCTGTATACGTATATACTGTGTGTGTACACCCCTGTGCTCCTGTAATACGGTATATACTGTGTGTACACCCCTGTGCTCCTGTATACGGTATATACTGTGTGTGTACACCCCCTGTGCTCCTGTATACGGTATATACTGTGTGTGTACACCCTGTGCTCCTGTATACGGTATATACTGTGTGTGTACTCCCCTGTGCTCCTGTATACAGTATATACTGTGTATGTACACCCCTGTGCTCCTGTATACGGTATATACTGTGTGTACACCCCTGTGCTCCTGTATACGGTATATACTGTGTGTGTACACCCCTGTGCTCCTGTATACGGTATATACTGTGTGTGTACTCCCCTGTGCTCCTGTATACAGTATATACTGTGTATGTACACCCCTGTGCTCCTGTATACGGTATATACTGTGTGTGTACACCCCTGTGCTCCTGTATACGGTATATACTGTGTGTGTACACCCCTGTGCTCCTGTATACAGTATATACTGTGTGTGTACACCCCTGTGCTCCTGTATACGGTATATACTGTGTGTACACCCCTGTGCTCCTGTATACGGTATATACTGTGTGTGTACACCCCTGTGCTCCTGTATACGGTATATACTGTGTGTGTACACCCCTGTGCTCCTGTATACGGTATATACTGTGTGTACACCCCTGTGCTCCTGTATACGGTATATACTGTGTGTGTACACCCTGTGCTCCTGTATACGGTATATACTGTGTGTGTACACCCTGTGCTCCTGTATACGGTATATACTGTGTGTACACCCCTGTGCTCCTGTATACGGTATATACTGTGTGTACACCCTGTGCTCCTGTATACGGTATATACTGTGTGTGTACACCCCTGTGCTCCTGTATACAGTATATACTGTGTATGTGTACACCCCTGTGGCTCCTGTATACGGTATATACTGTGTGTGTGTACACACCTGTGCACCTGTATACGGTATATACTGTGTATGTACACCCCTGTGCTCCTGTATACGGTATATACTGTGTATGTACACCCCTGTGCTCTGTATATGGTATATACTGTGTGTACACCCCTGTGCTCCTGTATACGGTATATACTGTGTGTGTACACCCCTGTGCTCCTGTATACAGTATATACTGTGTGTGTACACCCCTGTGCTCCTGTATACGGTATATACTGTGTATGTACACCCCTGTGCTCCTGTATACGGTATATACTGTGTGCACAACCCCTGTGCTCCTGTATACGGTATATACTGTGTGTACACCCCTGTGCTCCTGTATACGATATATACTGTGTGTGTGTACACCCTGTGCTCCTGTATACGGTATATACTGTGTATGTACACCCCTGTGCTCCTGTATACGGTATATACTGTGTGTACACCCCTGTGCTCCTGTATACGGTATATACTGTGTGTACACCCCTGTGCTCCTGTATACGGTATATACTGTGTGTGTACACCCCTGTGCTCCTGTATACGGTATATACTGTGTGTGTACACCCCTGTGCTCCTGTATACGGTATATACTGTGTATGTACACCCCTGTGCTCCTGTATACGGTATATACTGTGTGCAACAACCCCTGTGCTCCTGTATACGGTATATACTGTGTGTACACCCCTGTGCTCCTGTATACGGTATATACTGTGTGTGTACACCCCTGTGCTCCTGTATACGGTATATACTGTGTGTACACCCCTGTGCTCCTGTATACGGTATATACTGTGTGTGTACACCCCTGTGCTCCTGTATACGGTATATACTGTGTGTGTACACCCCTGTGCTCCTGTATACGGTATATACTGTGTGTGTACACCCCTGTGCTCCTGTATACAGTATATACTGTGTATGTACACCCCTGTGCTCCTGTATACGGTATATACTGTGTGTGTACACCCCTGTGCTCCTGTATACGGTATATACTGTGTGTACACCCCTGTGCTCCTGTATACTGTATATACTGTGTGTGTACACCCCTGTGCTCCTGTATACGGTATATACTGTGTGAGTTGTGGGACGTGGACCCCCCAATGTCAGATTAGGAGGAGTTGCTGTGTCCCCATGGATAGGATCGGGACGGACAGCATGGAACCCCCCGGGGGTCCTGTGTGGGTAAACACGGCTCTCGCCCGGATGTTTAGGTACACCCGGGGGAACGAGGACAGAGAGGGGACAAGAAGGTAAAAATAAATCTTAAAGTGTTTAAATAAAACCAAAAGCAAAGACAATGGGCCACCCTCAAGGAAAGGTTCCCATCCCCCCCCCCCCCCGTGTGTGTTAGCACCCCGGGCAGAATAAATTATCAACAAGACCCCAAATGAAATACATTTGGCTAGGATCCAACCCCACCCCCTCCCCCTCCAGTCACCAGGGGCTTCCCGGTGTGGTCCAGCTGGTCTTTGGTCCTCCGGAGAAGAAGACTCTTGGTGAGGATATTCAGCCTCTCTCCTCCCTTCCTGCTGCCATTATCCACCTGATTCTTCCACAGCTTGTATTCATCGAACGGCGAGCAGCGCAGGAACCTGGAGCCAATCATAACGCAAGGTTCAGAATGCAAAACATTACACAGCAGGCCACACCCCTCTCCAGCATAAACACAGCAGGCCACACCCCTCTCCAGTATAAACAGCAGGCCACACCCCTCTCCAGTATAAACACAGCAGGCCACACCCCTCTCCAGTATAAGCACAGCAGGCCACACCCCTCCCCAGTATTAAAGCGCACAGCATTACAAAGCAGGCCACACCTCTTCCCAGTATAAACACAGCAGGCCACACCTCTCCCCGGTATCATGCAGCTTTACAGAACAGGCCACACACCTCACCAATAATAGAGCATACAGCAGGCCACACCCCTCCCCAGTATAAACTCTGCAGGCCACACCCCTCCCCCAGTAGCACAGAACACACATTACACACCAGGCCACACCCACTATCACACAGCACTACAGAATAGGCCACACCCTCCATCAGAGCAGTACAGAACAGGCCACACTCAATATCATACAGCAGTACTGAACAGACCACTCCCACTATCACAGCAGTACTGAACAGGCTACACCCACCCTCATACAGCATTATCTGAACAGGCCACACCCACTATCATACAGCAGTACAGAACAGGCCACACCCAATATCGTACAGTAGTACACAGAACAGACCACACCATTCATACAGCAGTACAGAACAGACCACTCCCACTATCACAGCAGTACAGAACAGGCCACACCCACTATCATACAGCAGTACTGAAGAGGCTCCACCCCTCACCGTAGCAATGAGTAGAGGTCCAGCAGATTATTCTGTATGGGGGTCCCAGTTACCGCCCAGCGGGCCCCGGATCTCAGCTTGCACACCGCTATGGAGGTTTGGACTTTGGGGTTTTTAATGTTGTGAGCCTCATCCAGGATGATCCGCGCCCAGGCAATGCGGAGGAGAGGAGAGGAGGCCGTCTTGTCCTGATAAGAGGGAAAAAGAGAGACATGGATTGTGGGAAGGGGAATTGTGCATCACAGAGTGGAGGACATGAGCTGATTATACTCCAAGTCTGCATGACTACTACTCCCAACAATCCCCTCCAGTTTAGCTCTACACTTATTGTGGATTCTCACCCGATCCTCTCCTGTAGGTTCTGAGACTGCCCATTCCAGTGCTGAAACGTGCCAAATGCCTGAATATTCCAACCTAAGGAGATTGTGGCAGATGCCTGCAATGTGACCTCAGGTTTTGTGCAGACTTTGTGAACCGGCAGTGAGCCATCGACAGGAATGGGAAATGGTGAGCATTCTGCAAACTCGGGACTATGATGATGATGAGATGTTATCAACAAGGAGCTTGGGATGGAGCACGGGATGGAGCACTACGGGACAGAGGACCATGGAAGAATGGAGCACTACGGGACGGAGGACCATGGAAGAATGGAGCACTACGGGACGGAGGACCATGGAAGAATGGAGCACTACGGGACGGAGGACCATGGAAGAATGGAGCACTACGGGACGGAGGACCATGGAAGAATGGAGCACTACGGGACAGAGGACCATGGAAGAATGGAGCACTACGGGACAGAGGACCATGGAAGAATGGAGCACTACGGGACAGAGGACCATGGAAGAATGGAGCACTACGGGACGGAGGACCATGGAAGAATGGAGCACTACGGGACGGAGGACCATGGAAGAATGGAGCACTACGGGACGGAGGACCATGGAAGAATGGAGCACTACGGGACGGAGGACCATGGAAGAATGGAGCACTACGGGACAGAGGACCATGGAAGAATGGAGCACTACGGGACGGAGGACCATGGAAGAATGGAGCACTACGGGACAGAGGACCATGGAAGAATGGAGCACTACGGGACAGAGGACCATGGAAGAATGGAGCACTACGGGACAGAGGACCATGGAAGAATGGAGCACTACGGGACAGAGGACCATGGAAGAATGGAGCACTACGGGACAGAGGACCATGGAAGAATGGAGCACTACGGGACAGAGGACCATGGAAGAATGGAGCACTACGGGACAGAGGACCATGGAAGAATGGAGCACTACGGGACAGAGGACCATGGAAGAATGGAGCACTACGGGACAGAGGACCATGGAAGAATGGAGCACTACGGGACAGAGGACCATGGAAGAATGGAGCACTACGGGACAGAGGACCATGGAAGAATGGAGCACTACGGGACAGAGGACCATGGAAGAATGGAGCACTACGGGACAGAGGACCATGGAAGAATGGAGCACTACGGGACAGAGGACCATGGAAGAATGGAGCACTACGGGACAGAGGACCATGGAAGAATGGAGCACTACGGGACAGAGGACCATGGAAGAATGGAGCACTACGGGACGGAGGACCATGGAAGAATGGAGCACTACGGGACGGAGGACCATGGAAGAATGGAGCACTACGGGACGGAGGACCATGAAAGAATGGAGCACTACGGGACGGAGGACCATAGAAGAATGGAGCACTACGGGACGGAGGACCATAGAAGAATGGAGCACTACGGGACGGAGGACCATAGAAGAATGGAGCACTACGGGACGGAGGACCATGGAAGAATGGAGCACTACGGGAGGGAGGACCATAGAAGAATAGAGCACTACGGGACGGAGGACCATAGAAGAATGGAGCACTACGGGACGGAGGACCATGGAAGAATGGAGCACTACGGGACGGAGGACCATGGAAGAATGGAGCACTACGGGACAGAGGACCATGGAAGAATGGAGCACTACGGGACAGAGGACCATGGAAGAATGGAGCACTACGGGACGGAGGACCATGGAAGAATGGAGCACTACGGGACAGAGGACCATGGAAGAATGGAGCACTACGGGACGGAGGACCATGGAAGAATGGAGCACTACGGGACGGAGGACCATGGAAGAATAGAGCACTACGGGACGGAGGACCATGGAAGAATGGAGCACTACGGGACGGAGGACCATGGAAGAATGGAGCACTACGGGACGGAGGACCATGGAATGGAGCACTACGGGACGGAGGACCATAGAAGAATGGAGCACTATGGGACGGAGGACCATGGAAGAATGGAGCACTACGGGACAGAGGACCATGGAAGAATGGAGCACTACGGGACGGAGGACCATGAAAGAATGGAGCACTACGGGACGGAGGACCATAGAAGAATGGAGCACTACGGGACGGAGGACCATAGAAGAATGGAGCACTACGGGACGGAGGACCATAGAAGAATGGAGCACTACGGGACGGAGGACCATGGAAGAATGGAGCACTACGGGACGGAGGACCATGGAAGAATGGAGCACTACGGGACAGAGGACCATGGAAGAATGGAGCACTACGGGACAGAGGACCATGGAAGAATGGAGCACTACGGGACGGAGGACCATGGAATGGAGCACTACGGGACGGAGGACCATGGAATGGAGCACTACGGGACGGAGGACCATGGAAGAATGGAGCACTACGGGACGGAGGACCATGAAAGAATGGAGCACTACGGGACGGAGGACCATGGAAGAATGGAGCACTACGGGACGGAGGACCATGGAAGAATGGAGCACTACGGGACGGAGGACCATGGAAGAATGGAGCACTACGGGACGGAGGACCATGGAATTGAAGACCGTGATGTCAAACTTATAGTATAGTGTGAAAACCCACCAATCCTGTGGCAGGACAAATATTAGCTTTCTGCTATGGGATTGTAGCACCGTCTGGTAAGTTTACCATTGCTCTCTACTCTATGGTCCTCCATTTCATGGTCCTCCTACCCAGAGTCCTTGATTGATGATATCCTTGTACTCCCGATTCCGTCAGGTCACATGCAGCACAACTCACCTCCAGATCCTGATCCTGGGCCGGACTCTCCCCCTCCTCCTTCTTGGCAGGAATCTCTTTGGACACCAGAGAGTAGGTGGTGACAACAATGTCATACTGCGCCAACCTGACAACAATAAACACGCCTATTGGTTATATACAGTATAGGTATGTGAAGGTTTAAACACTCAGAGCAGGACATATTTCTACACAGTATCTCACAAAAGTGAGTACAAATCAGTCACGGTCTTGTTCTCCTCCAACCCTGAGGGCTGATAGGAACATAGAAGGACATTGAAAAGATTATTGTGTGGGAACAAGCAAGAGGGACTGCTGAATCGGCGGATTTTTGATCAGTGTGTCGCCACCTGTATACCCAAATTACATTTATTACATTTTTTCCACACAAATAAAGCTTTCTTTTGGTGGTATTTGATCAGCACTAGGGTTTTATTTTTTGCTAAACAGACGAAAAAAGACCTAAAATTATTAAAAAAAACAAAAAAAACAAAAAAAAACAAAAAACAAACACACACCTATACATTTTTTTACTTTTGTTATAACACATATCCAATTAAAAAAAAATAATCTAATTTCTTCATAAATTTTGACCTAAATGTATTCTGCTACATGTCTTTGGTTAAAAAAATAAATACCAATAAGAGTATATTGATTGGTTTGTCTGACAGTTACAGCGTCCACAAACTATGGGATACATTTTGGAATTTTTATTTATTTATACTACTAAATGGCGGTGATCAGCGACTTATAGCAGGGCTGCGATATTGTGGCAGAAAATCCGACACGGGGGGGGATTAACTGCCATTGACATCACCAGTGACACTAATACGGTGATCAGTGCTAATACTATACACTGTCACTGTACTGATACTGGCTGGGAAGGGGTTAACATCTAGGGGCGATCAAAGGGATTAAATACGCGCCTAACAATGTGTAATGTGTGCTGATTTTACTAAGGATTTTACTGGGCGGTATCCTGTGCCGGCACAGAGGTGGGGCGGTATCCTGTGCCGGCACAGAGGTGGGGCGGTATCCTGTGCCGGCACAGAGGTGGGGCGGGATCCTGTGCCGGCACAGAGGTGGGGCGGGATCCTGTGCCGGCACAGAGGTGGGCGGTATCCTGTGCCGGCACAGAGGTGGGCGGTATCCTGTGCTGGAACAGAGGTGGGGCGGTATCCTGTGCCAGAACAGAGGTGGGGCGGTATCCTGTGCCAGAACAGAGGTGGGCGGTATCCTGTGCCCGAACACAGGTGGGCGGTATCCTGTGCCGGAACAGAGGTGGGCAGTGTCCTGTGCCGGAACAGAGGTGGGCAGTGTCCTGTGCCGGAACAGAGGTGGGCAGTGTCCTGTGCCGGCACATTTATGCGTCTGTTTTGCGCTAGCAGCGTGCTTAACTGCGCGCCCCTAGAACTACGACAATGCTGCCATTACAAAGTCCATGAAACGCCTCTGGGAGTTCAATTTCTTAAAAGGCCGGCAGAAAGGGGTTAAATAAATGACCGGGGTTCAGGAGAAAACGCTTTATTCTCTTTACGGTGCGTTCTGATGTCTTACAATGGACTGACAGCATTTCGCCACCCTACATGGAGGCGCCTGCACTGGACTGTGGGATGCCGAGGAGAAGTCATGGCACAGCTCCGATATATAGAGATACCAGTAGGAGGTCTTCAGCGATACTCACAGTTTGGTGTCACTTTCCCGGTTGGGGCCGTGGTACAAGTAAACCCGTATTTTACCATCCGATACTCTCCTCTCCACTTCCTTCTTCCAATGGTGGATGAGGGAGGCTGGACAGATGATCAGAGTCCCGCAGGAGACGGTCAGGGTGGAGTCTGAGGACAGGAGAAATAAGATATCAGTGAGGAATTTTAATCACACGTCTGCAGAATTCTTATTTTCTTTAAGAGGACCTGTCTGAGTGGCATAAACTGGGTGACATGAAGCTTCGTAAATGGAGGATACATATGGGTTACATATATGCATGTAACCCAGGAGCTCTGAGATCCAGGCCGTGTGCTACATGTAACCCAGGAGCTCCGAGATCCGGGCCGTGTGCTACATGTAACCCAGGAGCTCTGAGATCCGGACCGTGTGGTACATGTAACCCAGGAGCTCTGAGATCCGGGCCGTGTGTTCCATGTAACCCAGGAGCTCTGAGATCCAGGCCGTGTGTTCCATGTAACCCAGGAGCTCCGAGATCCAGGCCGTGTGTTCCATGTAACCCAGGAGCTCCGAGATCCGGGCCGTGTGTTCCATGTAACCCAGGAGCTCCGAGATCCGGGCCGTGTGCTACATGTAACCCAGGAGCTCTGAGATCCGGGCCGTGTGTTCCATGTAACCCAGGAGCTCTGAGATCCGGGCCGTGTGTTCCATGTAACCCAGGAGCTCTGAGATCCGGGCCGTGTGTTCCATGTAACCCAGGAGCTCCGAGATCCAGGCCGTGTGTTCCATGTAACCCAGGAGCTCCGAGATCCGGGCCGTGTGTTCCATGTAACCCAGGAGCTCCGAGATCCGGGCCGTGTGCTACATGTAACCCAGGAGCTCTGAGATCCAGGCAGTGTGTTCCATGTAACCCAGGAGCTCTGAGATCCAGGCCGTGTGTTCCATGTAACCCAGGAGCTCCGAGATCCGGGCCGTGTGTTCCATGTAACCCAGGAGCTCTGAGATCCGGACCGTGTGTTCCATGTAATCCAGGAGCTCTGAGATCCGGGGCGTGTGTTCCATGTAACCCAGGAGCTCTGAGATCCAGGCCGTGTGTTCCATGTAACCCAGGAGCTCTGAGATCCGGGCCGTGTGTTCCATGTAACCCAGGAGCCCTGAGATCCGGGCCGTGTGTTCCATGTAACCCAGGAGCCCTGAGATCCGGGCCGTGTGTTCTATGTAACCCAGGAGCTCTGAGATCCAGGCCGTGTGTTCCATGTAACCCAGGAGCCCTGAGATCAGGGCCGTGTGTTCCATGTAACCCAGGAGCTCTGAGACCCAGGCCGTGTGTTCCATGTAACCCAGGAGCCCTGAGATCCAGGCCGTGTGTTCCATGTAACCCAGGAGCCCTGAGATCCGGGCCGTGTGTTCCATGTAACCCAGGAGCCCTGAGATCCAGGCCGTGTGTTCCATGTAACCCAGGAGCCCTGAGATCCGGGCCGTGTGTTCCATGTAACCCAGGAGCCCTGAGATCCGGGCCGTGTGTTCCATGTAACCCAGGAGCCCTGAGATCCAGGCCGTGTGTTCCATGTAACCCAGGAGCTCTGAGATCCAGGCCGTGTGTTCCATGTAACCCAGGAGCTCTGAGATCCAGGCCGTGTGTTCCATGTAACCCAGGAGCCCTGAGATCAGGGCCGTGTGTTCCATGTAACCCAGGAGCTCTGAGATCCGGGCCGTGTGCTACATGTAACCCAGGAGCTCTGAGATCCAGGCCGTGTGCTACATGTAACCCAGGAGCTCTGAGATCCAGGCCGTGTGCTACATGTAACCCAGGAGCTCTGAGATCCAGGCCGTGTGTTCCATGTAACCCAGGAGCTCTGAGATCCGGGCCGTGTGTTCCATGTAACCCAGGAGCTCTGAGATCCAGGCCGTGTGTTCCATGTAACCCAGGAGCTCTGAGATCCGGGCCGTGTGCTACATGTAACCCAGGAGCTCTGAGATCCAGGCCGTGTGCTACATGTAACCCAGGAGCCCTGAGATCCAGGCCGTGTGTTCCATGTAACCCAGGAGCTCTGAGATCCAGGCCGTGTGTTCCATGTAACCCAGGAGCTCTGAGATCCGGGCCATGTGTTCCATGTAACCCAGGAGCTCTGAGATCCGGGCCGTGTGTTCCATGTAACCCAGGAGCTCTGAGATCCAGGCCGTGTGTTCCATGTAACCCAGGAGCTCTGAGATCCGGGCCGTGTGTTCCATGTAACCCAGGAGCTCTGAGATCCGGGCCGTGTGTTCCATGTAACCCAGGAGCTCTGAGATCCAGGCCGTGTGTTCCATGTAACCCAGGAGCCCTGAGATCCAGGCCGTGTGTTCCATGTAACCCAGGAGCCCTGAGATCCGGGCCGTGTGTTCCATGTAACCCAGGAGCTCTGAGATCCAGGCCGTGTGTTCCATGTAACCCAGGAGCCCTGAGATCAGGGCCGTGTGTTCCATGTAACCCAGGAGCTCTGAGATCCGGGCCGTGTGCTACATGTAACCCAGGAGCTCTGAGATCCAGGCCGTGTGCTACATGTAACCCAGGAGCTCTGAGATCCAGGCCGTGTGTTCCATGTAACCCAGGAGCTCTGAGATCCAGGCCGTGTGTTCCATGTAACCCAGGAGCCCTGAGATCAGGGCCGTGTGTTCCATGTAACCCAGGAGCTCTGAGATCCGGGCCGTGTGCTACATGTAACCCAGGAGCTCTGAGATCCAGGCCGTGTGCTACATGTAACCCAGGAGCTCTGAGATCCAGGCCGTGTGTTCCATGTAACCCAGGAGCTCTGAGATCCGGGCCGTGTGTTCCATGTAACCCAGGAGCTCTGAGATCCAGGCCGTGTGTTCCATGTAACCCAGGAGCTTTGAGATCCGGGCCGTGTGCTACATGTAACCCAGGAGCTCTGAGATCCAGGCCGTGTGCTACATGTAACCCAGGAGCCCTGAGATCCAGGCCGTGTGTTCCATGTAACCCAGGAGCTCTGAGATCCAGGCCGTGTGTTCCATGTAACCCAGGAGCTCTGAGATCCGGGCCATGTGTTCCATGTAACCCAGGAGCTCTGAGATCCGGGCCGTGTGTTCCATGTAACCCAGGAGCTCTGAGATCCAGGCCGTGTGTTCCATGTAACCCAGGAGCTCTGAGATCCAGGCCGTGTGTTCCATGTAACCCAGGAGCTCTGAGATCCAGGCCGTGTGTTCCATGTAACCCAGGAGCTCTGAGATCCAGGCCGTGTGTTCCATGTAACCCAGGAGCTCTGAGATCCAGGCCGTGTGTTCCATGTAACCCAGGAGCTCTGAGATCCGGGCCGTGTGTTCCATGTAACCCAGGAGCTCTGAGATCCAGGCCGTGTGTTCCATGTAACCCAGGAGCTCTGAGATCCGGGCCATGTGTTCCATGTAACCCAGGAGCTCTGAGATCCGGGCCGTGTGTTCCATGTAACCCAGGAGCTCTGAGATCCAGGCCGTGTGTTCCATGTAACCCAGGAGCTCTGAGATCCAGGCCGTGTGTTCCATGTAACCCAGGAGCTCTGAGATCCAGGCCGTGTGTTCCATGTAACCCAGGAGCTCTGAGATCCAGGCCGTGTGTTCCATGTAACCCAGGAGCTCTGAGATCCAGGCCGTGTGTTCCATGTAACCCAGGAGCTCTGAGATCCAGGCCGTGTGTTCCATGTAACCCAGGAGCTCTGAGATCCAGGCCGTGTGTTCCATGTAACCCAGGAGCTCTGAGATCCAGGCCGTGTGTTCCATGTAACCCAGGAGCTCTGAGATCCAGGCCGTGTGTTCCATGTAACCCAGGAGCTCTGAGATCCGGGCCGTGTGTTCCATGTAACCCAGGAGCTCTGAGATCCAGGCCGTGCGCTACATGCAAATACCGAGACGGATTTCAGAGTCTCTGCCCTCCCTCGGGTGCTTTGCTGGGAGTGGGAGCTCAGGAATATTTCGGCATGCAGTTTGTACTGTACGTTCTGCAGAAAAGGTCAATAGAAATACACCAATCCTTAGCTACCCCTTTTTAAGGCCACTCCCCCCCACGGCACGTCACATCGCCCCACCCCCTCCTCCATCTCTACCTGTTTTGGAAATCCAGGTCTCCAGTTTCTTCTCCTCGCTCTTCTCCGACTTTTGTTTCCTCTTCTGGGCCAAGATGAGGGCGATCATCGTGAGCGTCTTCCCCAGACCCATGTCATCCGCTGCCAACACACAACCATACCGGTGACTGCACTGTCCATAAACATTTGCAGCAAACGCTGAGCCTTCTACACATCTACTCAGGGAACATCACCAAATATATATATATATGTAAAACTCGGGCAGTGTGGGCCCCCATGCAGCCCCCCCTCCCCCCATTATTTGTACCCCTGGGGGCCAAAGCTGGGTTCCTGTGACTAAAGGGAACACTTCCTTACATAACATGGGATTGTGGATCCGGGGCTCAGGAATGAAATGAGGTGATCTGCAGTTGTTACGGTGAAGTCACTGATGTCTCTCTTTTTCACTGTGAATACTTCCAAGAACATGAGCCAGAAACTGGCTGCAGGGGAGAAGTCTGATGTCAGGCACAGGGCAGGAACTGGCTGCACGGGAGAAGTCTGATGCCAGGCACAGGGCAGGAACTGGCTGCAGAGGAGAGGTCTGATGCCAGGCACAGGGCAGGATCTGCCTGCAGAGGAGAGGTCTGATGCCAGGCACAGGGCAGGATCTGGCTGCAGAGGAGAGGTCTGATGCCAGGCACAGAGCAGGAACTGGCTGCAGGGGAGAGGTCTGATGCCAGGCACAGGGCATAAACTGGCTGCAGGGGAGAAGTCTGATGCCAGGCACAGGGCAGAAACTGGCTGCAGGGGAGAAGTCTGATGCCAGGCACAGAGCAGGAACTGGCTGCAGGGGAGAGGTCTGATGCCAGGCACAGGGCAGGAACTGGCTGCAGAGGAGAAGTCTGATGTCAGGGCACAGGGCAGGAACTGGCTGCAGGGGAGAAGTCTGATGCCAGGCACAGGGCAGAAACTGGCTGCACGGGAGAAGTCTGATGCCAGGCACAGGGCAGGATCTGGCTGCAGAGGAGAGGTCTGATGCCAGGCACAGAGCAGGAACTGGCTGCAGAGGAGAGGTCTGATGCCAGGCACAGAGCAGGAACTGGCTGCAGGGGAGAGGTCTGATGCCAGGCACAGGGCATAAACTGGCTGCAGGGGAGAAGTCTGATGCCAGGCACAGGGCAGAAACTGGCTGCAGGGGAGAAGTCTGATGCCAGGCACAGAGCAGGAACTGGCTGCAGGGGAGAGGTCTGATGCCAGGCACAGGGCAGGAACTGGCTGCAGAGGAGAAGTCTGATGTCAGGGCACAGGGCAGGAACTGGCTGCAGGGGAGAAGTCTGATGCCAGGCACAGGGCAGAAACTGGCTGCACGGGAGAAGTCTGATGCCAGGCACAGGGCAGGAACTGGCTGCAGGGGAGAAGTCTGATGCCAGGCACAGGGCAGAAACTGGCTGCACGGGAGAAGTCTGATGCCAGGCACAGGGCAGGAACTGGCTGCACGGGAGAAGTCTGATGCCAGGCACAGGGCAGGATCTGCCTGCAGAGGAGAGGTCTGATGCCAGGCACAGGGCAGGATCTGGCTGCAGAGGAGAGGTCTGATGCCAGGCACAGAGCAGGAACTGGCTGCAGGGGAGAAGTCTGATGCCAGGCACAGAGCAGGAACTGGCTGCAGGGGAGAAGTCTGATGCCAGGCACAGAGCAGGAACTGGCTGCAGGGGAGAGGTCTGATGCCAGGCACAGGGCAGAAACTGGCTGCAGGGGAGAAGTCTGATGCCAGGCACAGGGCAGAAACTGGCTGCAGGGGAGAAGTCTGATGCCAGGCACAGAGCAGGAACTGGCTGCAGGGGAGAGGTCTGATGCCAGGCACAGAGCAGGAACTGGCTGCAGGGGAGAAGTCTGATGCCAGGCACAGGGCAGAAATTGGCTGCAGGGGAGAAGTCTGATGCCAGGCACAGAGCAGGAACTGGCTGCAGGGGAGAGGTCTGATGCCAGGCATAGGGCAGGAACTGGCTGCAGAGGAGAAGTCTGATGCCAGGCACTGGATGTGGCGGGCAGTCCAATGCCAGGCACAGGGCAAGAACTGGCTGCAGGGGAGAAGTCTGATGCCAGGCACAGGGCAGGAACTGGCTGCAGGGGAGAAGTCTGATGCAGGGGACAGGGCAGGAACCGGCTACACGGGAGAAGTCTGATGCCAGGCACAGGGCAGGAACTGACTGCAGAAGAGAAGTTTAAAGCCAGGCACAGGCCAGGAACTGGTGGATGGTGACCTGAACACGTAGCAGTTTAGACATTGCTGCATTTTCATTTTCAACAACAAATAAGAATAGCACAGATCACAGGCAGCTGACAGATCCCGATACTTACCCAGAATCCCCCCCTGCGGTTTCTGGTTCTCCCTCCATAGCAGCCAGGCGAGGGCGTGTTTCTGGTGTGGGAGGAGAGGAACCTGGGAGACACAGAAGAGGGTATAAATCATTACAGAGGACTGAGAAACACTGCAATGTATAATATAATGGGGACCAGTAGGCAGAGTATAATGGGGGGGACCAGTAGGCAGAGTATAATGGGGGACCCAGCAGGCAGAGTATAATGGGGGGGGGGGACCAGTAGGCAGAGTATAATGGGGGGGGGGACCAGTAGGCAGAGTATAATGGGGGGGGACCAGTAGGCAGAGTATAATGGGGGGGGGGACCAGTAGGCAGAGTATAATGGGGGGGGGACCAGTAGGCAGAGTATAATGGGGGGGGGACCAGTAGGCAGAGTATAATGGGGGGGGGACCAGGAGGCAGAGTATAATGGGGGGGGGACCAGTAGGCAGAGTATAATGGGGGGGGGGACCAGTAGGCAGAGTATAATGGGGGGGGACCAGTAGGCAGAGTATAATGGGGGGGGGGACCAGTAGGCAGAGTATAATGGGGGGGAGACCAGTAGGCAGAGTATAATGGGGGGGGGGGACCAGTAGGCAGAGTATAATGGGGGGGGGACCAGTAGGCAGAGTATAATGGGGGGGAGACCAGTAGGCAGAGTATAATGGGGGGGGGGACCAGTAGGCAGAGTATAATGGGGGGGACCAGTAGGCACAGTATAATGGGGGGACCAGTAGACAGAGTATAATGGGGGGACCAGTAGACAGAGTATAATGGGGGACCAGTAGGCAGAGTATAATGGGGGGGGACCAGTAGGCAGAGTATAATGGGGGGGGGACCAGTAGGCAGAGTATAATGGGGGGGGGGGGGGGGACCAGTAGGCAGAGTATAATGGGGGGGGGGACCAGTAGGCAGAGTATAATGGGGGGGGGACCAGTAGGCAGAGTATAATGGGGGGGGACCAGTAGGCAGAGTATAATGGGGGGGGGACCAGTAGGCAGAGTATAATGGGGGGGGACCAGTAGGCAGAGTATAATGGGGGGGACCAGCAGGCAGATTATAATGGGGGACCGGTGGGCCGAGTATAAATGGGGGGGACCAGCAGGCAGCACAGGACACGGCACTCCCATCTGATACCTTCAGACCCCGTGGATCCTCGGAGGCAGTCTCGGGGCCGGGACAGGACTCCAGACTCTTGTGTAGATGGTCGATGGTCTCACTTGTGGCGTTTCGAATAGCAAAGAGACGATCTTCAGTCATACGGCCCCCGTACAGACTCTGCCACTGAGGGTCTGCGGAGAGAGGAGGAAATACAAGAATGATGTGTGATCTCTTAAAGCAGCATTCCAATAGTTCATTATCCAATCAGATCACCCCCATACAGCATTATGGGCCCTGGCACTCACCCCCATACAGTAATATGGCCCCTGGCACTCACCCCCATACAGTAATATGGGCCCTGGCACTCACCACCATACAGTAATATGGGCCCTGGCATTCACCCCCATACAGTAATATGGGCCCTGGCATTCACCCCCATACAGTAATATGGGCCCTGGCATTCACCCCCATACAGTAATATGGGCCCTGGCACTCACCCCCATACAGTAATATGGGCCCTGGCACTCACCCCCATACAGTAATATGGCCCCTGGCACTCACCCCCATACAGTAATATGGCCCCTGGCACTCACCCCCATACAGTAATATGGGCCCTGGCACTCACCTCCATACAGTAATATGGGCCCTGGCATTCACCTCCATACAGTAATATGGGCCCTGGCATTCACCCCCATACAGTAATATGGGCCCTGGCACTCACCACCATACAGTAATATGGGCCCTGGCACTCACCCCATACAGTAATATGGGCCCTGGCACTCACCCCATACAGTAATATGGGCCCTGGCACTCACCTCCATACAGTAATATGGGCCCTGGCACTCACCTCCATACAGTAATATGGGTCCTGGCACTCACCTCCATACAGTAATATGGGTCCTGGCACTCACCTCCATACAGTAATATGGGTCCTGGCACTCACCTCCATACAGTAATATGGGCCCTGGCACTCACCCCCATACAGTAATGTGGGCCCTGGCATTCACCTCCATACAAACTCTTGTAGCTCTGACTGGAGCTTGGTCCTGAGGCGTGAACACCCAGGGAACTTGGGGGCAGGTCATGGAAAGACAGCGGCTTCACACCCCCCGTCACCTCCACAGGGCCCGGTCTGCTAAATGGGTTTCCAGGATCTGACTGAATCTTGGGTCTCGTCTCTTGGATGACACCTGAAAAAAGGACAAGGAGCGATCAAAGTGACCAATAATGCTCTACTAGTATATATCTGACCTACCGGAGTATATCCGACCTACCGGAGTATACCCAACCTACCGGAGTATACCCAACCTACCGGAGTATACCCAACCTACCGGAGTATACCCAACCTACCGGAGTATACCCAACCTACCGGAGTATACCCAACCTCTAGGCAGGCCTCTGACTCAGCATCTTTGTGGTTTAGAAGCGAGCGTAAAGTGGAACTCCACACCAAGCCTACTATACACCAGCTAAACCTCGTAAGCTGAAACATAAAACCTCTGCCTTTCCTTGAAAGGTTGTGGGGCCATAGAGGACTTCTCTCATACTATGTGGTCATGTGACTATTCACATGTTCTGGTCTGAGGTCACCGTCTACATGGAATACCAGCTGCCCCATATCACTGCTTCCACCATAGCACAGGCGTTTTGGTGGCAGACACATAATGCACAGTATGCCTACAGGCCTACCAATCACACCAGTAGGCTTACTGAGCACCCCAACGGGCATACTAATCACCCCAACAGGCTTACTAATCACCCCAACGGGCCTACTGATCACAATCTCATCAACGGGCTTACCGATTCACCGATGGGCTTACCGATCTCACCAACGGGCTTACTGGTCCCACCAATGGGTTTACCGATCACCCCAACGGGCCTACTGATCACACCAATAGGCTTACTGAGCAACTCAACAGGCAAACTGGGCACCCTGAGAGGTCTACCAATCACACCAACGGGCTTACCGATCTCACCACCGGCCTAACGATTTCACCAACGGGCCTACCGATTACCCTAACGGGCTTACTGATTCCACCAATGGGGTTACCGATCACCCCAATGGGCCTACCGATTACACCAACGGGCTTGCCAGTCTTGTCAATGGGTCCATCAATCACACCAAAAGGCTTACTGAGCACCCCAACGGGCATACTGAGCACCCTGAGAGGTCTACCAATCACCCCACCGGGCCTACCGATCCCACCACCGGCCCAACGATCTCACCACCGGCCCAACGATCTCACCACCGGCCCAACGATCTCACCACCGGCCCAACGATCTCACCACCGGGCCTACCGATTACCGAAACTGGCTTACTGATATTACCAACGGGCTTACTGATCACCCCAAAGTTCCCTTTTATCACGCCAACAGCCTTACTGATCCTC
The DNA here is from genome assembly GCA_037952925.1 of Lithobates clamitans. Classification (NCBI taxonomy): domain Eukaryota; kingdom Metazoa; phylum Chordata; class Amphibia; order Anura; family Ranidae; genus Lithobates; species Lithobates clamitans. Next base: position 557,940 of record JBBGZY010002053.1, read on the forward strand.
CACTCCTGTACATTCCAGAGAGGGGACATAGAAGTGGCGGTTGATCAATAAAAACAAAACGAAAAAACAAATCCCCCATCCACACATTGGAGGTGGATGGAGGAATCCCTCCCACCATTGTATTCTGTTAGTCCTCCAAAGCCAGAATACACTGAACAGCGCTCCAGCTGACTGGCTCCAAATGCTCATCAAGCAAAAATATACCAACAATCCTGTTTGGGAGGGCAAACAATTCCTCTCACACAGGACCAGTCACAGATCGATGGAAATTCAGCCGGTCCTTGCTGAGCTGGCCAAAATTTTGATTGATGTATGGCCAGCACAACACATGAGATGCAAATTCTTATTATAAACTGCGTGTAGAGAGCCCCTGTGGGGGTGTCCAATAGAGAGCCTTACCTGGTGGTTCCTGTGTGGTCAGAGCAGACAAGGACAGAGACTCCAGAGCGTCCTCCAGCTCCTGGACCTGTTTCTTCAGCCTCTCCCCCTTGTCCGGGAGAGCCTTCAGATTTACAGACGCCAAAACTGCCTGAAATAAGGGAAGGGAGAAGAGAGATGAGGGGCTGTGTATAGAAGGTGCTACACACAGCGCATTGTATTCCAGAACTCTCATCACCTGAATATCCAGAAAGATTGATTAGAAAGGCGCCGGGACCTTAAAAACTTATATTCAAAACAAGCTCAGCGATTGAATCACCTAAAGACCAGACGCCGCAGTTATACTGCGTCAGGTTTGCTCCATTACACGAGTCGCCGCCATTGTACGTCGCTTCGTGTAATAGATATAGCAGGCATGGCCCCCCCCGGAGCCTGTGGCCGCAATGTCCGCCGGCCACCCGTGATCACTCCACACACAGGCAGAACGGGGATCTGCCAGTGTTTAAACACAGCGAATCCCCGTTCTGAGAGGGGGGCTGAGAGTGATCATCTGTTACTAGTAATTAGGAACAGCAATCTGGCTCCTCCTCTAGTCAGTCCTCCCCCCCAGTTAGAAACACCTCCCAGGGAACACACTTAACCCCTTGATCGCCCCCTAGTGTTAACCCCTTCCCTGCCAGTGTCATTTACACAGTAATCAATGCATTATTTTTTAGCTCAGCGATTGATCACTGTATAAATGTCAACGGTCCCAAAAAAGTGTCCGATGCAATGTTGCAGTCACACTAAAAAATGACAGATTGCCGCCATTACTAGTGAAAAAGAAAAAAAAAAAAAAATAATATATATATATATATATATATATATATATATATATATATATATATATATATATATATATATAATATGCGACATTGCATTGGACACTTTTGACACTCAAAATTTTATATATATATATATATATGTTATTTTTCAAAATTGTTTTTTTGTTTATAGCGCAAAAAATAAAAACCGCAGAGGTGATCAAATACCACCAAAAGAAAGCTCTATTTGTGGGAAAAAAAGGACATCAATTTTGTTTGGGTACAGCGTCGCACGGCCGCGCAATTGTCAGTTAAAGTGACGCTGTGCTGTATAGTAAAAAAATGGCCTGGTCTGTCAGGGAGGGGGGTAAATCCTTTTAGTCCTTAAGTGATTAAAGTCTTTCAGTTCTCATACAGTACGGCTTCTAGAGACGGGTCCTCGAAAAGACTCACACTATAAAAATATAGAAAGGAGCTCCAAAAACCAAAAGATGAGAGTCTAAGATGTATTTCATTGTTCAGAATTTGATCACATAAAACAATTCCTGTTTAGTAACCACAGGGGAAAAAAAATAAAAAAAAATAAAAATAAATAAATAAATAAATAAATAGCTCGTCTGCACTGTTGCAATTTTACAGAACGCCTTGTATTTTTTTTTTTTTTTAAAGCTTTCTCTGAGTAGACCAAGGAGGAGATTCCAACATCATCACCCCATCTCTCCACCTTGCCCAATCATGGAACTCCTTGGGGGTGGGGTTGGATTTACTAAAACTGGAGAGTGCAAAACCTGGTTCAGAGAATCCAATCACCTTCCACGTTTTATTGTCAAAGTTTTATTGAAAAAACTGAAGTTGGAAGACGATTGGATACCGCCAAGCACAGCTGTGCCAGATTGTGCGCTCTCCAGTTTCATTAAATCCCCCCATCCCCCCCCCCCCCTTCTTGTGTTCATTAGAGAAGTTTGGGAGATTATATATATATATATATATATATATATATATATATATATATATATATATATATATATATATATATATATATATATATACACACACACATACACACACATATACACACACTGTACATTAGGGTTACACCAATACCACTTTTGCAAGACCGAGTACAAGTACCAACACTTTTTTTTTCAATGTCATGTGACAGTGGCATGTGTCAGTAGTTTATTTTTTCTTTTACAATTCAACTTATATATTAAAATATTTACTACAATTTTTTTCTTTTTTTAAATGATGATTTTTTTTCGGGGGGGGGGGGTTGGGGAGATATCATAAGTCTAAACAGACCCCTGACATCTCCACTTTGAGACATGGAAAGGGATTGAGGGCACAGATTCCCCGGGTCCCTTTCTCAGCAGCCTCAGCTGCACTGGAGATAAATGGTGAGGAGACGTCAGTAAACACAGATTACAATGCTCAGTTATGAATGGACAGTCAGTGATCACTTTACCGACTCCTTCCTGCACTCTCCATCCTGAAAGATGGGGGGCAGGGGGGAGACTGGTGGAGGAGGAGCCGGAGAGCCAGGGAGGACACAGGGGGAACTAGAGGAGGAAATGGGGAGGGGGGGACCAGAAGAGCCCAGGAAGGATGCAGAGGGACCCGAAGGAGGACATTGGGGGGGGGGGGGGGGCGGAGGCCCGGAGGACAAAACGGATTGAGATCTGTAGGAGGACACGGAAAGCCAGGGAAGACGCAGGGGGACCCGGAGGAGGACACAGGGAGCACAGAGGGGGACAGCCAGGGGTGATCAGTGTGGAGGTGGTGGGGGCAGTTACAAGCACCGATCGGAACGGCTGTCAAAAAAGCTATATAGGGGGATTAGGGATTGTAAACCCCCTCCCCCCCCCCGCACAATCACCCCTGAGGCTGCCCAAGCATCGGAGCATTTGCACAAGTACCGACACTACTATCGGTGCAACCCTACTGTACATACTCACCTCCATGCTGCAGCTGTCCCCTGCCAGCAATAGATTGATCGAATCTCAGTCGGTTCAGAAGGGACCGGTTGAGATTCAGTCCATTTATGGGCAGGCTGATTATAACCAAGTTGATCCATTGATCGACTTTCGTACAACCAGCAATTCAGATTTCTAGCATGCCATTATTGCCAGCGCTATAGAAATAATCATTGTATTCTGCTGGCAGGGAGGGAGGGCTCCACCCCCCCCCCCCCACCCCCCACAGGGACAACATAATAGTTCCATAGGAGGGATTGATTTCCTTTCCTGCAAGCTGTGGAAGAAAAAAAAATTGCATCATCTATGGCCTGCCTTAACCCAAGAACTGAGTGATCACATGACCAACGATCGCTCAGTTCTTAGTCACCTTGGTGCAAAGATCTGTGACTGTTCCAGTGCTTACTGGAGCGCTGGGGGGGGGGGGGGGGGGGGGCCTGATGCAGCTGCCTACGGCTCTGGGTGATGGAGCCAGGTGTCAATCAGGCAGCTGGGTGTATCCCGACATTACTGTCAGCATCCTTGGAGCGGCTCTGACATCAGCAGATAGCGGGCAGTACCCCACTATTAGCTGACTCTGGGTCACAGGAGAACAAAAGTGCATTCCTATGACCCACAAGAGAAGTGTGGTCAACTCTTTGGTAATACAGGACTTCTCTGGGAGTGGCGGCAGCGCCAGCGAGTGAACTACCTGTGGTAGAAGAACCCGGAGAATTACTGCCATCATTGTAGTGGCACCAACTACTACAGTGATTTACAGCTTCCGCATCGATCGCTCAGATGTGAGATATGCATGCTTACATTGGTCCAAGCTAGACCAACACAACTATGTAATAATAAATAAAAAGAAAAAAAAGCAAAGTTCAGCTTTAAGATGGAACAACACTATGAGGTGGATCTTCCAAAACTGGAGAGTGCTAAAGTCCGGTGCAGCTCTGCATAGAAACCAATCAGCTTCCAGGATTTTATGTCAAAATTTAACTGAAGAAGCTGAAGTTAGAAGCTGATTGGCTCCCATGCAGAGCTGCACCAGATTTTGCACTCTCCAGTTTTAGTAAATCAACCCCCAATGTTTGTCAATGTTCATCCCAACCTATAGAAGAGGGTCTTCCAGTGAGGGTGTCGCTCACCTTCTTCTGCTGGAGCTGAGTTGTGAAGAGCGAGCGGAGGCCGGCGGAGTTCTGAGTCTCGCTCTGCGGGATGAATCCAGGGAAGGAAGTGATTGTCCTCTGGATTGTAGGTTTATTCTTTCCAGGCTGAGAGCTCACAAAGACCAGATCTTCTTCATCACTCTCCGTGCTGATCTTCTGTTCCTCACCGCCCTTCCCGGCATTAGAACACAACCTGGATGGCTCAGCCTTACCGTCACCTGGTGACCGCTCCTTTTTATCACAAGGCTGAGAACCATGGTCTTTACTGAACACGGTTTCCTGGTGGCCAGGCTCCCTCTGGCCATCAGGTTTCTTCAGGTCTTCACCCGCTGTAGGATTTTGTACTTTATTTCCAGACTCTGGCCGATGGGCCCCTTCTTGTCTGTCCTGAAGGTCAGTCCCTCTTGTGTCTGAAGAGGACTTCTTGATTTTCAGCCCAGATGGCAGCTCCTTCTCCCTCCAGGTCTGAAAGCTCTTATTTACCAAAATCTCAGGATGTCCTTCAGGATTGGAGTTCTGCTCTGAGCTCTGCCGCATGGGCAGAGCCTGGAATTTATTCATCTGCCTCCCTGGATCTGGCTTCATATTGGAACAAGTCTTCTGATCAGACTTCTTCTCACTATGACCCTTCTGATCAGACTTCTTCTCAGTATGACCCTTCTGATCAGACATCCTCTCAGTATGACCCTTCTGATCAATACTGGTAATAATCTTCTGATCAGACTTCCTCTCAGTATGACCCTTCTGATCAGACTTCCTCTCAGTACCAATCTTCTGATCAATATTGGTAATAATCTTCTGATCAGACTTCCTCTCGGTATGACTCATCTGATCAGTATTGGTATTAATCTTCTGCTCGGACTTCCTCTCGATGTGACTCTTCTGATCAGACTTTCCAATCTTTTGATCAGTATCGATATCAAACTTCTGATCCAACTTCCTCTCGTTATTATTCTTCTGATCAGACTTCCTATCAATATGACTCTTCTGATCAGATTTCCCATCAGTACCAATCTTCTGATTAATATTGGTATTATGCTTCTGATCAGACTTTCTATTGGCAGCAATCTTCTCCTGATCGGATTTGCTCTCACCTCTCGGTCTCTCTTCCCCACCCCTGTTGACCTTCTCCTGACCATCGCTGGTCCTCCTCTCTGGACCATCTTTCTTCTCATCCTGTCTCTTGCCCTCTTTGTTCTTTTCCTTCTCAGACTTTCTATCGCTAGGACCTTTGTCCCGATCCTTGTCATCAACACGCGGCTTCTCCTCCTGATCTGCTCTCCCATCTTCATTCTTCTTCCTCTGATCATCGCTGGGCTTCCTGTCCTGACCTTGGGGTCTCACTTCCTCCCTCTTGTGATTTTTGTCCTCGCTGATCTCTTTCCACATTGTATGTTTGGGACCCTCATTGAGGACTCTAAAGGGATTCCTCTGAGGTTTATCTGAATATTCCAAGAGGAGCTCAGGCCTGAGAACCGGCTTCTGCCTCACTTCCTGTATGAGAACGGAGAGAGAGAGAAGATATGAGACGGAGGAGGAAGGGGCAGGGACAACATTTTAGTATATATTAGAAAAATACTCTTAAAGGCCAAGTCTACTTTTGACCATGTGACATGCATTTTTAAAATGTAACATGCAACATGGGAGCACACATGACCCCCCCCCCAAAAAAAATGTAAATACACCTTTAACAGAACTGCAGGGTGCTTCTTCTGCCTCAGTCCCATTTTACATTTTTGCATGGAGCTGCGTTGCTCCGCCCAAATGGTAGATGGTACTTTGCAGAGTGCGCCCGCTCCCTCCTCTGCAGAGTGCGCCCGCTCCCCCCTCCTTCCTCTGCAGAGTGCGCCCGCTCCCCCCTCCTCCCTCTGCAGAGTGCGCCCGCTCCCCCCCTCCTCCCTCTGCAGAGTGCGCCCGCTCCCCCCCTCCTCCCTCTGCAGAGTGCGCCCGCTCCCCCCCTCCTTCCTCTGCAGAGTGCGCCCGCT